>JARBWK010000007.1:69424601-69943345 GCA_030556195.1 Anolis apletophallus | reverse complement strand
GCCATTTGACCCAGAAAAACAAGTTTCTGAGTCAGAAGATGACCTGAGTTGTAGTGAGATGTCATTCAATGAGACTGGACAGTTAAATGGTCTCTTAAGTGACTGTAAAGAAGGCAGACTTAAAGGCAAAGATCGGCCAAAAATGAGAGTAAGGCCCAAAAGGCCAACTGGCTCTTCAGGGAGTTACCAGCGATGGCGTCAGTACATGTTTTGTTGTTCCCCTGAAGAAAATCAGCCTTTGCAAATAATGCCGCGTAAAAGGCCTCAAGACTATACCGCGTTCAGCAAGTTAGAAGACTGCTACCTGCGGGACAGAGATGTCTACCCACGTGCAGGCATAGACATTTCCAGAGTTTTTAAGCAGTTCAAGTGCTTAAGTGTTCAACTGAACACCAAAACAATGTTGAAAATGCAGTGCATTACTTGGGCCTGGTAACCGGCATGAGAGGTGGTCGTATTGCAGACAACATTTCATATTAGCACTCCATCTGCGGGAGCATGGGCAGGAGCACATGGGACCTAAGCCTCACATGCGTGCATCTGTGGGTTGCTATGCTAGGTTTAGCTCTGCCAAAAGCAAAGCAGCAGTGAAGATCTGCATTATAGATGTGTGCTTAATGACCATAGTAGTGCTTTTAGTGACTTAGGTCAGCCTTACCACCATGAAGCACAGGTTTGAGAGATGCATTACACACTTGTAATCTCCATAGCTGAAAGGGTCTTACTATCCCAAAAGTGAGTTCAGAGAGTGTCTAACACTATGTCACCCTATTGATTATGTCTGTTTTCATGCATTGTGATTACTACTATTGCAATATTTGTTTATGTGTGATAGTTTGAAATTCTCGCAGTCGAGAATTTGGCCGGGAGTATTGCGGCCTGCGCAAAGCTTGGCCTGTTTATATTGAATTTGTATGTTTAATTTATGTGCTCGTGTTTAATTACAGGCCTCATGTTTGTTATAAAGGTCTATTTACTGTTTGGGGGCTGGGGTTAGTGTTTTTATTATGGGTGGGAGGGATTCCTCTCTTTAGACTTTCCCGCCTAAATTTACCTCAGACCTTTCCCATTTAATTAGCACTTAGTTTTTCCTCCAAAAAGTCACCTCAGAGTCCCAGCCAATCAGGGTCTCAGGTTTTCCCGCCCATTATGAAGTCTATAATTAGGCGATACCTTTCTGAGTTTACCTCAGTGGCTACCAGGGACGTGTGACTGAGCCACGGAGTTGCTAGCTCCGGCCTGTCACCTCCTTTTAGTGAAAAATACCGCCTTCAACCAGCCCTGGACTTAACAGAGGAAGGCCGTTCGACCTTCGATTTAAAGAAGTTCAGCGGCTGGGGTCTGTCCACCACCCGTGGCGGCGGACCAGAGAGAGGAAGGAGAGGCGTTGATCATTTACCCCATACAGACCAAAGAAGAAAGGACCAAAGTAAGAAGCTCAAGATTCTACGAGCCTGTCATCAGTTGTAAAAGTTTTGGAGCCAGACACTTCCATCTTTGTGTCTCGTGTTAATAAACTTTGTTACTTTGTACCAGAAGCTTGGTTCTGTCAAGTCTTTGGGGCCCTCTCCCTCACAGGAAGGCAAGCCGCATCCCCTGGGCATAGGGTGCTTAGAGCTGTTAACGTAGTCACTCCAGCCAAGCCCAGGCGGACCGCCATAGTACCTTTTTTCATACATGGTGGACCTGCCCTAAAGTAAGAGAATACTGGCAAATGATACATGAGGAATGTAAGAAAATGTTACAAATAGAATTCAAAATGAGACCGGAACTTTATCTGATAGGACTGATAGAACAAGAAACATTTCCAGATGAAAATTTGGAAAAGCTCTTTGTGTTCCTCTCAACAGCCGCAAGAATGGTGTTTGCTAAATTATGGAAACAAAATCTCCTCCCCACAAAAGAGCAATGGCTAATTAAAATTATAGAGATACGAGATATGGACGAATTAACATATTGGTTACGATATAACCATGGTAAAGGTGTAAGAAAGACAGATTGGGCCTTGATAGAAGAATATCGACAGAAGATATAAATAAAGAAAGGAACGCTGTCGTTAATTAAAAAGTTAAGAAGAGCAAAGGAGATGTCTCGTGATTGAAAAAGTTTTTATGATGAAAATGTATATTAAGTGCAAAAGGAGAATGGAAGTCAAATACCCCTTTGTATTCATACCCATCCTTTTACCCCCTCCCTCCCCTCCCGGTTGTGATGATGTAAGTCTTATAAACATAAAAATTTGTAAATAAAAATTATTTGGAAAAAAAAAACTTATTCATATGTGAAGGTAGTTTCACTGGCCTATAACATGTGTATTATTTTCTGTAAAAACATTCTACAGTTGCAATTTCTATAGTAAACTTTTCCTTATTTATGTGACAATCAACCCCCCACAATTGCAGTCTTGACTTTTGCAGATTTGATTATTCACAGATTCGAAATATTCTCTCTATGAATCTCTATGTCCTCCAGTGTGACTCTATGATCAATGTCCTCCAGTTATGCTGGAGTTTGCAGAGATTTCTATTAAGAACAGCTGTCTAGGAATTTCTGGGTCCTCAAGTGCGAATCTGTGCTCCTTTACCAGCAGAAGTTGATTATACAATCATGCTGGAATATCTAGAATTTCCTAAAGATAATTTTTCCTTTATTTGTAATTTTCCACTTTCACAAGGTCCTGTATTCTACCCCCAATGAATGTGGAAGGCTGACAGAACTCTTTTACATCAGAACATTTCAAGAATTTAAAAACTCTTAAGTAAATGCCTAACAGTTGACTGTTCTTACCTTGTTCTGACAAGATTGTTTTTCAAGGCTGTTCAGAATGTCATAGATGGAATCCTCACTGAGGAAAACATTTCATTGTTGGTCCCAGATAGTGCAGACCCAATGAATCAATGAAAATTATATAACAATTGATCAATCAAGCACCCATTGATTAAGTAATGTACTCAAGTTTAAATGAACATTTGCATTTAAGTCTGGACAATTTTGTATGTGTTTTGTTATTGATAGATGATGTGATAGAAAGGAACTACCTTCTTAGACTGCCAGATTAGCCAAATGAACACTGCCAATTAATTGGATACAGATTCCTTTACCAGTTCACTTTCATATGTTCCCCAGATAAAGAAATCATTTACCAAATTATGTTTCCAAATCACATCATCAGTAGTCATGACTGCAGATATTTGAGAACACCCATGGCCTGGAAGAAGTTATGTGTGAAGCTGAACATATTGAGAACTTCACTATCTCTCCCATTGCCTCGTGTACTTTTCTCCCAAAGAGAACCTTTTATCTCACAATTTGACAGTTTTGATAGATGGGCTTGGGTAGGGGAAAAGGTAATATTTTTACTGAGAGATGTTCACAATATAGTTTCTTATAATGTGCCCTTGCAGCAAGGAAACATCAAGAGAGTTTGTGAAAACCCATCAGTTTGGCTGAACATTTTAAATTATTTCATCTTGCTGTATTGCTTTGTATTAGCAATAATCTTCTGAGTTGTTTGGAAATCTGGATGAGTGTTGTTTTTAGAGCTCTGGATGGCAGTCTTGTAAATATTTTTATATTGCATATAATCTGCTTCTGTTTTTGTACCTTTATTAAGTCTGTTCTGCAATGACTTTTCATCACAAGCAATAAACTGTGTAATAAATATGATATTCATGAGGAAATGGTCCAGATATCAGACTGTTTTTTGTGATAATGCTGTCTGGGTTCCATTTGAGGAGTTGCTGAGTTGGAAAATTGTACCAAAGTTTGCATTTTAAGATGTATCTGCAAATATTTTTTTCCAATGACTTTTTTCTCTTCATGTTGTGAAGTTGGACAATCATACCATCCATCTATTTGTTCATATCATTCTTCTGGATGTTAAAGAAAGTTAAATTGACTATTTATTGATGGAATAGACTATATGTCACAAATTTCCATGCTGCCTTCCAATAGTTTCTTTAAATTATGTTATCAGATCTGTTGATATTGATATTGGTGGATAGTTACCATCATCCTCTCGCATTGAATCACCAGATCTGGTAAAAATATTATATTAAATTGTTTAAACATGGCTTTATTCCATAATACTGAATTTATTCCTACACCTTAATTAATTTGTTGTTTTAGGTCGTTAGAATTATTTAATGAAGTTGTTATTTTATGTAGTTGTGGCATGGAGTAGTTCTCTCGCTTTGCCAGATACAATAAGACAAGAAAGACTAAGACTGGAGTAAATGTGTCATATGGCTTTGAGCTATCTGGTGTTTTGTCATTAACTTGCTATTTTAGTTATTTAAGGAGCAGGGGAATAAAGAAAAATAAAACAAGTGAAGTTGTGTTTGGAATAGAGACATGGAATGGGAAAGTAAGGAGGTGGAAAATGTCAGACTGTAAAGATTTAAAACAAATTGTTTGAGTTATGAGTAACTGTTTCTCTTAGTTTATGTTGGGAGTAAAGCTTTTGTTTAAATGAATGAATAGGTGCAGCTGAGTGTTTCCTGAATCAAGTAGGGTATGGCAGCTGTGTTTGCATAAAAGCTTCTCTGTTACAGATTGGTGTGTGGGGAGAGGAGGCTTTTGCAGATTCTTACTGTCTATGCTGGCTATTGTGTTAGCTGAAGTTTCCTGGCTGATATACTGCTGTGATGCTGGTATGCTGTAGACTGAAGAAGTGCATTTAAATGTTTGGATGCTGAAGCCTGGAGTAAATGGTTTCCTGTATTGCTGGAATCTGAAGAAATGCATTAATGAACTGCAACAATGCTGAGATGGTAACAGAGATGCTGGAAATTGCAATTCTGTGTGAGTGAACACAGATGCCTGTTGCTAAAGAATGTGTAGAAGTATATTGAAGAAGAGAACTGCATTATTTGCTTTGTTTTTCATCTCTGCACGAACTATTTGAAAGAGCATGTTATTGCTTTTTTGTTCAAAGCTATATTTTGTAAATAAAAGTTTGTGTTTTTTTAATATAAAGCCAAACTTTGTTCTTTTTGCTTCTGTTTTGCCAAATACCCATCAACCACCTTTTACTGTTTTTACCTGCAACTGTGGATATATGGGATTACATGTCCCATTGTCCCTTCATCAACCGACAGAAAAGAGATTTGTTTGTTAGACTGGACATTGCCATGACCATTATAACTAATGCTCACCTCCCTCTGGTTACTGTTATTGGCTTGTAATAGTAACATTTTAATTAAGTCTCTTTCCAATCCCAGTAGATTAATATATATCCCTCATCGGGAATATCAATCTGAGTTTTATGCACATGAAGTTTCTGGCACACAGTCGATTTTTCTCCATTAAATCCCACCTTCTTATCACAGATATTGGACCTTTCACACTACACAACCATACCAAAATGATGCTACTTTATCTGCCATGTCTGCTTCTGCCATGTCTGCATCCTGTGTAATTTGTGATTTGTGGGACATTGGAGTTGTACGGCACAGAATCCTAAACATATCAAAATCTGCAAATCCCAAAAATGTTGCCATAGCAATTTCAGTGGAAAGCACCATAAGTGTGTAATGTAAAGGGATCCCCATCCCCAAATTACCTGTTTAAAGCTCATATCTATCGGCTCAGCTCATTCAAACAGTACATTGTTGCTCTTCCTCTCTTAATCACCATCCAGATATATTCTACACATGTCACTCAATCTTGTACTTTCCTAGTTTGCTTAGCACTAAAATACAAAAACACTATTTCTGCAATGTATGTAACATCACAAATACAATAATTCAATTTTACAGGTATATCTTGAAACCCATTCCAGTACTTCTCCTTGTACCTGTTTTTCTGCCAGATCTTTTTCTACACAGAGATCCACTTTATTTTAAAAAATGCTTGACAAGTCATCGGACCAGTGCTAGATGGAGCTAAAGAGTTCATTTTAGATAATGGTTGAATTGATGAAAAATGTTGATTCCAACACTGCTATCATGCTGATTAAAACAGAAAGTAACTAGTAGGGGTGGATATCTTCAATTTAAATACTTTGAAATCCGTTATTTTTCGTTTCTTTTTAATTTCAATGTTTTTTTTACCCTGGAGGCCCAACCAGGAAGTATAATTTCTTTACCAAACCTGGGATGGCAATTTTTCTTAAATTTTTGTAATAGAATGTATCTTCCCCTCTCAGTTCTCAGCTGACTCCCTTCTCCTCTTGCAAGATCAGAGATTCTTCTAACAGGAATATCAATCTTCTCCAAAATTGCTTTTCAGGGTAATTTACAGACACATGAGAGTCCTGTGCTACCCTTCTGCCTGCTCGGAGGAAGGAGGAAAAGCGCGCGCTAAGGCTTTTTCCAAAACAGAAGCTGCAGACCCGAGCAATCGATTGCCAGAGAGAATGGATCGGATCCATATTTATTTGCATTAATTGATTATTTGTTGATATAGCTTGCTTCTGTGATGTTGTTAGTGGGTTTTAGGACTTATTCAGGCTTGCCCTCCATTCTTCCCTTCCAGCTGAAGTCACAAATAATAACGAATATTTGTTATTAATAATGTTTTAATCACGAATTTTTTGGATTTTTTTTGTATTTCAATTACGAATCCCCCAATAGTAGCTTAGAATCATTTTTTTATGGATCAACCACCCCTAGTAACTAGATAACAAAGATGGCTCTTTGCAATATGATCATTTTAGAGTTCAGAAAGGTTAGAGATGCTTTTGAATTCTGTAAATCACCCTGCTAGTTTGACTTGTGGCCATGCTGTCTGAAGGATTCCAGAAGTTGTAGTGCAAGGAAAACATACTCCAAGTTCTGAATCCTTTATACCTTAGTATCTGAAAAAATATCACAGTATTCAATGCGAGTTCCTTGTAGTAAGTGTATAAACCAGGCATGGGCAAATTTCAGTCCTCCAGTTGTTTTGAACTTCAACTCCCACAATTCCTATACAAGATAGTTTCCTGTGCTGGTATATGACCAAAATAAATGATTTGATTTGATTATACAATATAGCTTCCTTATAGAGTTGGCATGCCCCATGAAAACCGTCACTGTTTACCCCTAGTTAAAAGAAAGCAAAAGAAAAAAAAATTCTCTCAGCTGCCTGACTTGTTAAGATGCATATGGAGTATAATTTTACCAAATGAGACAAGGTTTAGATTTCTCTTTCAGTTGATCTTTAAAGACATATACCCAAAATGAAAGGAAATTTGAACTGCAGATCCTCTTAAAAGATGGGTGCATGATACTGATCTGTGGTATACATTTTCCTAATTTGGAGTAGGGATACAATTGCATTTTTTTTGCTTTAAAGTAAAAATATACAGAACTCCTTTAAAAAAAATAAAACATCAGAAAAAATTATCCTGTGTAAATTTTCCTTTCCCTTGATAAGGGATTTTTGTGCTAATCCATGCATCCTTCCATTAAACACATTCCAGCATCAGAAGTGTTTAATCAAAAATGAACCTTACATAAGGATGAGTCAAGGATTTGCTGTCCAAGAAATAAAACAATAAATAAAACAGTAGCCCAAAAAGCAAGGGTATCAGCATCCATGATTTTTTTAATTGTAGTGATACAATGGCAACACAATCCGAACAATATTAAATACAGAATGGCTATAACCACCGGTTATAAACACATTTGAAACTTTGTTTTGGTCTGCTTTCCTTGAAGGCTCACTTTAAGACCAGCTTTTATGAAACAAAAAGAAAAATGACAAGATGAATAATGTATCCAGAGGTAGCATGAGCATAAGATCATTTATCTTCATTGGATGTATTGCCAATGCTTAATTTGCAAAAGGGAAGGTGTCTAGAGTGCCAGATGCTAGCTCTAGAGCTTTGACTTGACTTTCAGTACAGTACTTGTTCCCCTTAAGTTGACAGGCAACCTGAAGTCACATACACTGAAGTCACATACATAGTAGGCATGGGTAGGTTCGGTCGGAATAAATTTGGATCAAATTCCTTTCTGAAGTGATTTTGAAGCGATTTGGGACCCCGGAAGTATCATTGCCATTTCGAAGCTTTTTCCGCCATTTCTCTTACGTATCAGTAAATGAGTCGGAAATTATTTAGCTTTTCAAAACAGTGTGGATGGATTCCCTTCGTTTTCTTTCCCTCCCATATCAGTCCCAGGCGAGAGCCCTGTTTAACCCAGTTTGGATGGATTTCCTTCTCTCCCACGTCAGTCCTGGTTTAAGAGCCATGTTTAACCCAGTTTGGATGTATTTCCTTTCCTTTTTGCGTCAGTCCTGGGGTGAGAGCCGTGTTTAACCCAGTTTGGATGTATTTCCTTTCCCTTCCGCATCAGTCCTGGGGCGAGAGCCATGTTTAACCCAGTTTGGATGTATTTCCTTTCCCTCCCGCAACACTCCTAGGGTGAGAGCCGTGTTTAACCCAGTTTGGATGTATTTCCTTTCCCTCCCGCATCAGTCCTGGGGCAAGAGCCGTGTTTAACCCAGTTTGGATGTATTTCGTTCTCTTCCGTGTCAGTCCTGGGGCGAGAGCCATGTTTAACCCAGTTTTGATGTATTTCTTTCCCTCCCATGTCAGTTCTGGGGTGAAAGCCGTGTTTATCCCAGTTTGGATGCATTTCTTCCCTTTGCTACCCCCCCCCCCCTTTCGGGAATAAAACAACTACTTTCAATGAAATAGGAAATAACACTTTGAAACCATTAACGAAAGATTCATTAACGAAGTCTCGGAAGTTTTGAATAGTTTTTAACTTTTTTTCCTGTGAAAATTGGAATTGACTTTAGATACGAATGACCACCTACATCCGAAATGAGTTTTGAACCAATTTTTTTGATCAAACAAGCCTAATGCATAGGAGTAGTTTTCTTTCTGGTTAGTTGCCATTGGAATAACTTTAGGCATTGTAAGACTAGCTGTCTTCTGAATGGCATGGTAGTAAATGTTGAATCATCATCATAATCTCCATTGCCAATTCTCCAAAGAATTTTTTTAAATGGAGGCAGTTGTGTCGATTCATAGACAGTTCTAGTATTTTTCAACTTGATCATTAATATGCCTTTTAAAAATCGAATGAATCTTCATCCATTCAAGATCAAAAAATTTCACAGTACTTTGATTTGCAAGAAAAATACCATTAACCATAAAACATTAATTCAAGGGAGTTCAGTGGAGAATTCTAAGATTAATTACACATCTCAGATTTCCTGCAGATGTGGTTATGCTGGGCCCAACTGAAATGAAGCTATGCTATAGCATAACTTGATTTTAGGCCTTTGATAAGGTCCCCCATGACATTCTCACAATAAGGTAATAAAATGTGAGCTAGACAATACCACTGTTAGATAAATTAGGAATTGGTTGACTTGCTAAATTCAAAGGATATTTCCCAGTGACTCCTTCTCTTCCTGGAGAAAAGTGACAAAGATAGTCACCGACTCTGACAATAGAATATAAGGCATACTTAGCAAATTTGCAGGTGCAAATTGCTGGAATAGTTATTAATTTAGAGGACAGAATAAGAATACAAAATGACCTTACTAGAAAAGAGAGCTGGGCCAAAACTAACAAATGGCTGGGGGGAGGGGGGAGAGTAAATTTAAACATTGGGAGAAACTTCCTAGCAGTAAGAGCTGTTTGGCAGTAGACTATTCTGCCTCAGCGCATGGTGGAGGTTTTAAGGCAGAGGCTGGATAGCCATCTATTGGGGGTACTTTGATTATGTTTTTCCTTCCTGACAAGGGGTTGGACTAGATATCCCGTATAGTCTCTTCTAATTTTATGACTCTATGTAGTAACAAATTGCTGTAAGTGTAAATGTACCCCAGGTGTGTATGAATTACAAATATAATAAACCGGATACTTTTTCCTAGGTACCTGGAATGTATGATATTAAAGAGATTGTTCAACTGCAACTCCCATTAGCCCTTTTCAATGTTGCTAAAGTAATAGATTGTGGGAAACAAAGTTGAACACTATCTAGTGAACCATACATTTCACCTTCCTGCTGTAGGGTATTAGTGGGAAGTAATTTATCTTCAATGAGCACATGTCTTGTTTTATTCAATCATTCACTTCAGAGAAACTAAGTAGTCAGGTTTTCCTGACTGTGAGCAAAGTAGCTTGTGGGTAGATGTGACAATGATATTTGTATTTAGATTAACAATTTCTTTTTCTTCTTAGAGAGATTTCTCTTACATGCCACTCCTAGTCTATACTGAAAACAAAATATAAGTGGTATTCTATAAGGCCTTTGCTGACCTCCTACTGTGATAGAATAATACATTATTACTTTCCCATCTTTCCATCTACAGCTCTAAGACTAATATGTCATATTTCCCTTCAGCTCTCCTGCCAAGATTTTTAGACAGGTAACTTGATTGAATGAAGGATGTGTATCAAATCTAATATTCACTGTACATGAAACTTTAAGCAATACTAGCATGTAGTTTTTTGAAATGCATTCTAAAAGTCTATAGAAAATGTGGCTTTTACTGTATTTTATTAAACATGGGAATGAAAATGCTTTATGTAGATATGCAAGTTTTATGTACTCAACTGTTAAGTACTAATTTGACATATGGAAAGCAGATAAATGCATCTTTTAAAATCAAAATCATATCTATCCAGATTTTTTTCTAAAATTATATTTGCAATCTTGTCAGATCATAGATTAGCTTTAAATTCACAGATAGATCACAAGCTTCCTTGTATCGGGAAGAGGAAAATACTGCAAACCAGCATTTGATTGGGGTTAAATAAATGGTTGGGGTAAGAGAATCAGACTAGGCACTGCAGATATATTTCATTTATAGCAGTACAGTGAGGTTAGTCCAATTTAATTTCTGAAGACTACGATAATTTATTTATAAACCTATACTGCATATATTTATAGAGAATGAAAAGATATATATTGATAGTAATGTAAACCTAGCAAATAGGTCCATCAGCTTTAATGTTCATATAGAGAAGCTGCAGCAAGAAAGTGTGGCATTTCTATATGATTTTGGAATATAACTTCATCAATCCATCTTCACTGGCTAGGGCTGTTGGGATTGAAGGCCAAAACATCTTCAGGGCCATGGTTTGTTGTGCAAAAGAAATCAGAGACCATGGCGGCACATCACAATCTTATCCTAAAGTCACACTGTAGATTCCTAAATAGACAAATTATTTCTGTATTATTGTGAATGATGTACCACAGTCATGGACTTGCTCTCTATGTAGTCATTGGTTACTTCAGCGTTCTTTCTTCTACTTTCTTGGTTCAATCTACTACCTTGGGGTTTTTTTCATTGCTAAAAATGGGTTGGGAGAAATCATAATTCTAAGAAGTATAGGTTTGTCTAGTTTTTGTAAGCTGCCTTGAGTGCCAGGCTGGGACAAAGACAGGGTAGAAATAAAATAAAGTCAATAAATAATTGGACTAGTACTTCATCAATCTTTTCTTAGGGTTATTTTTCAACTTGTCAAATTGTGAGTGTAAAGAAAACCTATGATAGGTTGTTTTCAGAGTCATTGTAAGGTAGAAATGACTTGAAGACTGAACAATGACAACAATCACAACAATATATTAGCTAGATTTATGCATTGCATAAAGCCTACTTTAGATTTGTCATTACTCCATGATTTTTCCATAACAAGAATGTTTAATATTCAGAGTCCGACATTTAAGAGACACATTCTTGAATTTAATGTTAAGCTGTCCATTGCAAATTAGAAAGTGACCATTTTTCAAGGAACTAAACTGAACTTTTAAAGGTTTCGGCTTCATGAACTCCAGATGAAATTGCATTTTAGGATGCAACAATCTCATTTGCATTTAAATCAAACAACTTTTAGATGTTCTTCTAAAATAGTTTAATTTTAAAAGTCTCTGAGGTTTAAAGGTGAGATTGTAGGAAATTTATACAGAACATTCGCATTCCAGAGATTGTGACATGGCTATCCAAAAAGAATTTAGGGACCTGGTGATCAGTTAATGCTGTCCAAAGTGGAAATATTAAATTCATGCTTTTCACTTGTGTTTTTTTTTCTTATTTCTTGTTAAAACCAGAGTCCCTGAATATATTTATGATTTCTAAATACAGTATAGTTAAATTGGTTCAATTTTGGTTAGACCCCACCTGGACAATACAACTGAAGAAGGAGATTGAAAAACTGCTGAGTATCCAGAGAAGGGTAACTCAAATTATCAAAGGTGTGGGGGAAATGCCTTATGAAGAACAACTTAGAGAGCTAGTATAGTAAGTTTGGAAAAAAAGAAGTTGAAGAAATGCATCTTTAAAAATGTTTGAAGGGATTGAAGTAAACTTGTTTTCAGCTATTCCAAAGATTAAGAACTTTCTCCCATGGGCAGGAAGGAAGGTGTGGGGAAGTGGGAGAAAGGATCTTAAACTGTAGGCAGGCATGTAGCCGGGGGGGGGGGGTAAGGGGGCTTCAGCCCCCTCCCCAAAATTCTCAGGGTGGTCTGCGAAAAGGCCTTACTGGTACATTATTTAAACTGTTATGTTTATTCATAACATGATCTGATCACCATGCTCATTATATCCCACATTAATGGGGTTATTGGGATAACAATACAAAAGGTTTGCTAGGGTAGACCCTCTTCCACCCAGTCTCAGCCCCCCCGAACCAAACTCAGCCCCCCGAATCAAAATCCTGGCTACGGCCCTGACTGTAAGGAGCCAACCTACCCTGGCAAGGTTGATCTTCAAGGATGACCAGGCATTCCACTATGTTTCTCCATTCTCTTCCGGCTTTCCTCTGTTTCCCACTACTGTCTTCAATCAGGAGTCAGAGAACACCCAATTTCTGAAAATGAAGTCTTCTGACTGTTTTCACATGCTGGAGAGAAGGATTTCCATGCACAGTCATCAGAAGTGGTTGTGTGTAATGGCTTAGCTTTCGTGTGCCTGCGTATAAAGATGATTTAAAAACAGGGAGAAATTAGGTTGGAATAAAGTCATAAAACACAAACCAATTGATTTAAATGACAAGAAAGGCAATTCTACTTAAACATTTTAAAGAAATCCCTATTTTTACAGGGGAATAAACTGCCCCAGAGGTTGGCGAATGTCTCTTCTTTGGAGATCTTTAAACAGAGGTTCAATACATGCTTTTTAGAAGTACTTGGTGGAGGCTTCTTCTTTGGAGGTTTTTAAACAGAGGCTGGATGGCCATC
Organism: Anolis apletophallus; assembly: GCA_030556195.1. NCBI lineage: Eukaryota > Metazoa > Chordata > Lepidosauria > Squamata > Anolidae > Anolis > Anolis apletophallus. Next base: position 69,930,218 of record JARBWK010000007.1, on the reverse strand, counting down.
TGTCAGGGATACTTTGATTGTTCTTTCTGGCATGGCAGGTGGCCCCACGAGGCCTCTTCCAACTCTATTATTCTGTTATTCTATTTTATTTGTATTCCTGAATGGAAGGAGATTGGACAAGATGACACTTGTGGAGCTTGTTTCCAAAAGGTATCATAATCAACTTGAACAAATTGTATAGGAATTGATAAAAGGTATGCTTAAGATATGCATTCTTTCACAATAATGTTCCATTTTGCAAGCCCTTTACAGAAGTGATTTGATACATTTTGATAATTTTGATCTGTACACAATATTCTTCTCCTAGCAAAAAATGTGCACCTATAACTCATTTTTCAATCTTTTTTGGATTTGGTACCTTCTTAACTCTATGGATACTATAGTTTTGATTTAATATGCAGACTGACTTATATTTTCTTCTCTGTGTATTTCCCTTTCACAGAATCACAGAATCATAGAATCCTTAAGTTGGAAGAGACCTCGTGGGCCATCCAGTCCAACCCCCTGCCAAGCAATCTCCCTTCCCATGTTTTGAGCCCAATTAATGAATAACAATAAAAAAAGTTTTAAAGTGGAGATGTTCTCTGGATTTAGATTTTGCATTGTGTGATTTTACTGTTCTGAGCTACCAGTGTACACTTTTAAGGACATGTGGTGGACCAAAGATGTGGCTCACCTCAACTCAAAGGCCCCCATTTTCTTAAAAAAACACAACAACAATCTCATATTACTAAAATTGAGTCTCACTGCAGTGTATGACCTATCAAATTATACATCCTAGTTACTGATTCTAACAGTAGTCTGGATACAATACTGTCAGTTTGCAATTGAAGTGGGTAGACCTCATTCCTTCTTCTTCTACTATGTTGACCTTTGTGTTTTCAAAATTTGACTTTGAGGGATGGGATAATCCTCTGGACAAAATGTTTGGATGGTTGAGGAGTTGAATTTTGCCATCTATGTGCTAGAAATTGCTTTGTGTCCCACCGCCGTGGTGAGAAAAGCGGTATACAAATGGAGTAAGTAAATAAATAAAGTACAATAATTTTCCTTTCTCTGAAAAATTCAAGATCATTCTATTTGATTTAATGATTTTGGCATAAATGTTGCAATGAAACTATGAAAGCTGCCACCTTGTTGCATGGTCACTGACAGTATCAAATAGCTTCAGCTTGTTTGCATGTATTGGATCAGTCAATCAGACTTGTACTTGGTTTGTGTGCTTTGCTTCACAAAGGCAAAAGACAATCGTTTTCTACAGGATGCAGATATATAAGTTATGGAAAGGAAAATGTTAATCTCTTTTTCATGTGGGTGGTGGGAACTTTTGAAGAACCTGACAAATTTCTCACCAGATTGCTTTGGGTTAAGGAGGCAAATTTTCTTTATGTTCCCAGACAGCTCAATGTTGGATGAAAGACATGAGAAAACAGTTGATAAATGGAGCACACTTTATATTCTTCTTTGCCAGCAAAGCAAGTGCCATTTTAGCTAAGAAGCAAATTTAAATCTGTAAATTTCAAAAACAAACTTTCTCAGATATCAATCTATTTTTTAAAATGCATTGTTGATATATAACGTTACTTCTCAGGCTACTGTGGGGATATCTTCTCCAGATTGAGTACCCTTTATCCAAAATACTCTGAACCAGAAATGTTTTTGATTTCCAATTTGTGGGGAATTTGGAAAATTTTCTTTTGCAGTTATGCACATAATGAAATATTTTAGTGATGAAAAACAGGTCTAATTGAAAAACAAAATCATGCATGTTCTATATACCACTTATACACAGAGTCAAAGGGCAATTTTATGCAATATTTAAAAATATGTTTGTTTACAATGAACTATCAGAAAGCAAAGGTTTTGCTATCTCAGCCATCAATGTGGACAATGTGGATTTTCTAATTCTGGATGAAGGATGCTCAATCTGTACTTCCTTTAAACTTTGTTTGTGTGCCTTCTGGGGAGGTCCTGCTCTCGCCTCCGCCAGCCTCACAGGAGCGGCTGGTGGGGACGAGGGACAGGGCCTTCTTGGTGGTGGCCGCATGGCTGTGGAGCCCCCTCCCAAGTATGATCAGGTTGGCCCTCTTCCTCCTGACCTTTTGGAAACAGCTAAAGACATGACCGTGGAACCAAGCATTTGGCCTGTCGTAGGAATATTTAAAGTTAAAGTGAAAGTCAAGTGCAATGACCCAGGACTATTTATGGACAACGGCTATGTCTTTGTGTGCTATGTGATGTTAATTTATGTGATGTGTAAAATAATGTTTAATGTTTTATCAGGGAAGGTCAATTTTGATGTTTTATACTTGGTTTTTTTTAATCAATGCCATTGAATTGTTGCCAATACTGTGAACCGCCCTGGGCCCCCTTGGGGGTTGAGAAGGTCGGTATACAAATACTGCAAATATAAATCAATAAATAATTCACACCAGTTTTCAATTTATGATGACTCCATTAATTCAGGGGGTTTTCTTAGGCAAGAAATGCTCAGAGGAAGTTTTGCCATTTCCTGTCTCTGAAATATAGTTACAGCATCTGATATTTGTTAACAATGTCCTTTACAAGTACTAGCCAGGGCTGACACAGAACTGGGTGTTAATCTTAAGCATCATCTTCCTTGGGTCACCAATTCAAAATTCATGGCTCTGATATATCATTGAATTAAGATTGCAGAGGAATAAATAAGCTAATTGTTGTAGAGATCAGTAATTCGCTTTCTCCCATATTCAAAGTTTGTTTAATCTGAAATTATTTCCCTTTCATAGAACAAAAATAGACAAATTTTAATAAGTTCATATCAAAAACATGAAGTAGATGTATTCTCATCTACCCATTATTCATGAATGTGTTCAGAAATGTCTATGCTAATTAGTCATTACCACTGGGAGATTATCAAAGCCAATATACATTTTTATTTTAAAAATCACATACCTTCTTAAATCAGAGATACTTATACCAATATTTTATTTGACTTCAAAAAAGGTTTAACAAAGCCCTAATCTTTTTTACTTCATAGAAATCCCATTGACTTTTTAACTTCCACACTGACACTATAATCCAGCGGTCCTCAAACTTTTTAAACAGAGGGCCAGGTCCCAGTCCCTCAAACTGTTGGAGGGCTGGATTATAATTAGAAAAAAAACATGAATGAATTCCTATGCATACTGCACGTATCTTATTAGTAGTGCAAATAACTCTTTAAAACAATACAATACTTAAAATGAAGAACAATTCTACAATATATAAACTTATTAGTATTTCAATGGCAAGTGTGGGCCTGCTTTTGGCTGATGAGGATTGTTGGTGTTGTGTGCTTTCAAGTCATTTCAGACTTAGGTTGAGGGCCAGGTAAATGACCTTGGAGGGCTGTATCTGGTCCTCGGGCCTTAGTTAAGGACTTCTACTATAATCCATCCTTGAATCAGTTTAAAAGGAACCAGGTTATCTGCAGGGTGATTAGACCAAAACATCTAGAACTGGTGTAAGGCCAGGAAGGTGATTACATTTATAATAATAATAATAATAATCTTTATTTGTACCCCGCCACCATCTCCCCAATGGGGACTCGGGGTGGCTTACATGAGGCCAAGCCCAACAATACAACAACCAAAGTAAAATCAATCAAACGACAACATAATAATTTACATAAGACATAAACTGTAAACAGCCAATATAAAATTACAATGGAATAAAACCATTTATAACACAGGACAATGAGCGGGCCACATGTACAAATTAAAATAGGGGGAATAGAGCTAAAAACAGAGGGATGAAATAGCTATAGGGCCAATTATTTATGAGGGAGAAAACTCTTTCAGAAAGGTCAAGAAAGGACCTTCGTATAAAGGGAGGAGGGGTGTAACTCAAGGCAAATATCAGGGGAGAATGATGGCATGAGATTATATGATTCATCTCCAAATGTGCAACGGAAGAGCCAGGTCTTAAGATTTTTCTTAAAACTCTCTAAAGTAGGGTCTTGCCTAATCTCACCAGGCAAAGCATTCCATAGATGGGGGGGGGGGGGAGTCACTGAGGAAAAGGCTCTCTCCCTTGTTCCCACAAAGCGGGACTGAGACAATGGTAAAGGTGAGAGGAGATCCTCCCCTGAAGATTGAAGGGATCAGGCAGGTTCATGGAGGCAGATACGGTCACAAAGGTAGGTGGGTCCCAAACCATTTAGGGCTTTATAAGTGATGACCTGAACCTTGAATTGGGACTGGAAGATAAACGGCAGCCAATGGAGCTCCTTAAACAGGGGGGTTGATCGTTCCCAGTAATTCGCCCCTGTTATTAATCTGGCCGCCGAACGTTGGACAAGTTGTAATTTCCGGGCCATCTTCAAGGGTAGTCCCACATAGAGTGCATTGCAGTAATCCAATATAGAGGTAACTAGGGCATGGACCACCATGGTCAAGTCTACCTTCGCGAGGTATGGTCGCAGCTGGTGCACAAGCTTTAATTGTGCAAAGGCCCTCCTGGCCACCGCCGACACCTGTGCATCAAGCGTCAGCACTGAGTCCAGGAGGACCCCCAAACTGTGGACCTGTGACTTCAAAGGGAGTGCAACCCCATCCAGCACAGATTGCCACTCAATACCCCAGTCAGGCGAGCGACTGACCAGGAGGATCTCTGTCTTGTCAGGATTGATCTTCAGTTTGGTCCTCCTCATCCAGTCCAACACAGCAGCCAGGCACTGGTCCAGCATCCGAGGGGTTTCTTTGGATTCAGGTGGAAAAGAGTTGTAGAGTTGGGTGTCACCTGCGTAGAGGTGGCACCATGCTCCAAAACTCCGCATGACCTCTCCCAGTGGTTTCATGTAGATGTTGAATAGCATGGGGGACAAAACAGAACCTTGCAGGACCGCACAGGTCAATGGCCAGGGGTCTGAGCAGGTGTTCCCCAGATTCACCGACTGGGAACGGCCCTCCAGGAAGGACTGGAGCTACAGTAAAACTGTGCCCCCAAGTCCCACCCAAGAAAGTCTTCCCAGAAGGATACCATGGTTGATGGTATCGAAAGCTGCTGTGACGTCCAAGAGAACCAGCAGGGTCACACTCCCCATATCCAGTTCCCTGCGGAGGTCATCCACCAAGCTGACCAAAGCCATCTCGGTACTGTGCCCAGGCCTGAAGCCAGATTGTGAGCGGTCCAGATAATCGGTGTCATAGAAGAATCCCTGGAGCTGCGACGTTACCACCCGCTCCAGAACCTTGCCCAAAAAAGGGATATTGGAAATTGGTCTGTAGTTGTTACAAACCATCGGGTCAAAAGAAGTCTTTTTTAATAGAGGTTTTACCACCATCTGCTTAAGGCAAGACGGGAATTTCCCGTGGCCCAACAAAGCATTTATTATAGCAACAAACCAACCCAACAACCCCTCTCTGGCCAGTTTAACTAGCCAGGAAGGGCAAGGATCCAGAGCACAAGTGGTCGCCTTCACAGAGCCAAGGACCCCCTCCACGTCATTTGGAAGAACAAAACGAAAAGAATACCATAAGATGGAACAGACAGGTGCCTCAGTTACCTCATCTGGCACTGCATTTAAACCAGAGTCCTACTCAAGGCATATCTGAGCAACTTTGCCTGCAAAATGGTGCGCTAAATCGCTCCACCGGCTTGCAGAGTCTACAGAAGGCCCCTCCACCTCTGGTGTCTGGAGGAGCTCCCCAACAACTCGAAACAACTCTGATGATCTATTTGCTGCAGACGCTATGCGAGCAGTCAATAATACTTTCTTGGCTGCTCGCAAAGCCGCGGAGTAAGCCTTAATAGCAGCTTGGTCAGACACATCCCGAGACTTCCTCCAGATGCACTCTAGACCCCTCCTCCAGCACTTCATCACCACCAGCTCCTCAGTGAACCAATGAGTCGGTGTGACTGTACGCAAAAAGAGGGGACATTCAGGACCGATCATGTCACTATGAAACCTGACTTCAAACTGCTTTGCAGGGTCCGTCCATCCCCCCCCATTTCCAGAGAAAGGCACATCTGTGTATCAGAGACATATGGGGCAGAAAAAGGGAAAATGATCACAGCAGAAGTAATCACTTTCCCCTCCCAATGGTCAATTGCCCTCTGCTGCCCAAACATGCCCTTAAGGCATTTATGCCAGCCTCCAATTGAGATTCCCTACTGCACTTCAGTAGGACCAGATGTCTACAATGTGCTCCACATTTTTCAGAACTGATTTTGTCCTGAATCTGAGATACACTGGCATCTTGGATTCGTTTGGAATTTTTAATGCATTGTATACCCTCAGATGTACAATGGCAGTGCACATTAGCAGTGTTCATTTTGCTGCCACTGTGGCCTTGAGTTGCCTTTCAACTGTATTATATGGTCAGTGTGGAAGGACCATTTGTCTTGTTAATAAAAATGTCTTGGCATTTTGAAAAAAACACTATTTTTGTAAGATTTCCCAAATTTATGGCAAGCACAGCAGAAAATTTTCTTTCATTTTTCCATGTGACAGCTGAAACCTCTTCCACAAATGACTCTGTCATTATGCAACGTCTGTTTCTTTACATTAATGGGCCCACAATGTATGCAGGGAAATTAATCTTAGGAGAACCAACACTATTTCATGCTTCATTACATGAAATGCCTCCCAACCCTTTGATTATATGTAAATTTACCCCTGGGAAAAAATTTCTCAGAAACCTAGCTCATGATGTACCAACTAATGAATTCTCATTAGTCGAGATACTATTTCTCATTATCAATAATTTCCTTCCAAATATTCAATGAGAAAGAAGACTAAACTATTGCATTATCAGAATGTCACTTAAATGTACTGTAAAAATTGACATCTATAATGTTGATTTTCAGTATAACCTTAGTAGCATCATTTATCTGCACTACTTTCCCTCAGCGTGTTTTTCTTGCTTACATCATGATTGGACTACTCTAGTGCACTCTACATGGGGCTGCCTTTGAAAAGTGCTCAAAAACTGCAGTTGGTCCAAAAAGTAGCAACCAGGTTATTTGCTGAGGCTAACTAAAGAGAGTTGACACCCCCCTCCCCAATTGCAACATCTCTACTGGCTGCCAACCCATTTCTGAGCACAATTCAAAATGCTGGTTTTGACCTATAAAGCCCTATATGGTTTGGATCCAGGTTACTTGAAGGTCCGTATTTCCCTCTATGAACTTGTTAGAAAATGATGATTCCCGGAAAGGGGGGTGGGGTGGGGTGTGTCTCTCTATCCCACCACTTCCTGAAGTATTTGTGTTGCACTCCGGGACAGGAATAATCCTCTGACTTTAAACACTACACATTGAATAGGAAAAAACAATCCTTTTTATTGAAGATAAGTAAAAAGCAACTAAGTAAAAAGGGCTTTAAAGAAATAGGTAAATGCAATTAGGTGAGAAGATAAGCAGGAACCAATTAATCCAAGGTAGAGTTCAGCAAAGTCCATAAAAGCAAAGTCCACACATCTCTAATATAATCCAGAAAATCAAGAATACATTGATTCAAGGCTTGGGTAAATCTAGGACTCAAAAACCATGACACAAGAAATATCTTAACATGAATCTTCAAAGCAAGGCTTCCATGAAACAAGGGCAAGAACTTAGTATGATTCTAAACAATGCTTCATCTGACTACACATCCCAAACTTGAGACTTTTATCACCTCGTTAGCTAGGTCACTAGCGATCAGAAATTGGTTTCTCTTTAATTGAGGTTTTGTTATTGTTTTCTGCCAAAGCCTAACAGAGCATCGAAGCCATTGCTGAGCCCCCCTGTTTTGACTGATCTTTACTTGTCTAGCTCTTTGCTCATTATCTACTTGCTCATTAATTTCTGCAGGTGATGAGCTATCTTCCTGTTCTCTCTCATGGGAACCCTCTGGTAACAATTCAGAAAACACACTATCATCCCCACACCCCTCAGGGACATTCTCATGGGAAATTACAGGGATCTCCTGGTCATTCTCTGCATCAATATCACTGACGAAATCATCATCTTTAACCTCATTAACATCATTCCCCACATCCAAGGCACTCTGATCCTGAAACACAATCACAGGCTGAACTCCAACAATTTGGTGGTAACAAGGGAGAGGGTCTTTTTGTGGCTGCTCTCAGACTTTGGAGTTCCCTCCCAAGAGAGATCAGGTTGGCCCTACTACTGGTTGCCTTTCACAAACAAATTAAGACATTTATTTGTCATCAGGTATTTGTGGAATGAGGTACATACTACAGAGGAGGTTGTGGGTGGGAGTTGGGTTGATATTTAGTTTTAAATTTTAGTTGTAAAAGTATTTTATTATGTATTAACTGTATTTTATATTAATGACACAAATATTTAATTGTTTTAATTGTTTTTAACTTTTGTATTTTCCATGTTTTGAAATGAATTGAGTTGTGTCATGTTATGGTAAGCTGTCTTGAGTCCCCCATGAGGAGAAAGATAGGGTAGAAATTTTAAACAGACAAAATAATTTTAAAAGTCAAACAAGCAATGAATTTATTTGGCTACACTATTTATTTGGCTACACTGAAGTAATGGTGACAAAAAAGGGGTGTTTCTAAGATAGCTGGCAAATTTTATATATATATATATATATATATATATATATATATATATATATAAAAACTATCAAGAACATAGCTCATATATTCAAAGTATAAAACTGTATTAGTTACCATTTGGATGGGAAAGTTGAGGTTAAGCAACATATAAGATTTGTATGCAGGTAACAAAACTCCAAATAAGTGGGTAGTTTTTAATTAACTGTATGTAGAGGGAATTATTTTAATGCATAAGTGCTTAAATACAAAGGCAGTTGTGCTATCTGAGGGAGAAAGTTACACATATACTTGAATGTATGCACACACAAGAAGATGATATGGATTAGGGACAGAATGGAAATGACTAAGGGCTCCTCCTCTCCCTTTTGAAATGGCCTAATTTTCATTATCCATTTTTAAATGACCATGAGGATATAAAGCAATTTCGTATAATATGTGGAGATTATTTCCAAAAGGTACCAAATCTAAAAAGATTGTAAAATGAGTGGCAGCACATTACTGGCTATGAGTGGAGTATTATCTACAGATCATCAAAATGTAACAAAATTGCAGGATTTGGAATTGCCCATTATAGCAAAAGAATGCATTTTCTCAACATGTTTTTTCCTGTAAAATTTGTTCAGATGGATTGGTACCTTTTGGAAACAAATTTCATATATTTATTTATATCATTTATATTCCGCCCTTCTCACCCCGTAGGGGACTCAGGGCAGATCACAATGCACATATACAGGCAAACATTCAATGCCATAGACAGACAACATATATAGACAGACAACGAGCGACACAATTGGTCAAGAGCTCACCCCGACCCGGGCAGGCCTCGAACTCATGACCTTCTGGTCAGTAGAGATCTTATGCAGCTGACTCCCAGCCAGCTGCGGCACATTCCCGGTGCATATATGTATTCTGTATTCTATTTTAGCAGAGTTTATGCATTTAATTACTAGGGTTTTATAGGAACCTCTTCAATTAGAAAGAAAGCAGTGTACAGCATAACCAGTAATTTGAGGGGTAGGTAATTTTTGTGTGGCTGTTTCATGTAATTCTGGTTAATTGATTCATTTGTTTAACCTGCCATGCTATCCCTGATAAGAATGTGACTCCATGAAACAGTAGCAGGAAATATGTAATCCTCGAGTTATTGCTTGACCTCTGTCTTCTTGACTTAAGCAATGGTCAAGGATAATGAGAACTACAACTGAGCAACATACATAAGGAAATCGGAGTTTGGAAATATTACTTTTGAATCTCCGGTGGCCAAACCTCCAGCAGTAGACACGATCAGCATTAGACACGATGATTCAAAAAAAGCAACTTTTACAGGCTTTGAGGGCAATGTATCAGAATGTAGCAACCATGTGTACTCCTTTGCATAAAGTATGTTTTCTGCACAGAAAATTGGATTTCTGTGCAGAATATAGCCTGTGTAGTTCTGTATAGGAAAGTACTACCTGAAGCATAAATATAAAATTGGAACTATGCAAAATTCTCCATGTTCTCATACAGTGAAAATGAAGGACACAAAAATGTACAACCCTAAAGCTATATAAGAGTGACTGAGATATATTGGCTGTCCTTTGGAAAAGTGAGATTAAATTTTGACGAATGCAAGGGAAATCTAGAACATGTAAAACATATATTACATTGGAAAAATGTTGACTCAGACATATAGTCTGGGACACGGGAAGAGCCTCCTCGAAGACTAAGTAAATACAGTTGGGCGTCCCCCAGGCAATGTTTCTCGTAAACGGCTAATCTTTCCAAATCCCAAAGCATTGCTTTTAAAAAATTTAAATTGGAGGTGTGTATTTTTTCCCTCCACATATGGATGAACACCAAAGGTCTTTACCAAGACCACTGCTAACTATTGTCTCTATTAATATAGAAGGTTTGTCTCTTGCTAAGGAAGAACTACTGGCCAAAATGTCTGAGGACATTTCGTGTGACATCTTATGTATACAGGAAACACACAGAGACATCACAATGAGAAGACCAAAAATCCTCGGAATGCAACTGGCAGTGGAACGACCGCAAAGACAATATGATAGTGCCATTTTTGTATGATCTAGTATAGCAATCTCTGCAACCTCTCTCACAGAAGTGAACAATATTGAAATCCTATCTGTGGAACTCAATAGCTGCAGTGTATAATCACTCTACAAACCACTTGGGGTTGATTTCTATTTTACACCCCCAACCAATTGCCACAACCAAGCCCATTTTATTGTGGGAGATTTCAATAGCCATAGCAGTGTCTGGGGCTATGATGAAGATGATAGGAATGGCAAAGCAGTTCTAATGTGGGCCGACAATAGTAAAATGAGCCTCCTCCATTGCAGTAAATCACCACCATCATTTAATAGTGGCCGATGGAAGCGTGGTTATAACCCTGATCTGATTTTTGTAAGCGACAGCATAGTCCACCAAAGCATTAAAAGGGTATTAAACCCAATACCTAATACTCAACAGAGACCAATATGCTGCCAAACATATGCAACTGTAAGACCACAAAATATCCCTTTCTGCAGAAGATATAATTTCAGTAAAGCTAACTGGACAAAGTTTACAGAGAACTTGGAAGCAGCTATTTCTGATATAGAACCATCTATGGAAGGCTATGACCTTTTTGTAGAAGCTGTGAAAATATCTTCAAGACTCTCAATCCCTAGAGCAGGGGTGCTCACACATTTTCATCATGCAAGCTACTCTTAAAGCAACGAAGTCCAAAAAATCTACCTGCCCCCGCCGCCGTGCGCTCCCGCCGCCATGCGCTCTTACCACCGCTTGTGCTCCTGCTGCTGCTTTCCGCCCGCACAGCGCTTCTTCCACCTGCAGGGCATTGCAAGAAGGAGAAAGCACGAGGAGGTATCCAGAGGGAGCGCTCCGCCCTGCCTGTCTCGCCAGCAACGGAGGCTGCACAGCTGCTTCTGGACGAGAGAGAGGCAGGGCGTTTCCTCCAGAGGCCCCGCCTCGTATTTCCTTCTTCCTGCAATGCCCCGCTGGCAAAAGAAGCACCACGTGAGCGGAAGCCAGCAGCAAGAGCACGCGTGTGCACAGGGAGCGCCCCATCCGGCTGGTGAGGCCTGAAGATCACCTGGAAGAGGGCCGAAGATCTACTAGTAGCTCCCGAGCTACCTAATGAGCACCCCTGCCCTAGAGGATGTCGCACAAGCTACATACCAGGCCTAAACAAAGAATCGCAAAACCAGCTACAGGAATATTTCAGAATATTTCAAGAGAATCCATACAGCAACAAGACTACAGCAGCAGGCCAAAAAATATCTACAGCCATAGCTAAAGCTAAAAAAGATTGTTGGATAGAACTACTTGAGAATCTTGACATGTTCAAGAGTAGCCGAAGAGCCTAGCAATTGCTGAGACACCTGAATAGTGACCCTCTGGTCAATTGTGGACATGCAAACATAACACCAGACCAGATAGCACACCAGCTAATTCAGAAAGGGAAAACCAACTGCAGCAGAGTAAAGGTGGAAATCAACAGAGCGCCAGAACTTGGAACCCACCAGTTGTAATCTCCCCTAAACCTGAAAGATCTCAGAGAAGCTATTAAGCAATGTAAAACTGGTAAAGCACCTGGCCTAGATGAATTAATGGTGGAGCAAATCAAATACTTGGGCCCCAAAGCTGAAAACTGGCTTTTGAAATTTTACAATCAATGCTTGGCACACAAACAGATTCCCAGACTATGAAGGAAAACTAAGATAATTGCCATTTTAAAACCTGGTAAAGACACTTCCAATGCCAGGAACTACCGGCCTCTCTCACTCCTATGTCATCTATATAAAGTATTTGAGAGGATACTACTAAATTGATTAGGACCTGTAATTGAACCCCAGCTTATTGCACAACAATCAGGTTTCAGACCAGGGAAAAACTGTACAGCCCAAATTCTTAATCTGACCGAGTACATCAAGGAAGGATGTGAGAAAGGTTGCATTACTGGAACAGTTTTTGTTGACTTTACAGCAGTCTATGACACAGTGCAACATAGGAAAATGCTGCAGAAAGTCTACCATATTACCCAAGATTATAATTTCACAAAAACTATCCAGATTCTCCTAAAAAACCGTAGCTTCTAAATAAATAAATGCTACTGACTGACTGACTGACTGATATGTGAAGTTTCAGGGCAGGAAAAGTAGATGGTGGAGGCAAAAGAATGGCTTACCCCAAGGCAGCATTCTTGCACCAACCTTGTTCAATATCTTTACTAACGATCAGCCACAACCACCACTCACAAAGAGCTTTATATATGTTGATAACTTTGGCCAAACAACACAATCAAAAGACTTTGAAACAGTTGAAATCCAACTTACTAATAGCTTGAAAGATCTTTCCAGCTACTAGAAAATGACCACCTGAAGCCTAACCCTGCCAAGACACAAGTATGTGCTTTCCATCTATGCAACCATGAAGCCAACAGGAAATTGAAAGTCACCTGGGAAGGTCAAGAACTTGAACATTGTTTCCATCCTAAATATTTCAGTGTCACCTTAGATCGAACACTAGCATATAGGAAACACTGCTTGAACACCAAGCACAAAGTAGCTGCACACAATAACATCCTGCGAAAACTTACTGGCAGCACATAGGGTGCAGACCCCAAAATAATAAGAACATCAGCTCTGGCCTTGTGTTACTTAACCTGTCAAAATGGCACTACCTAAAAGAATCCCACACCTCGTGTGACTGTGGAGCAGAACAGACAACTCTGCATCTGTCTGCTTGTCTATTGTGCCCTGCCTCATGTACAGAGGAGGAATTGTTGGAGGCTAGAGACAATGCCATTGTTGTTGCCCGTTTTTGGTCAAAAGACATTTAGCCGCCTGCACACCTATTTTTATTAGTTTTATACTAATTTATGCAATGCTTTTGATACAAAATAATTGAATAGTATCTCAAAGTTTTTCCCTGAAAAAGTAGAGCTAGGTTCAAAAGAAGAGTTAGTATTGATTATAGGAAGAAAATATATTAAAATAAGAAGCAGTTACTATGGTGATTTCTTGGGAGACATTTAAATACTTAGCATGGAATTCAAAGCTCACGACTGAAATGAGATAGTGCTTGATCAAAATTGTTAACTGACTGAAACAGAATAAAAATAAAACGGAAAGGATAGATTACTCATCCTTGGGGCTGTATCTGTAATCTTTGGGTTTCCATGGTAACTGTTTCAGAATAAAACAACTGCTAAATAATTTCATGCATTTTATTTATTATGCATATTATTATTATTATTATTATGCCCCTGGTAGTACAATCAGTTAAACCCTTGTGCTGGCAGGACAGAAGACCGACAGGTCAGAGGTTCAAATTTGGGGAGAGCACAGATAAGTTCCCTCTGTCAGCTTCCCATGCGGGGACATGAGAAATGTTTCCCACAAGGATGGTAAAACATCAAAACATCCACACGTTTCCTGGGCTACGTCCTTGCAGATGACCAATTCTCTCACTCCAGAAGCGAATTACAGTTTCTCAAGTTGCTCCTGACACCCAAAAAAATTATATGTACATGTCTAGTCACTTTCTGAGTAACACCATGATTTGAACCATATTGTTGAATTTTGCCTATCCTTGCATAAGGATGATGAAAAGAAATGAGTTTACAGTATCTGTACCTTATCCCACTAAAATGATATAGATTAATTGAGCAACTGAATGCACATTTTTAATGATGTTATTATGTTGTGCATTTAGTCAATTTGGCTTTCAGTACATGTGTCGATTTCAGTTAGATAAGGGCTCATAACTGATTTTAATAGTGTGGCTTACTGGAGCATGTTGATACAAAGTTGCCTCAAGGTATTTGTCACAACTGTTGAAAAAACTATGTTCAACATCAGAATTATGAGCTGATATAGTGGTATCTTTTTCCCATTAAGTAACATATGGTCATTAATTATAGTTTGTGACATTTAGTAACTCCTGCAAAACATTATTCTTTAAAAAGTATATGCCACTCTTTACAGTCCACTGAAAGTAGTTTATAGCTGCATTGACAGATCTATGTAGCAAGAGAATGAATAAAGGTGAGGTTTTTTCCCAAAGGAGTAAATTGATATTTAGCTAGAAAATATGTTGCTTCATAAAATTCCTATATCAAACATTCGTTTGAAGCAAGACTGCATGTAAACTGTTATGGTCTGGAAATTATGAATTGTGCTTGATAAAATCCTCCACCTAGTTTTGTTCCAGTTAAGTTCCAATGTCACTAAAAATTATTCAGACCATATTGTCAGTTTCTTTGCTGCTTGGCTCCTGCTTAAATATTTATATAGTGTGTATACAAGGCATATTGCAAGAAATTGTAAATAATGGAATGTGTATCATTTGTGTGGCATATGTCAGTTTTCTCGAGCCCTGGAAAGGTGTTGTAGTTGAGCCCTTGAGTGATCCTGAAGGTATGGAACTGGAAGCTAGAAGGGGAAAACGGGTTATTCGTGCAAGAATCAGATGAAGAGCAACAAAGGAAAAGGATACAGCAAATGTTTGAGGAATCCACTGATGAGGACTCTTCTGAGGGTTTCTCTGGGGATGATGGGTCTGCCACTGGGGAGCCAACGATGGGAAGTGTGGGTGGGGATTCTGAAGATGGGTCTAGTGATATGGGCTGGACTAAAGTACAGGAAGTGTGTGATATTTGTGCAGAACCAACAAGTAGTGATATGTTTATGGGGTTCCCAGGGATAGGAATTGGAGTTCTGAGGATCAAGCTTCATCCTGGGGGAGTTAAATCTTGACAGGAGATGGAGAGATTGGAGAGGGAGGCAAAGGTCTACACGTGAAGCTGCTGTCACAGCTAAAAGGGCTAATGAGAGGGTGTTGGCTCATTCAAGCTCTGACGAAGATGTGTGAATAAAGTGAGGTTTGGAATTTGGGGTTCCTTGCAGTTGGCAAGATGTTGCTGGGTGCCCGTGTCTTGTTTTGTATGCTGTGCTGTGTTTCCTGGTTCCTGTATTCCTGAGGACCCTCTTCTGGACGTGAGTTTGGATCCTACACTATCTTAATGGACTTGGGTACAATATGGGCTGGGTTCTGCAGCTTGTCTTCCTTTGGCTACACTTTCTATTGCTCTTCATGTATTAGCTACTGATGCCTGCTTCGTTTGATCCAGTTTGGAATCGTTGCTGCCTCTTCTCCCTCGCTGACGCCGGACTGCTTTTGACCACGTGTATGTTGACTTCCTGTTCTTTGACCTTGGACTTCGCTGACGCTTCTTAGCTCTTTGTTTTTTTTCTCCCATTGATGACATTGTTGTACTTGCCTTTGTGTGCCTTTTCCTGCTTGTTTCACAGTTTTTGAGTTTAATCCAGGAAAATATAATCTGGTTTAAAAGGAGATATAATCTGGGTTTTGTGTTAAAGACTATTTTGGCCAGGTTTTGCCACTAGGTTAAGTTTTTGTTACTCTCACACTCAAGTTAAAGTGTTTTTGGAACAATTTGGCCGATTTTCGAGTTCTTTGTGTCATTTTGAATAAACTCTATATCTGGTCTGGGTCTTAAGGCTCTCTGTGTTGCGACTTCTGCAATACACTACCCTGTTGTCAGTCTTCCAAACTTCTGATAGATCAGAAAGCATCAGAGGCAAAAACAAGGACCAGTACCAGGAACAAGTGAGTATGAGTAGTCCTAAGGGCACATGTGACACTGAATGCATCTTTAGAAAGATGTGAAAGGGGGAACTTATATAATTAATTCCAGGTATTGAATGCAACCAAGTTTTATTGTAATTTGGCATCTGGTGGTGGGAGTTGACCTCCTTCACCAGTAATCCTTAACACATGCACTGGAGATTTAGCATAGCTGGTAAATCAACAACAACTATAAGATCTGTCTACTGAAAGGTTGCAAGTTCAAAGCCCCAGGTCGGTGTGAGCTGCTGACTGTCAGCCCCACTCACTGTTTACCTAAGCAGTCAAAAACAGCTTTAGCCATAATTAAAGAAATTAGGTACTGCTAAAAGCAAGGGAGGTGTTTTATGATGCCATAAAGAAAGAAGATAAGAAAATGCTGGGCAACCAAAAGGAAGGAGGAAGTTCTGACGGCTCTTCATCATAGAGGATGGAGCGACAGCACCTCCTGTGGCTGGTCTCTAGCCCAACCTTCCAAGGCACCAAAACAGCTGGACCCTGAGTCAAAACAACACACTGGGTCAAACGAAGCAGGCAGCAACAGGAGCTAATGCTTGGAGAGCAATACAAAGTGTAGCCAAAGGAAGACAATAAATTTTAAAAAGCCTTTCAGGATCAAACCAGTTTGTAATGAATCACAATATAATATGGAATCACACATTCATAAACTTGGGGGACAGGGGTGAATGGGGATGAGGTGATGTCTCATGAAGGTAAGTAAAATGCCAGGTAGACAAAGAACAGTTTTCTAGTGTGACAAGATTGAGGTGTTCAAAAGGTTAATGCAAAAGGCAGTCAACTGAGACATTTAAAATTCAGAAGTCTGGCTTTCACTGTTTTTGTCATTACCCGACAGCAATATCTGTGCATGTGCTTGTTAAAAAAAATATGTTACAGATCAAGAGACTCATCTTAGAAATAAATTATAACAGATTTATTGCTAATGATCAAAATATATGGTCACAGCTCTCAGAGGCTTTGCATAGTCTGTGAAAAGCTTAGAAGCATCTAAATGCAGGTGAGTGATCTTTGCTAGACAATGACAATCTTCCAGAAAATCATGTTAAATGAAACTCATCAGTATATTTCTGTTTTAAATTTCATAAGAGAAAAGCCGGTCTTTCATGACAATCATATGGATTTTGGGACATTGAGGGTTTCATGTCAGTCAAACAAAAGTAGGGAGAAATTCGTGAAAAGATAAATTTCCAAATAAAATGTCAGCTCTATCAATTATTTATTTATTTATTTATATTTCTGAGATTTCTATACCGTCTTTCTCCAGAGTGGACCCAAGGCAGTCATATCATCTTTAAAAAATATACATAGTAACATAAAACCATTAACTAAACACAGATAATAGTTTCAAAAATGCTTTTTAGCAACTTCCATATTATACACATAATTATTATATACATATTGAAAATGTATGTATGTGTGGGTGGTGGAGGTGTCAACTTACACAGACAGCCTCTGACCTCCACAAACAGCTATAAACCACAGTGCTGAACAGCCACCAAAAGCACTCCCTCCAAGGACATTGTAGTTATAGCAAGCAACATGAACATGTCTCCCAGCTACTGTAAATGTCCTCCCCAAACACCACACTGCCCACCACCCAAGTGAAGGCTTTCATTCGGGGACAATTTCATCCTATGCCAGAATGGGCAGCCCCAGGGTCCCTCTCACTATTACTGTGGAATTTGCATGACCCTACCCACTGCCTCTCCCTTAACCCCTTCCTACCCTTTGCACACAGCAAACAGAAATTGATAAGCAACTGAATAAGAGGTTTGGGGGAAATTGACCTTGATTTATAGGAGTTGTAGTTCACCTACATCCAGAGATTACTGTGAACCCAACTCATGATGGATCTGGACCACACTTGCCATGGATGATAGGATTTGCAGTACCTTCACTCACTTCCAGAGACAGCTGCGGCAAATTACAGACCTGGACCACACTTGCCAGACACAACCCTGTTGACCAATAGAACATACTGGAGGTGTTTATGGGGGGACTGACCCACCTGTATGGGAGTTGTAGTTCACCTTGCATACAGAGCACTCTGAACCCCACCAATGACAGATCTGGGCCAAACATGGCACACAGACCCAACATGCCCAACTGCGAATACAGGCAGAGTCTGAGGGTGATTGACCCTCGATTCTGGGAATTGTAGTTCACCCACATCCTTATGCATTTTCTAATGGGAACATTTAAAAAACCAAATCAAAAACTGGCTTTCCCTAATAAATAGTGTTACTAATTAACTGAATTATATTACCTTTCACCCCAAAACAAACAATCCCTTTTTCAAATAACCTGTACATCACTGGGTACCCAAGCTAGTAAACAATAAAAGTTAAAATGAGTCTAAAATTCCCCATACAACCTTAAAATGCCTGGCTTCAGTTAAAATCTGCTTCAAAAAGGAAAGTCTTCACACCTAACATAAGGGTAGGAACTGATCTAATTTACTCTTGCAGTGAGTTCCATAGCTTCAAAGCCATACCTGAACACTGGGAAGCTGTGATACCTAAGTACTACAAAACACTGGCTTGAGGACTAGTAGAAGTTAATGGGAATTGTATCATATATAACTGGTGGGAAAGCAAGCAACCATGCATAAGTCAGAAATATCAAATTTAATAACTACAGTATTTAAAGATAAATCAGGCTCCCACGTGGAGCTGTTTTCCTTGCTTCTTTCGTGAAGACACCCAGTAATTTCGACTGCAGATATGGTTCTTCAAACGCTATTACGGAGACTTAGTTTGCAGCGATACTCTGTGAATTACCAAGTGTGTTGATTTACAGCAATCTGCAGAACTACCCCTTGGATCCCCTTGGATTACAAACTATTTACTAGGCTTGGTTTAGAACCCAAAAAGCGGGATTCAAAAATCAAATGGGGGGGGGGATTTTTTTGTGATTAGTAATAGAAAGACTTACAAAAAAAAATTCCAAAAAGTTCTAAAATGTAACGTAATTACTAATGAAATTCTTAATTAGTTCTAAAGTAGGCAAAGCAGGGAAACAGGACTGACACTGTTTTAAGCACAGGCAAACCAAGGGGCAACATTTCCCTTCTCTGGAGCGCAATTCACTGGGACCTATTATTATTATAATAAAATGCCTGGGCGTGCTTGCAGGGAGATATAATGGATTCATATATTATTATTATTATTATAAAATGCCTGGGCGTGCTTGCAGGGATATATAATGGATTCATATATTATTATTAATATTATTATTATAAAATGCCTGGGCATGCTTGCAGGGAGATATAATGGATTCATATATTATTATTATTATTATTATTATCAAATGCCTGGGTGTGCTTGCAGGGAGATATAATGGATTCATATATTATTATTAATATTAATATTATTATAAAATGCCTGGGCCTGCTTGCAGGGAGATATAATGGATTCATATATTATTATTATTATTATTATAAAATGCCTGGGCCTGCTTGCAGGGAGATATAATGGATTCATATATTATTATTAATATTATTAAATAAAATAGTTGCCCACCTGTGGTCTAGGACTTGCTAATCTGTAGAGTTCTTCTTACTCCCTCACTCCAGCTTTCCCCCCTATCAGTTTTACCATTCCACTCTAGGATCTCTGTTGGAACTCTATGGCTGTTCTTGATTCTGAACTCTTCCTTCTCCTCTCTGTGCCCTTTTCACTCCCTGCTCCCCTTCTCTCAGCAGTTCTTATGTCCTTCTGCTCTGTCCTTCTATCTAAACCCCCTTCCTGGGGGTTTAAACCGCTTTTTTCCTCAGTCCTCCAGGCCCCTCTAGGAGTCCCGATCTGGTTGCCTATGGTTTCCGGCTGGGTTTTCACTTCCTGGAGGAAGGCCTTTCACTCTAATTAGGCTCCGAGTATGGAAAGGCCCCGATCTGACTGTGAGTAATGTCTGGAAAGCTATTTTGGAGGGGAAAATTTTCCTGTTGGGGGGGCATCCGAAATATTTACAAATCTAATGAAAATTTGGGCCCAGGAAGTGCGGAAAAGAAAGTCCACTTCCGGGATCGCCACTGCGATGCGTATAAACTTGAAAGTCCCATTACATACGAATCCCTTCCGATTTCATTTAATTTTCATAACTTTTTTCTCATGCCTACTATTTACTATATTCAGAGACTAGAACTCTACATATCAACCAATTTTTGGATTGCCCCATTTGCGGGTTTATTTCATTCAGCAAGGGTGTGGATTTACCAGCTGGTTCTGTGGATTCCCTTGGATTATTAACCACTATTGAGGCTATGAAACAGCACTGTTTTTTTAAAAATAGTTTTTATTGATTGTTTTTTTACAATGGATAAAAAAAAGAAAGAGTGAAAAAGAAAAAGGAGGTGAGATTGGGGGCCGGATAGGAGAGAAGGGGAGAGAAGTCGTGAGGGGGAAGATGGGGTAATAGATAGGGATTGGGGGTAGAAGGAAATGAAATCTGCTTCCAGTCCGGGTGTACGGGGGATCAGTCCTTCTTTGATATATACAAAATCAAAAGTATTGGGGGTTTTTTCCACCTCTTGGTCTGTTTGATTAAAAATACAACATTAGAACTTTGTTCTTTTCACATAGTCTATAACGGGCTGCCAATCTATCCTTTTTGTTGGATTTTTATTGTTAACCATATTTTGCAGAGTATCCATGTCTGAGTATTCAACAAGCTTGGAAACCCATTCTGTCGTCATTGGGGGGTTTTCTTTTTTCCAGTTCCTTGCAAGAAGAACTCTTGCTGCAGCCGTAATGTAGTAAAAGATTTTTTCTTTGTGCACCTCAAATCTACCTCCCGTCAAATTAAGTAGGAAGACTTCTGGCTTAAATTCGATGTTCATCTCGAGCATTCTCTGTAAGTGTACGTGGATGGTTTTTCAAAAAAATTTAACCTTGCGGCAGCCCCACCAACAGTATAAGACTGTGCCTGTTTGTTCTTTGCATTTCCAACAGTTTTTGTTAAGGCTCTTGTAGAGTTTGGAGAGTTTTTGGGGGGTCAAGTGCCACCAATAGAATGTTTTTAACCAATTTTCTGAGGCTGTCGTTGCCCCGGTATAGCTTTTGTTTTTCCTCCACATTTCTTCCCATTCCCTTAGTAAGATGGTATGTCTGAAATCCTGAGCCCACGTTATCATATTACCCTTTACCAGCTCCGTCTCCGTTTCCCAATCTAACAAAGTGCTGTAAAGGGTTCTTATCTGTTGCTTTTCCTTTCTCATCACAACGTCCCATGACAATTTTGTAAAGGTCTTTAAGCTGAGCATATTGGAACCAAGAGAGATCAATGCCATACAGGTTTAGCTGTTCTCTGGTCTTTAAATTCCATTCTTCCCCTGATTTTTCTAGTAAATTTTTATATCTGTGCCACTCTGTTGGAGGGAGTTCACGTTTGTATTGGGCTTCATTTGGTGAAATCCACATAGGCGTGGCCTGGTAAAATCGATATTTATATTTAAGCCACGTTTTGAGCAGGGCTGCACGAACAAAGTGGTTTGTAAATTTTTTCTCCAATTTCGCCTTATCGTGCCAGAGATATGAATGCCAGCCCCTTCTGACATCGTATCCTTCAAGGTTTAGCAATATTCTTTTCTTAAGTGTGGCCCAGTCGGCTACCCACGTCAGGGCCGCTGCCTCGTAATACAGCTGGAGGTTTGGTAGAGAGAGTCCTCCTCATTCTTTCTTGTCCGTTAGGTTCCTGTATTTCACCCTGGCTTTTTTCCCATCCCAGACAAATTTAAGAATCTCCTTTCTCCACACATTAAAATAGTGGGTTGTTCTTAAAATTGGGATGGACTGAAACAAAAAAGTCATTTTGGGGAGCACATCCAGCTTGATTGCGGCAAATCTCGCCAGAAGATTAAGATTCAGATATTTCCAGCTCTTAAGTTTCTTACTTATTTCATTCCAGACTGGCTCATAATTATTCCTTATCAATTGATTGTTTTGTGCTGTGATGTTGATTCCCAAATATCGTATCTTGTTGGCCGTCTGGATTTGCGTGAGATCTTGTAGTTGGTCCTTTCTCTCTTTCCTAATATTCTTTGTCAATATTTTGGTTTTGTCATAGTTGAACAGCACTGTTGAGGTGGTTACACTACAGACTCTCAGCCTCCTATGGACATTAACACGCTAAGTATCGCTCTTTTGTATTACTTGTATATGATATGCGTTTAATAGTAGATATTTTCAGACTTCTTTATATACTGTAGTTATTAAATTTAATATTTCTGACTTATTATGCATGGTTGCTCGCTTTCCCACCAGTTATTGCTCACTTTCCCACCAGTTATATATGACACAATTCCCATTAACTTCTACTAGTCCCCATACCTGAGAATGTGCCTTCTCTGTTGGTTTTGAAATGCATATTGGCCCTGGACCGTGTGGACCGTTTTGATCAGAATAAAAACGTACAACTTTCACACAGATGATAAAACATTATTTCCTTCAAGAACATAATTACTGAAGACGTATGCAATTTAGATCTTCTCTGGTCAATTCCAGCATGTTTCAGATTATATTAAAGACTCTTTAATCAGGTTATGTATTTGCTGTCTTTTTTCAGTTGTCACCACAGTAGTTAATTTTTTCTCTGTTTGGCTGAAAGCTATTAGTTATTGACTGTTGAAAACTAGCATGGGGTAGTTATTAGTGCTTTAGACTAAAAGACTAAGTAAGGTTCAAGTCTTTGCTCAATCATAAAAACCCAATGGGTGGCCATGGTCAACCCACACTGTCTTAGCCTTTGAGGAAGGCAGTGGCAAGCTTCCTTTGAATAAATCTTGGCAGGAAAAACTTCTATTAAGGTAGAATTGCAATAAATTGGAGTAAATATGAAGATACATAATAACAACTAGATGCTAGCAACTTGCTATTTTTAAACCAGTGAAAAATATTCTGTGTCTAATCAGCAATTTCATCTGATTCTTCTTATCTGGTCCACGGCAGTAATTATGATTCTACGTTGGCACTATTGAGGTTAGGAAATGTTAGGAAAACCACTTCTTGTTTTGCAGCTTCTCTAAGTTCTGGACAATATCTAGATGGGGTTAAGTAGAAAAGGAATCAATTTGTGATATTCTCTAATGGGTTTTTGCTTTACCTTGATTGAAAATTATTGCTTGTTTTTCTCCCCACTGAATACCTCCCTTACAACCCTTTAGATTGTAAACCTACTTCATTTATTTCAATCTCTCTCAAGTTCCAGAGACTCAATTTTCCCCTGTGACATGATCAAAGCATGCTGCTATCAGTAAATGCTTCTTGCTAGAATATGCTGACTATGCAGCTTGAATGAAAAATGTCAATGTAATCACATTTGTGATTTGAGGAAATGTTTTGGCTTCTTTATCCTTTCAGTCAATCAGAGCCTCTTCTGGGAAAATGCCCCATGTGTCTAGTTTTGCCCAGTTGTAATGCTATTCTTCTTACTGTGGTTGTACCACAGAGCGTATTACATTTGTTGCTGAATGTCAAATGTTTTTAGGTACTATAGATCAGCAAGACCATGACTTTAAAAAAAGAATATAGAACAGTGGTGTATTGTAGTGTGCATTAATATTCCAAAACAGTGCTTAGCTATTTGGGGGATAACTTTGAATTTCCTTACTTTTATTAATTCAATGAATCATGTTTTTCCATGCACAATATCAGCATAACACAGGATATACAAGGGTTGGAACTTTAATAGTGTCAACTATTTATTTACATTTAATACAAAAGTGATACATGCCACCAAGTTTTACAGTCCTTCAATATAGTCGCCAGCACTGTGTACAACCCATTTCCAACTATGTGAAAGTCGTAGGATACCTGGTGCATCACCTGCTCTGATGATAGTTCAAATGGAGCGGTCTACTCCTGCAAGAATCTCTGGAACAGTTCTAAAGCAAACGCCACGAAGTGGTTCCTTCATCTTAGGAATTAAGTCAAAGTCACAAGGGCTTAGTCTGGGGAGTATGGTGGATGGTACAGCACTTCCCAGTCCCATCGATCGAGCAAATCAGCCACAGCTTGCGCTGCATGTGGCCGAGCATTGTCATGCAGAATGGGCATTCTGTAGAAAGTGTTGCTGTTTTTTTCCCTCAGAGCTGGTCTGAGATGGTGTTCCAAAAATGAGCAGTAATACTGCACATTGATGGACTGATGCTTTAGGATGGCACCATCACAGTAGTACACGAGCATCACCATAACTTTCATATTGCTGGGTTTCTGACGAATTTTCGAACTTTGTGGTGACCTGTAATGAATCCATTTTTTTGATTGGCATTTCAGTTCTAGCTGGTATTATCTGGCCCAAGTCTCATCCAACATAATGATACGGCATAAGAAAGGCTCTCCTTCACGCTCATAGCATTCCAAGTGGGTACAAGCAGCATCGTATCATAGCCAGTTCTGCATTTCCATCAAATGGTGTGGAACCCATCATGAAGCAATTTTTCCCATGCCCAGGCATTCTTTCAGAATGTGGAGCAAAGTCATATGTGCAAATCCTGTGTTTCAGGCCAACTCACAAATCATATGGTGTCAATCACTGTCTATTAGTGCGGCAACAGCATTCACTTCCACTTTGCTGACATTAGGATGACCTGGCCAATGCATGTCTGCCACATTTTGGCATCCTTCGTTGAAGGCTTTTACCCACCTTGCCACTGTTCTGTAAGGAAATGCGGATTCCACGCAAGCTACTTGAAGACCTTGATGAGACTGTCATGCTGTATGACCTCTGGCACATTCAATCTTTATCCAGCTCCATTGTTCTTGTTTCAAAAACATAGTGACAACACTTACTTTAGACCGCAAGCTAATACGAGGCTCAGTTCTTCACGTCACTCTGCATGCATGTGATGTAGGAAGGGTGAGTCTTTTTGCACAGAGGAAAGGTAGGAATGTAACTAATGTGTGGTATAAGTGACATTCTTTGGTTTCGTTGTGTGGCATCTTTACAGCAGTGTTGCCACTATTAAAGTTCCAACCCTCGTATCTTCCAAACATAAAGGTGCTGTATGTTTGTGGTTTATTTTGATTTGTGTGTGTGTGTGTCAGGAGTGACTGAGGAACTGCAAGTCATTTCTAGTGTGAGAGAATTGACTGTCTGCAAGGACTTTGCCCAAGGGACGCCTGGATGTTTTGATGTTCTATCATCCTCGTGGGAGGCTTCTTTCATGTCCCCACATGGGGAGCCATAGCTGACAGAGGCAGCTCATCCACACTCTCCCCGGATTCGAAACTGTGACCTGTCGGTCTTCAGTTCTGCCGGCACAAAGTTTTAACCCACTGTGCCACCGGGTATACACATTGAGTATACCTTATCCAAAGTGTTTTGAACTGGAAATGTTTTGGGTTTTATATTTTATTTTACCTCTATTTGCAAATGTGTACAAAACATAATATCTTGGAGATCAGTCCCAAATCGACACATTAAATTAATTTATGTTTCACATAGTCTGAAGGTAATTTTATACATAATATTTTTAATGTACATGAAACCAAGCTTGTATGCACCAAATAATAAAAAAGCAAAAGCCATTCGGATTTTGGAGTATTTCAGAATTCTGGGTAAAGGATGTTCAAGATGTTTTAGCTCTTTTCTGTTTTCACCCCCTTGTAAAGGCTTTCATGGGAACATTTTAGTTTTCTATGTGGCCACATGGTTTTGTCATGTATTTGCTGCAGGTAAGTATGTCTGTTCAGCTTCTTAATATTTTCAGTTTGTCCCCCAATAAGCCTGCACAACCAAAACCCACAAAGAGATAAGAAAAAAAGCAGTCGGTATTTGGCCAGTCTTAACACAAGTAGCCACATGTGAGATACTTAGTTCAAAATACTTTTCCTCTTTCTTTCCCATTACTGTTAAATTGCTGCTGAATTAAGACTTGGAGGCTTTAATGTGATTTAACGCATCCTGAAAAGGTTATAGTATTTGTAACTAGGTAACATACATAAATGCAGTTTTGTGAATGTCGCAACATTTGCATTTCAGGAAATGATGCTCCATTGAAGTTTAGCCTTATTTGTCCATATATTTGCCCTTCTTTCCAATGTTCACTGTGCATTTGCAAGTAAATTGATATTGTGACACCATCACTTGGACTTTCCTTACAAGCAAAATGAGTCTGTAAAAGGTTGCTCTTGGCACTTGCTGTTACTTGGATGAGCTGAAAGGAAAACAAAAAGGAAGTAGTATGTTGACATTTTAACCTCCCTCCTACGAAAAAGTGACTGAAGGAATACCTCAATGTCACTCCAAGCACATGAATGAGATATTTCACTTGCATTTTTAATTTATTCATACAATTTATTCTATGGTCTTTAGATAAAAAGAATTGTGGAACGTCTGAGCCAAGTCCAATACTTTTATTCAGCAGACAATATTACTATTACTGTTGTCACAATGCCTATCACTAGACAGGTCTAAAGTCGTAATCTTATCCAACGCAAAGAATCTCTACATTATCGTGAGGAGGCTGATCAAGACTATTACTACTTCTGTATTCACTTGGCACATGAATATTATGAGGGGGTTCTTTAATGCCTGGGCTACTTGACACACTACTTGTTCCTTGCTTTTAACTCACCCTCCTAGCCAGCTCTTCCAAGCTAGTCTGCTGTAGGCACATCTTCACTCAAGTGTTGCTTATTAGCCTGTTGAGGTCAACAGACAAATAAGTGCTCTTCTCGCTTCTTATCCCTCCAGCTTTCTCTGGATACATCAGCAAGTTGTGTTCTGGTTCTTACAATGAATACAACCCAATCCAAAATTACAATTAAGGTGTATCACTTGGGAGCACATAGGCTAAATGTTCATCATTTGCTTTGGTAGCAAAATTTGTGTGTCAGACAAAACAAATGGGTTTAGACTTTTCTGATGTTACTTCCAGATATATGTTCAACCACAGAATGATTTTGGTTCTCTGTGCTCATGTGCATGTATGTGTCTTTTTGAAGAAAAAAAAAGAAAATGCTGCATTTTGGGTATAGTAAATGATTAGCTCATATGGATCCATTCATGATAGCTGAGCATTATAAGCAAGAGAGGAAAATGGGAAGAAAAGGTTAAAAGAACAATGGAAGTGCAAAATATAATCAATGTGAGGAGATATTCACTTTGGCTCAAATATGATAACAGAACATTGTGTAATTTATTGCATTCCCTTGTCTTTAATTTTATTTCTTGGCATCTTTAATATTGATTTTGACGTACCATTCACAGGTTTTAGATATAGTTTCTAGGCAACTGATACTATTTTGAGATTTTTAAAAATATGTGCTTTCAGACCAGTGAATTCTGTTTCTAGATTTTGGTATTGTCATGATTATTGACAAGATAGCTGCACACACAGATGGCTAAAATAACAAAGAAGAAGTGCATAACATATGTATTTCCCATATATTGATGCATGTTTAGACGTCGTCCATTATTAAGCTGAATTTGTGGCTTAATTACTGTTCCTAAACACTATAATGGGGAAAATCAACAGACCTGCAAGGAAAGGATTTTAAATTATTATTCAGAGCTGACTAGAATAGAGGAATGCCTAAAATGTATGTCTTGTCTAGAATTATTAGTTAAGAGCCAGGATGATTAGGCTATTGAATAGGGATTTGAGAGATCCAAGTTCAAATCCACTGAGCCACAAAATTCATTGGATAACTATGCAAAAAGTAGTTTGTGTCTTGTATGTCCGAGTGCCATAAAAGTTTTAGCATGGACCTTGCCCATCATTATACAAGGGTTGAATGAAAAGTAATTCCTCCACCTTTGTTACTTGGGTTTGGATGGAAATATTTTAATAAATCAAATGGAGAAATAATCCTTAGACTGTGTCTTTAACTACCACTATTCACTTTCCCACATTATGACCAGACAATTTGATACATTTCTGCCAACGCTGAACAAGTTTTCTGAAGCCGTCACAGAAGAAGTCTGTGCGCTTTCATTTCAGGTGTAAGCATCCCAGGTGCCCATTGTGCACAGATATTCCGCTAGCCAAGCAAAGCAAATCATGTGACCCACATGTTCTTGTGAAATGCCAATTATGCTTGAAATTTCTCTCTGAGTGATACGACAATCGTGCTGAATCAATCTGTCAACCTTTTGCTTGTGAAACTCGGTGGTTGCTGTCACAGGAAGTCCAACTCTTTGTCATGCAAGTCAGATGTTCCCACCTCAACATCTTTAAACTTACTCGCCCAATGACACACAGTACTCACATCAACACAATCACCATAAACAGCTTGAATTCTCTGATGAATCTCCTTTGGGGTGACACCTTCTGCTGTCAAGAATTCAATGACTGCACATTGCTTAATTTGCATTTACTGACCATCTGCACAGGGTTCCATACTTCACACTTTAACAACACAACTGTTCAATGCAAAGGCTTCCCACCAAAATGGAACTGTAGAAGAGAGTCTATTGAACAAGCCAGTACCTGCTGCATACCAGTACTGCCATCTGTTGAGGAGTTACGGAAGTGGAGGCATTACTTTTCATTCAACCCTCGTAGAAACACTTTAGAAGCAAAACAGGGAATTTTCATTAAAACAACTGAAGCAGTTTTTTAAAGCTGTGCCCAGCCCTATTAGATAATTGTTGGTGATCAGTCATATATCTGTCATATATCACAGGATTCTTGTGAGGACAGAGAGTTAAGGAAGATAGTGATATAAGCCACTTTGAACTCATTGCAGGGAAAGTAGGAGATAAGTAGAATGAGTAAAATCAATTAGTCAAACAATGATTTTATAAGCAATGGGAATAATTGTTCTCTTGTGAATGATACATGGATATAAATATTGAGCAGCACAATCCAATTCAGTAGCCTGTCTACTTACGTGTTATCCTCACTATTTAATAAGATTCTCTCCTAGGAAAGTGTTGGAGCAATGGCACAACTTTTATTGTGTCACTAACTTATATCATATTTTAAATGAAAAATTCACTACTGACTATTCTATTTTGCAGTTATAAACTGATGCTGTGTCTGAATTTATATTGGTAGGGAATTGATTTGTATTTCCATTTTTGAAAAAGTTGTGTTTATATATCAAAAGCAATAAAATATATAATTAAAACAGGTATGGGCATCAAATAGCACATAGGTTGCCTATACACCTTCAAAGCTATTTCTATGGTAATAATTTTAAATATTTATTTGCTTCATTTGAGTAAAAACAAAATAGAAGTTGGTGTTTAACAAATTAAAACTAATCAAAGGAACAACTTTAAAAACATTAAAGCTAGAAACACTCTTGATCAAAAAATATCCAAACAACACCACAAAAAGATGTGTCTTCACAACTATTCCAAAAACAGGGGAAAGGCTACCAGGTTATAGCAGTCAATTCCAATGTTTGTTTGTTATTCTTTTTCAATAAAAAAACCTAACTATTTCTAACTACTGTATTTTCTGGGATACAAGACAACTGGGCATATACGACCCCCCCCCCAACTTTTAAAGTTAGAATATAGAGTTAGTTATATACTCACCGTATAAGACCCCTCTCTCAACACAATTCTATTGATTCAGTAACTATAACTCCCAGAATGCCTCAGTGGGCATGTCCAAGGCATGCCGCTGCCCGGGGCTGCTGGGAGTCATAGTATGGAGGCACTTTCTTGGACCTGGGTGAGCCCGGTAACCATTGGAGGCTGCTGCCGGCCACTCAGGTGGCCTTGCTTTCTTCCTCACTCTCCTGGATGCCTGAAAATAGTGAAGTGGAAGGCCTTGAAAGTAGAGCAGGGAGGGGGGTGACGGTGGTGGGGACAAGTCCCTTAGCAACATGGCCTGAGGAGGAGGAGGGAGGGGGGAGGAGGGTGAAGGAGGAGGGCAGAGGGAGGGTGCAGAGAGGAGGAGTGCCAGGCCCGCTGGGCTGCCCCCATCACTCTCCCCACTCTACTTTCAAAGTATTTCTCCAACTTCTGCAGCATTGCCATTTCCAGGCATCCAGGAGAGAGAGGAAGGATGCAAGGGAACCCGATCAGCTGGCAGAAGCCTCTGAAGGCCACTGGGCTCACCTAGGCCCAAGAAATCCGATTGGGTGACCTTGCTACCTTCCGCTCTCCTGGCTGCCTGCAAATAGCTATGTGGGAGGAGTTGGAGAAGGGCCTTGAAAGGAGATTGGGGAGAGCAGCGGTGCAGCCTGAGAGGGAGGAAGGATGAAGGAGGAGGAAGGGAGGGGGAGGGCAGAGGAGGAGGAGGAGGGCTGAAAAGGGCATGGGGAGGAGGAGTGCCTGGCCCGGTGGACTGCCCCTGCCACTCTCCCCAGTCTCCTAGTCCCCTCATCTTGATTTCACACATAAACAGTTGAGAGGTAGAATTTGTTGGATAACGAAGGAAAATGCCTCACATAACAACCATTTGTGTGTGTTGCTATTTCCCATCCAGTTTTATGTACAAAGATACACAAAAACGGCTGGTGGGAAGGGCCTTCTCGGTGGTGACTCCCCACTCGCTCCCCAGTGAAATCAGATCGGCATCCTCCCTCCTTTCTTTCAGAAAGAAACTAAAGGTGTTTGGTCAATGGAACCAGGTGTGTGGTCAATCAATATAATGGCACTGAACACTGAAACTGACCTTGTGATTGTTGAAATGGAAAAGGCTTTTTGGATTGTGCAGATAATGTTGTTTAACTAATGTTGTTTTAAATTGTGATATATGTATGTTTTTATCTTGATTATACTGTATTTTACTACAGCATCAAATTGCTGCCATGTTAGCCGCTCTGAGTCCCTCTACGGGGGTGAGAAGAGCGGGGTAGAAATGACAAAAATAAATAATAATAAATGCTGCAGTTAACAACAGATCAAGTGACTTTAATGCTGGTTTTGTACAAGAATGGCAAAATGGAAAATCAGTACATTTCATTTTTTTTAAAAAAAAACCCCAAAACAACATTGGAAGACATCTATAGAATAGCAGTATAAAATTATGTTGATAATAGGCTGCAAGTATAATATAAAAATATTACTGAAAAGATAGGCATGAAGAATTACAAATTGTACATTCCCTCCTTCCAAATGCCGCACTAGCCTTGTTTACAGTGATTCTCAGCTAGAATGCATTGTTTGACAGACTTTTGACAGTAAGCATGAGAAAGCTCTGTGGAGCATGGGTGTAAAACATTATTTGCATGCAATATGAAATACTAACAATTATTTGGTAGTGAAAATGTTGCCAAAAAGGATACACTGGGTAATGCTTCTACAAATAGGTTTTATTTTGCATTTGGCTTATTTCTTTTTGATGCAGAACAGAATTTTCAGGAGTTTGTGAAATATAAACACAAATGATAGTGAGGAAGAAAGAAGACAAGAATAGGAGAGAAAGAAGAGAAAATGGAAGAAGAGGGGGAGGAGGGGGCTAGGAAGGGGAGAAGAGTAGTGGTTGTATCTGGTTTATAAATGTACAATTTCAATAGAGTCAATGTGATGTAGTGGTTTGATCATTGGACTAAGGCTGTGGCTGCAGTGTAGAATTAACGAAGTTTGATGTCACGTTAACTGACATAGCTCAATGCTATGGAATCTTGGGAGTTCTAGTTTTGCAAGGCCTTTTAACCTTCTCTACCAAAAAGTACTGGTACCTCACCAAACTATAACAACTCCCATAATTCCTTAGCATTGAGCAGTGGCAGTTAAAGCGATAACAAACTGCATTAATTCTGTAGTGTTCATGCACTTTTAAACTTTGGGAAACCAGTGTTCAAATTCCTGGTCAGCTGGGAAAATCAGCTTGAGCCTGGTCAGCTTGAGCAAATCACACGTTTTCCGCTCAAAAGGAAGGTAATGCCAAATCTCCTCTGACTAAATTTTGCCAAGAAATCCTTTGACATGGTCTCCATAAGTCTGAGTGGACTTGAAAGCGCACAACAAAAATGTTTCTGTGGACTATCTCAGTGTATTTGGTTATATGTAATCTATTTCAGAGACTGTTACATATATCTTTGGCATTCTGGTTTCATTGGGTTAATTTTGCTGATGTTAGATATTTGGTTTGCTCCTCTAACGGCCGAGGAATAAAAAAAACACCCATGTTTGCATTTTTCTATAACTGTGTAAATACATGGTATAACCGTGTTCTAGAGAGCATTACTGTCTCAGTAGCATCATGTCAGTTGACAGTCCTATTAACTTCCATGGGAATGAGTACATTGGCTGGAAGCACTTCTTTTTTATCTGCTTTGAGAAACCTGCATCCCAAAGCGAGTTATAATGCTGGACATGTTTGTGGATTGACATAAAAATATTGATTTGTCTCTTTCATAGAACAAAATTGTAAATAACTGAAAATAAAAATTGAAGCAGAACTGCACACCCTAGCAAAACTATTAGCTTGTTTAAACACTGGTAAATTTATAAACTAGTATTGGCTTTCATGTAGTTGGCATCAGCATTTTTAGTGCCATAGTGATTATTTTCATGAAACATATTATCTGATGAGGAAAAATATATTTCTACAGATGCTTGAAGGAATTGTCTTTTAACCCCTTCTCTCCCTTTTTAAATACAACAGAAGAATAGAAAATGTCTGCAAGAAGACCAGAATATAAAACAGGATTTAAATATTTGACAAGAAATTAATTTACCCAAACAGCTTAAAATTTCCCAATTATACAGATTTATCTTGCATAGAATATCTGTATACTGATGCAGAATGTGAATAACATATATAACCTCTTTTTGCTTTGAATTATTTTCAGTTATTTTAATGTAAATGTGCCCTCATTTTTATTCTTTGCCTTGAGCCACTCGTGGGACTTTTCTTTTTGGCCTAGGAGCTGAATTCCACTTTGAGAAGTTCCTTGGGTCCATTATTCCAGGCATAAATTAAAAGAAAAAGAAAAGTATGTAGGGTCAATGCATAGTAACCAGGGCCAGGTGTGTGTTACAAATACTAAACCTTTTCTACCCAGGACCTCATCACATTACCCATGGGATTTGCCACACATCATGGCAAATCTGTTGAGGACAAGTGTGGGGCATGGAGAACCTGTTGTCTCACAGTCCACATTGCCCGGCTTTCCCCTTATCCAACCCCACAGTGGGAAGTGTCTACCGGCTTGCTTCCTCCCGTTGTTCCTAATACAACACAGGAAGCCTTGCATGCTGCTGTGGTAGCAGCTTACAATAACTTCACTCTACTTGTGCCACTGAACCCTGCTGGACGTAGTTTGACATTGTGAAATAGGAGCTGGCAGGCTCCATGGTGTAAGTAGAGTAGGTGTAGCAACCCCGTTCTCATTCGTGCCTGGGGGGCAGGGGGCGGCCCCGGGGGTCCTGCTTGCATTAGGGCCAATTGTGGCTGATGGGAAGATAGATGAAGGGGATGATGAGGTAGCTGGGCCTTCATCTCCCACAGAGAGCTTGGAATGGGATGATGGCTGGCCCGATGGGTATGAAAGCTGGGAAAGTCAGGCTGACACTGAAAGTGCTGATTCAGATAATCAGTATGAGAGACCAGGTGGTTTCGGTTCACAAGAAAGGGTCAGGGAGTTAGCGGAGGATGAGCCCATGGAAGCTGAAAGGGAGTCTGGCTCTCACGAAGATAGCGACCCAGGTGCTGGGAGGCAAGGACAGAGCTTTGATAGGAGATGGAGCATTGAGTCCAGTAGGAGGGAATGGCACCGAAGCCTAGAGCGCCAGAGGAGCATTAGGTCCCGTAGTACAGATTGGCGCCGAAGCCTAGAGCGTCGGGGGTCTCACCAAGGGAATTAAGTATAGGATCCGTGGGAACGGATCCTCAGTTGCTCGGTCACTTCTGATTTGAAGGGAGTGAAGCGAGTGAAGATCCATGGAGCCAGGACTAGGCTCATGTTTGCCAAGAAGTTTCTTGGGCCTTGGATTCCTTGTACCTTGCCTTGTTTGAATTGCTACGGACCAAGTCTGTTTTGATCCGCATTGTTTTGCGGAACTTGTGCTAAGCTTTTGCTTTTTGATTGACTTCAGAACTTTTACCATTTTGATTGAACTTTGATACTTTTATGGACAATTTACCTTTTCACCTGTTTTCCATTGTTCAATAAATAGTTAGCTGATTACCGTCTCTGTGTGTGTGATTAAGGGGCTGGGCCGAGACCCTGCATTGTGACAGTAGGATCGTCATAGGACGGTCAATTTAGCACATCTAATGAGGTCACAAGTGGTGAAAGGTGTGAGCTTAGATCATCCTAGGAGAAGTAAAGGAGCAACAACCTCCTCTCTCTTTTAATTTATTAATGCTATGGAAATCTGGGATTTGTAGTGTGGCGATGCACCACCACTCTTTGGCCGAAAAGGCTTAAAATCTTGTGAAAATTCAATTCCTGTGATTGCATGTTATTGAGCCTTGGCAGTTAAAGTGATGTCCAACAGCATTAATTCTACAGTGCATTTTACATCTTAGTAATACTCCAGCTTTTCTGTTAGGATACTTTTCCCATACCTACCTAGAGATTCACAATAAAGAAATATTCACATAAACTGAGTAAGAAATACTAAATGCATGTCTGTGAAAAATAAATTGTAAGGTAGTTCCAGCCTCTGAAAGGAGTCAAATTCTATCGGATGATTCATTCAAACTACATGTTCTGTTAAACAGGTAGTGTGCAGCTATAGATTTTTTTTAAAATCTAAATGGTCTTAGTTCAGACCAAAACCAGAACTCTTGTGTGGGAGACAATTAAACTTTCCATTCCAACTCAGTGTGTATTTGTTAAAATTTATCCAGAGATAAATATATATGCACTTGCAATTGCAGCATTTTTTTTAAAAAAAAGAAGGGGGGTTAAATTATTGGCACCAGTTGAATTTTTCCCCTCTCATATGAATTCACATGGAATTGGGGATACTGTACATTTTTAGATTAATAGCCAAATGGGGTAAGGTTTCAGATGAGGGGAGATGAAAATGCATAAGTAGTACCAATGCATTTTCAGCTGAATACTATGCATTTGATAAGTGTACCATTTGATCCTGGTTTTGTATCACTAGCTATTTATGTAAATAAGTATGTGTCATCCCATCTTTCTTCCAGCATTGGACTCAAGCAGCATTCAGTAAACAATGACTCTAAATTCTGGGGTGCTGCATGTCAACCTTAAGGATTCTGTGATATAGTTTTCCTCTGAACAATTTTGAAGGTGAAAAGCATATCACTTTTTCTAACATGATGCCTACTGTATAGAGAGTACACATAAGTTCTAATATCAATATAGAATGAAAAATTGGGATCTTCTACCCTGTGGACTTCAGAATATTTCATGAAAGCAGGAGTGTCTTGAAACAGTTTATTATAGAATTATAGCCAGTAATTCATTTTATGAGGACCTCTTTGGTTCTTGGCATCTCTGCCATAAACACCATGTAATTGTAACACAGCATCACTAAATCCAGGATGTCTGGCAGATTATATGACTAGGGAAGGCATCTAAATATAACTCATAGGCTAACACTAAACTCTGGGCTCAAGAATTCAATTTGAGCAGAAAAGGTATCCTAGGAACAAAATACATCTTTTTTTCCAGCAGCATTCCAGGACATTTCAGGGGAGACCCATTTTGAAGGCTATACCCACATATAACCACATATGCCCCCGGTGGCGCAGTGGGTTAAAGTGCTGAGCTGCTGAGCTTGTTGACAAAGGTTGCAGGTTCAAATCCAGGGAGTGGTGTGAGTTTCCACTTTCATCCCCAGCTTCTGCCAACCTAGCAGTTTGAGAACATGAAAATGTGAGTAGATCAATAGGTATCGCTCCTGTGGGAACGTAATGCCGCCCCATGCATTATGTTGGCCATGTGACCTTGGAGGTGTCTATGGGCAATGCCAGCTCTTTGGCTTAGAAATGGAGATGAACATCACACCCCAGAGTCGAACACAACTGGACTTAATGTCAGGGGAAAACCTTTACTTTAACTGTCACGACTCCCACAGATGGCAAAGACAACGCCAAGCTAGTAAAAATATATACAGTTTATTTTTAACAAAACATAGCCTCAGTCCGGCATTCCAAAAAAAACCCCACACCCAAAACCGAAAGCAAAATAGATAAGCCATCCGTCTTCAGACGAATCTTGAGCTGTAAATCGGCTTGCAGTCTGTGATGCGAAGACCCGTCCAGAGAAGGAAAGAAGGAGTGCTTCACATTCCAGGAGCTGAGTATGCAAACAAACACATGAAAACCCCGCAACGCACAGCAAACTCCCCTTCACCCTCTATACAATACCAGACACTCACAGCAACACAGGAAATGTTCAAACAGGACACGGCAGACACTAAACATAAAAGCACACATTAAAGTCCCAGCCCCCCAACATGCAACAATGTCAGCTAGAGCTGCCATAACAGCTCCCCCAGAACCCAGCATGAACACAGCCCAAATACTCACAGCTTGCTGGGAATCAAGAACCAGGACACGAACCCACAAAATCACAAGATACAGGAACCAGCAACCCACAGCAACACCTTGGCCGACCGCAGATTCCCAAATCCCCAAGCCTTACTGTTATACCCTTACAAATCAGAGTCATCAGACTCCACACCCAAATCTGCCCTAGTGCCCTCAGCTGCAGCCCTGGGTGTGTTCCTCCAATTGTCCCATCTTTGCTCTGCAGTTAAAGGGCCCCAGTCCAATTCCACATTCCCACTAGGCCAACTATTATCACTGGAAAAACCAAAAAATGAACTTTCGCTGGACTCAGCATTTAACACATTCCTGACATCCTGCACCAGTGCTGAGTCCAGCTCAGTATCACTGTCTTCTGAGGGTAACTCCACGTCAAACCCCTCAAAAGTCTCATCACTGGTAGGCTCCCTAAGTATTTGTCGGACCTTCCTCCTATGTTCTGCCTCTTCCAAATGCTCATCACTTGCAGCCCTCTTTCTCCCAGCTGCAGGAGGGAGAAACCTCCCTCTTTCAAGGACATATCTGACAAACTCTCCTCTTCCCAATTACTACCTGTAGCAACTACAGGCTCAGGTTGCTCAACCACAACACTATCCCCCCCCCCCCGGCGAAGGCCCCACCCGGCCGGCGACGCTTCAGGAGACCGCAGATATCGAGCCAACGCGGGGTGTTGTGCAGAAGTGTCCAGTTTCAAAAGTGAATGGTGAAAGACGGGATAGACCTTCAGCGATGGGGGTAACCGTAGTTTAAAAACCACTGGCGAGATCTGAGCTACAATGGGGAAAGGCCCCAAGAAACGAGCAGCAAATTTACTCCCTGCCGTCCGCAAATGCTTGGACGATAACCAAACCGAATCTCCCACCCGCAGTTCATTCCCTGGTTGTCTCAAACGGTCAGCGCTGGACTTTTGCAATGCCTTAGCATCCACTAATAAGGCGCGAGCCACGTCATGCAGTGCCTTCAGTTCACTAGAACGATACTGTACGTCCCCAGTCACCACATTCTGCGCCGGCGCCGCCCCCCAACCGGGATGATACCCATACATTAGTTCGAAAGGAGAATGCCGGCTGACTGTGTGTGTGGCGTTGTTATACGCAAACTCTGCCACTGAGAGCCACTGAGCCCAATCCCCCGACTGCTGCAGACAAAAACAACGAAGATATTGCTCCAGAAAGCCATTCACGCGTTCCGCTTGCCCATCTGTCTGCGGATGAAACGCCGTAGAAATATTGAGCGTGGTACCCAATTCCGCATGGAATTGGCGCCAGAAAATGAGAGACAAATTGAGGTGCACGATCCGAAATGATGATCTCAGGGGCACCATGTAACCGAAAAATATGTTTAGTGTATAACTTGGCCAACACCACTGCCGTAGGTACCCGAGAACACGGAATAAAATGTGCCAACTTTGTGAACAAATCCACCACCACCCAAATACAAGTATACCCACGGGTCCGGGGAAGGTCGGAGATGAAATCCATGGAAATGATCTGCCAGGGTCTCTGAGGCACGGGTAACGGAGATAACAACCCACGAGGCTTCCCCACACTCTTTAAATTCGGCACCGTGGTTCGAGTTTCACTGTCTAACAGTGCCAACTGCTCCTGTGTCCACCCATCAGTGGCCTGACTGGCCACTATCCTATCAAACAGTGTAGGAGTACCCTCAGTAATCGCATGTAGACTGGATACCGGAAGTACTGTTTGCAATGCCACCTCGCACTCCCCTTTATACTCAGGTTTTCTAGATAGAGCATCCGCTCTAGCGTTGGCTTTGCCATCTACAAACTTAACTACAAAATCAAAACATAAAGAACAACGCCCATCGAATCTGCCGCTGATTTAACTTTCGAGCGGTTAAAAGATGCTCCAAGTTCTTATGATCGGACAACACAATTACTTGATGCCGAGCCCCTTCCAGCCAATGTCTCCACACCTCGAATGATACCTTTATGGCCAAAAGCTCTTTTTCCCAAATTGTATAATTGCGCTCGCACTCTGTGAGCTGTCTGGAATAAAAAGCGCATGGTCTGAGCTTACCCTGTCCCACCTCCTGAGACAATACCGCCCCCAATGCAAAATTAGATGCATCTGCTTCGACTATGAAGGGCTTGTCGACATCTGGTAACATCAATACATTATTCATCTGAAAACTGCGCTTGATCCCATTAAATGCGTCCCGCTCCTCCTGTGCCCAAACAAAACTTTTACCCTTTTGCAATAACCTAGTCAATGGCACCGTGAGGTTAGCATAACCCGGGATAAATTCACGATAATAATTAGTGAACCCCAAAAATCGCTGTACATCCTTTTTAGACGCCAAATCCCCCCAGGACTCTACTGTATCCAGCTTATGCGGATCCATCATTTGGGTTTTCCCAGAAATAATATGCCCCAAAATTCCACCTCAGACACATGGAAAACGCACTTGGAGGCCTTAGCAAATAGTCCATTTTGCCTCAGCCGGAGCAACACCTGACGCACATGTTCTCGATGTTGTTGTTCATTATTTGAAAAAACAAGAATATCATCTAAATAAATCACAACAAACTTGTCCAACAAGTCGCGGAACACATCATTCATCAGTCGCTGGAACACGGAGGGGGCGTTGGTTAAAACGAATGGCATAATTAAATTTTTCGTAGCGCCATAACACGTATTAAACGCCGTCTTCCATTCATCCCCTGCCCTAATACGTACCAGGTTGTACCCCCGTAAATCTAATTTAGTTAACATTGTGGCCCCTTGCACCCTGGACAGCAATTCAGGAATCAAAGGGAGCGCGGTACCGATCCTCACCGTGTATTTTTGAGAATGCAATAGTCGCACACCAACCGCAATTCCCCGGATTTTTTAGCTACAAAAAATACTGGCGCGGTAGTGCTAGAATGAGAGGGGCATATGAATCCCTTCTTTAAATTGTCATCGAGAAAGTCTCGAAGAGCCTTTCGCTCTGGAACAGAAAGAGCGTACAAACTTTGCTCCCTCCACCAGATCTATAGCGCAATCATACGGCCTATGTGGAGGTAATTTATCAGCCCCTTTTTTTCCAAACACATCCCAAAACTCAAAATAATCAGCAGGAACCCCCTCCAAATCCTCATGATCCACTAGGGCCAAGCACACTTGCCTTGGCAAAGTTACTGCCTTCTCCCTCCAATTAATAGCCGGGTTCACAGCGCTTAACCAGGACATGCCCAAAATTACCGTATATCTAGGAATCCTAGTAATATCCCAGGTGAACTTTTCAGTCACCCCTTGTAGTTCCCAGGACAACCCTACTGTTTCCTGGTCCACCACCCCAGCATTCAACATCCTGCCATCAGCACCTTCCACCCAAACCGCCTCTTTCTTATTTGCAATGGATATTTTAGTGTTTTTAACAAACTCACTATCCATATAAGATGAAGTTGCACCAGAATCCACTAGAGCCCATGTAAAGAAAAATTCGCCATTGCCCTTAATGATCTTAAGGTGAACAAAAACATGATCTTCCCTCCTGGGGAGTCCTACAGTTAACCCCAACGTGCTGGGCTTTACACACGTTGGGGTTGCCCATTTCCCTGCAACTGGCTAGGTCTTTTAGAACATTTTTTAGCAAAATGCCCCGAATCCCCACAATACAGACATAATCCCAACCTCCTCCTCCTTTCCCTCTCCCCAGAGGATAATCTTGTAAACACTCCTATTTGCATAGGCTCGTCTTCTCTTACTGCAGAGGGGCGGGACCTATCCTGCCGTACCGGCAACTCCCCAAAAATAGCAGCATGCTTTGGGAATTCCAACAATGCATCCAACCTCAAAGTATTGTCAATTAACTCCTGCAAGGTTTCTACAGGAGGCAACCAGGCCAGCTCCTTCTTTAGCTCAGCCTGCAAACCCATGAAGAAGCTGGACATCAGAGGTCGATCTCCCCAATTAACCTTGTTCTGCAGGGCTTTAAACTTATTCAGATAAGATAACAATGAATTACGACCCTGCTGTAAACGAAACAGTTCTAACTCCGCCACCTGTACCCTTAAGGGGTCCCCAAACACTTTGTGCAAAGCTTTATTAAAGTCACCCCAGTTGGTAATAATGGGGTCTTGTCCTGTGACAAGGTTGATAGCCCATTCTGCGGCCTGGCCACTCAAAAGTCCCATGACATAAGCCACCTTCGCAGCATCTGAAGGGAAATCCACTGGAGTAGCCTGTGCCAGAAAAAGTTCCACCTCGGCCAAAAAAGCTTGCATCTTGTGTCTTTCGCCATCAAATCTCCCAGGAGGCGTTGGCCTCACACGAGGCACATTGCTAGTAGTCTTGTTTGCAATTTGCAAATCCTTAATTAGTCCTCTCAACTGAGCCACTTCGGCCGTCAAAGCTTCCATAGCTTAGCTTTGTGCCAAAAAAAACAAAACAGGAGAATGCAAACAAACACTCTAGCTTTGTCTTTAGCGGTCGGCCAATCTGTCACGACTCCCACAGATGGCAAAGACAACGCCAAGCTAGTAAAAATATATACAGTTTATTTTTAACAAAACATAGCCTCAATCCGGCATTCCAAAAAAACCCCACACCCAAAACCGAAAGCAAAATAGATAAGCCGTCCGTCTTCAGACGAATCTTGAGCTGTAAATCGGCTTGCAGTCTGTGATGCGAAGACCCGTCCAGAGAAGGAAAGAAGGAGTGCTTCACATTCCAGGAGCTGAGTATGCAAACAAACACATGAAAACCCCCGCAACCCACAGCAAACTCCCCTTCACCCTCTATACAATACCAGACACTCACAGCAACACAGGAAATGTTCAAACAGGACACGGCAGACACTAAACATAAAAGCACACATTAAAGTCCCAACCCCCCAACATGCAACAATGTCATCTAGAGCTGCCATAACAGCACCCCCAGAACCCAGCATGAACACAGCCCAAATACTCACAGCTTGCTGGGAATCAAGAACCAGGACACGAACCCACAAAATCACAAGATACAGGAACCAGCAACCCACAGCAACACCTTGGCCGACCGCAGATTCCCAAATCCCCAAGCCTTACTGTTATACCCTTACAAATCAGAGTCATCAGACTCCACACCCAAATCTGCCCTAGTGCCCTCAGCTGCAGCCCTGGGTGTGTTCCTCCAATTGTCCCATCTTTGCTCTGCAGTTAAAGGGCCCCAGTCCAATTCCACATTCCCACTAGGCCAACTATTATCACTGGAAAAACCAAAAAATGAACTTTCGCTGGACTCAGCATTTAACACATTCCTGACATCCTGCACCAGTGCTGAGTCCAGCTCAGTATCACTGTCTTCTGAGGGTAACTCCATGTCAAACCCCTCAAAAGTCTCATCACTGGTAGGCTCCCTAAGTATTTGTCGGACCTTCCTCCTATGTTCTGCCTCTTCCAAATGCTCATCACTTGCAGCCCTCTTTCTCCCAGCTGCAGGAGGCCCGCCCAAACCTCCCTCTTCCAAGGACATATCTGACAAACTCTCCTCTTCCCAATTACTACCTGTAGCAACTACAGGCTCAGGTTGCTCAACCACAACATTAACTACCCATATTTTGTGATTTGAATAATTACTTTTCAGAATACAGCTCCTAGAATTCCCCAACCACCATGAATAAGGCCAGTGACTATGCCGGCCAATATTTGGTAATTTTAGTAATCCAAAAAAGAAACTTTTCCAAGCTCCAATGCCTATCTGGGAGGATGCACCACTGAATGAAATGGATGACCTACTGTCCAGATAGGTATATACAGAATGCAGAGTTATATACTTTTGTGTTCTGCATCTTTTTCAGATTTAAGCCATGACAGTGAAGGAAATAAGATAAAGTTATTGTCATAATGAGAGGAAGAATGTCAGCTGTGCGTAGTCTATTTTTCTAATATTGGATAGTGGTGGTGGTGAGCATATCTCAGAGCCAGTTCTTATGTGAGAGCTGGCTTAGACAATTGCCTGTCCCATGGCATAGGAAATTGTTGAAGTCATCTCTCTCAAAATACCTTGGTCTCAGTGACTTCCTTGGAATCCAGATGCTGGAGAAACGGAATCTGCACAGTCACCAGTCTTCGTCATCTGATGGCAACATGAATGGCATTTTATTTATTTCCTTACACCACTGAGCAACATAATATTTCCTTCCCTGCTTCCACTCCTGTGGCACTGCCTCCAACAACATAGTTCCACTAGCAGTGTTATCCAAAAGAATCTCAGTTTATTAGTGTTACTGTACTTCTCCATTCAAACACTTATTCTGGTATTTATCTTCTCCAATCTGTTCCTCCCCCTCCCCCTTTGCTACCAACGCCATTGCTGCCTTCAGGCAATTCTTTATCTTTAGACAGAGTGAGGCAATCACTTCAGGATACAAAAGCATAGTATTTGCATTTTCCCATCTTTTGATAGAGGTATATTTGCCACATTATATGTCCTGCATCATGGGATACCTTGCTTTTTTCAGCTATAATGGAGGATGCTTCCCCAATGCAAATACTGAAATAATATCTAATTGAAAGTCCAATTTGTTTATAGTTGTGTAAGACTGGACAACTGGACTCCCAGCTGACCATGGAGGCCCAGGTCTCCATGGCCAGCAAGGCTGCCTTCTTCCACCTCCGCCAGGCAAGGAGGCTGGCCCCCTACCTCTCCCGGAGCGACCTAGCCACGGTGATCCAAGCCACGGTCATCTCAAGGCTAGATTACTGTAACGCGCTCTCGTTGGCCTGCCTATGTCGTCGGTCCGGAAGCTCAGGCTAGTGCAGAACACTGCCGCCCGGCTCGTGTCTGGGGCTCCAGCAGGTTGCCGCATAACACCAATTTTGCAGGATCTGCACTGGCTGCCAATTGAGCACCGGGTCGCCTTCAAAGTGCTGGTTCTTACCTTTAAGGCCATATACGGCCTGGGGCCAGCGTATCTGAGGGACCGTCTCACCCCATATTGCCCAGC
The DNA here is from genome assembly GCA_030556195.1 of Anolis apletophallus. NCBI lineage: Eukaryota > Metazoa > Chordata > Lepidosauria > Squamata > Anolidae > Anolis > Anolis apletophallus. The sequence continues at coordinate 69,886,688 of JARBWK010000007.1, read as the reverse complement.
GAGATCACTTCGGTCCGAAGAGGCCAACCTTCTGGTAGTACCTTCGGTAAAATCGGCACACTTAACATCCACCCGCCGGAGGGCGTTTTCCGTTATAGCTCCTACGCTATGGAACGCCCTCCCGGCCGAAGCCAGGACCCTGAAAGACCTACTTCCATTTAGACGGACCTGCAAAACTCATTTGTTTAGGCAGGCCTTCGGGGAGTAGGTTGTGCCCGCACCTTCCGGGGCTGCGATAGTGCTGTTGTTCTTGGATCATATTGTATTTTACTGTTTTAAATGTGTCTTTTAACTGTTTGTTTTAACCCTGTGGCACTGTGCCACTGGCTCTGTGAGCCGCCGCGAGCCCTTGGGAGTCGGCGGCGAAGAAGCCTCAATAAATAAATAAATAAATAAATAAATAAATAAATAAATAAGAAGGAGGAGGATTCATTTCAACCACTGCCTTAAGAAAGTAAAATTACTTGGGATGGCAGTATCCTCCATATTTTTCTTCCCTGAAAAATAACAGAAATACAGTACTGTTTGGGTAGCCCAGCTGTTCTCATTGACCCATCAGTATCTCTAGATGAAACAGCATCAAACTGTCTTTGGACACTGAACATTTATTACTTCCAATGCATGAATGACACTCAAGACAGCTTAGAAACTGCTATGAATTCCAGAAACAAGGAATTGGGATCCTGACTGTACTTTTCCATGTCCCTTTGCTGGTTTTTATTTTCCTTGGCTACTGCTTAATGAATTTGACAATATTCTGTTACATTATATTGACAATATTTAGCCTAGATACTTTATTTAGTTAGGCACAAGGTAAAAAGCTTTTAGCAGATTTGTTGTGAGGGTCTGTTGCTCAGGTCCAATGTTTGATATTACTCAGGCTCTGTCAAAGATGCAGTGATATTTGGGGACACCCATGTCAGTTGGGTGAATAATCTGTGTTTTGAGTTTCACCTTTAAAGGGGCTATTCAAGGTGCTGAATAAACTTTAGAAAGAAGGTTCATCATCTTGGGTAACTTAGTAACAATTTGTCATGTCTAAGTTGTAGTGTCTGATTATCACTGGTGAACCAGGAGCCACAAGGTAACCAACTTCCCCCATGCTAGAAAATGGAAGAAGCTTATTCATAATGGAGGAGAGTTTGTTGTATCATGCTTCATTTTGTAAATCACTGAAATTCATCAGAAAATCCAATCACCTAGTAGATTGTTTAAAGAAAAATAATCACAACAGAATATATTTTCCTGTACAAATAAAAAGGTAATATCTATATTTATATCTATTACCAGTTTCTGTGGTTCCAGTATAGCAGCTTTGACTCAGTTGAGACCACGGCATTAGTTATGGGCAGGTGGCAGAAGGAAGTAATATGTACTTTTTTCTGGTTGGGTGTTCTAAGCTGCTATGCTGAAGCATTTCCTATTAATGTAAAACATATATGCACAATTCTACATACGTCTACACAGAAGCGCATCTGAAGTTAGTAGGGCTTTTTATAAGGTCAGTTTTCTACCCTTAAGGCAGACAACTACTATGAGAACCCCACCATCACCACCTAATTATGGAAAGGTCATTTCAACATTATTCCAGCTGTCTATGAGTGGTGTGAATTAATACAGCCAAGAATCTTGAAAGTATGTAAAGGGCATCTAACTGAATAGCAATTTGGATATAGACTTAATTCAATGGGAGTTACAAAAGTGATTTAAAATATGGTGATACCAGGTCTACTAGCTGCATAAATAATTGTTTGTAATTTTAAGATGGTTTTTAATGCAGCATTATTCTGGATATCATAATAAAAGTGATTGTAAATGTGTAGTTAAATTCATTTAGATAGGTTTTAATAGTATGCCAGTGGAAGGTCATTTTGTTTTATATATCTATAGATCCATATAGTTTTCACACCTTGTTAAAATTTAGGCCATCAGAAATTAACCTCTTTGCTTGACAAGAATCTAAACCATATGCAAATGTAACACCAAAAAGTGGTTCATTTGGATTGGAAAATATTGCAACATATTATATATTTTGAGCAATTCTCAGAAGTTAAAACAAAGTAGTTGTATGCTAAGTATCCTAAATCATTTTAAGTGTCATCAGAAGAAGCCATTAAAAAGCCAAGTGGAAAGCCTAAAATCCCCTTTACATTTGTCTTTGCAATGGTAATTGTTTCAGAATGTATTAATAGGTGTATCAAGGTAGGCATACTTTCCCACAAAAATTAGCTTTTTATTTTTAAAAGTCCGTATCATTTGTGATATTTGTTGTTTATTCATTCAGTCGCTTCCAATTCTTCGTGATCTCGTGGAGCAGTCCATGGCAGAGCTCCCTCTCAGCCTTCGCCACCCCGAGCTCCTTCAAAGTCAAGCCAGTCACTTCAAGGATACCATCCATCCATCTTGCTCTTGGTCAGCCTCTCTTCCTTTTTCCTTCCATTTTCCCCAGCACCATTGTCTTCTTCAAGCTTTCCTGTCTTCTCATTATGTGGCCAAAGTACTTCATCTTTGCCCCTAATATCCTTCCCTCTAGTGTGCAGCCGGACTTTATTTCCTAGAGTATGGACTGGTAGGATCTTCTCACAGTCCAAGGCACTCTCAGAATTTTCCTCCAACACCACAGTTCAAAAGTTTCTATTTTCCTTCACTGAGCTTTTCTTATGGTCCAGCTCTCACATCCATAGGTTACTATGGGGAATACCATTGCTTTAACTATGTGGATCTTTATTGTAGAAAACCTCTCCCACACCTCATAAAGTTTTTTGGTAGTGTTCTTTGAGAAGTGTGGTGAGCAGGGTAGAAGCTAATGATTTAGTTCATTTTCCTTCCAAATAAATAGATTGGATTATAGTGTCAATATATACTGTGCTCAAGTCAACTTGTTTCCATGCAAGAATAACTGTTTTTGTGAGTGCCCCTGTTTTTGAGTGCCCCCTTAAACGCAGCTGGAGTGTAACAAGGCTCAGCAGCATGAGGCAGTCAAACAGTTTCCAGTTATAGAAGCAAAGTTTTTCCGCTTGCTTTGTTGAACCATGAAACATTATTTGTCTTCTGACTGTGTTGCCTTTGTCAAAACAGCACAATTAACACTGATTGTAACTACTGAGGGAGGCTCAACCATTATGACAGAAGTGGATAAAACTCAATACATTTTGGTGTTTTCCTTCTTTTTTCAATAGCCAAAAGATGGAATATTTTGAGACCTTCTATACCAAATATAAACACATTTCAGGTATATTTATTTAATCTCTTCAGACATGGCTACTTGTACACTTTGACTGTATTTGTAATTTTTGTACAAACATTTGAAATGTTATTTGAGTCTTTGAAACTTTTTTTATTCACATGGGCAGTCATTCCACTTGCGGTGCAGAGTTACATGACTCATATCATAAAAAGAAAACACTGGGTGTGCTAAGAAAGCATATATTAAGATGATTGAAAAAATAATTAAATAAAACTGATAGTCTTTCTTCATGCAAAATGCTACCAAAATGAGTCTTTTTACTAACCTGCTTACTCCACAGGATTGCTCCCCATGAATGTTTCTTCATTTCACTCATTTGGCTTCTTGTCGCCTCCTAGGTGTAGCACAGCAGTTCTCGTTTGTGCCTGGGGGGCAGGGGCCAGGACCGGGGGTCCCATTGGCATTGGGGCCTGCAGCAGCAGAGCTAGATTCTGAAGAGGATTTAGAAGGGTTAGCAGAAGGAGAGTTTCCCATGCCTCCTTCGCCCACAGAAAGTTTGGCATGGGAAGAAGGTTGGCCTGACCCTTACGAAGAGACAGATAACCAGGTGTAAATGGAAAGCAGTGATAGCGAAACTTATGAACGGCCGGGTGGGAGAGGCTCACAGGATCCTGTGAGTGAAAACATGGAAGAGAGCGGCTGGGAAGATTCTAGGGAGGAGAGCTCTCATGGAGATAGAGACCCAGGTGCTGGGAGACAAGGCCGAACCTTTGATAGGAGACGAAGCATCGAGTCTAGCAGAAGGGGATGGTACCACAGCCTAGACATGCCGAGGTCTGTCAGCAGAGATTGGAGACGACGAAGCCTAGAGCGTCGGGGACCTCGGCCGAAAGATTAAGTATAGGATCCATGGGAACGAATCCCCAGTACTTCGGCCACGTCTCTTCTGAGTAGACGTGTAGCGAAGTTGGTCCACAGAGCTAAGTTGGCTAGTGGCCACCAAGTCTTGCCTTACATCTGTACCTTGCCTTGTTCCTGTATCTGCATTGCTGTGCGGAGCTTTGCCAAGCCTTTTGGATTATTTACCAAGCTGCTTTTGGACAATTGATTGCTCAATGCCTTTGGATTGCTTTTGCAATATTCCTTTTGAACTGTTTTGATATACAATAAAGTAGTTAGCCTTCAGTCCGAATCACTTCAGGATACAAAAGCATAGTATTTGCATTTTCCCATCTTTTGATAGGGGTATATTTGCCACATTATATGTCCTGCATCATGGGATACCTTGCTTTTTTCAGCTATAATGGAGGATGCTTCCCCAATGCAAATACTGAAATAATATCTAATTGAAAGTCCAATTTGTTTATAGTTGTGTAAGACTGGACAACTGGACTCCCAGCTGACCATGGAGGCCCAGGTCTCCATGGCCAGCAAGGCTGCCTTCTTCCACCTCCGCCAGGCAAGGAGGCTGGCCCCCTACCTCTCCCGGAGCGACCTAGCCACGGTGATCAAGCCACGGTCATCTCAAGGCTAGATTACTGTAACGCGCTCTCGTTGGCCTGCCTATGTCGTCGATCCGGAAGCTCAAGCTGGTGCAGAACACTGCCGTCCGGCTCGTGTCTGGGGCTCCAGCTGGTGGCCGTCTTGCACCGATTTTGCAGGATCTGCACTGGCTGCCAATTGAGCACCGGGTCGCCTTCAAGTGCTGGTTCCTTACCTTTAGGCCATATACGGCCTGGGGCCAGCGTATCTGAGGACGTCTCACCCCATATTGCCCAGCGAGATCACCGGTCGAAGAGGTTAACCTTTCTGGTAGTACCTTCGGTAAAATCGGCGACATAACATCCACCCGCCGGAGGGCGTTTTCCGTTATAGCTCTACGCTATGGAACGCCCTCCGGCCCGAAGCCAGGACCCTGAAAAGACCTACTTCCATTTAGACGGACCTGCAAAACTCATTTGTTTAGGCAGGCCTTCGGGGAGTAGGTTGTGCACGCACCTTCCGGGGCTGCGATAGTGCTGTTGTTCTTGGATCATATTGTATTTTACTGTTTAAATGTGTCTTTTAACTGTTTGTTTTTAACCCTGGGGCACTGTGCCACTGGGTCTGTGAGCCGCCGCGAGCCCTAGGGAGTCGGCGGCGAAGAAGCCTCAATAAATAAATAAATAAATAAATAAATAAATAAATAAGAAGGAGGAGGATTCATTTCAACCACTGCCTTAAGAAACTAAAATTACTTGGGATGGCAGTATCCTCCATATTTTTCTTCCCTGAAAATAACAGAAATACAGTACTGTTTGGGTAGCCCAGCTGTTCTCATTGACCCATCAGTATCTCTAGATGAAACAGCATCAAACTGTCTTTGGACACTGAACATTTATTACTTCAATGCATGAATGACACTCAAGACAGCTTAGAAACTGCTATGAATTCAGAAACAAGGAATTGGGATCCTGACTGTACTTTTCCATGTCCCTTTGCTGGTTTTTATTTTCCTTGGCTACTGCTTAATGAATTTGACAATATTCTGTTACATTATATTGACAATATTTAGCCTAGATACTTTATTTAGTTAGGCACAAGGTAAAAAGCTTTTAGCAGATTTGTTGTGAGGGTCTGTTGCTCAGGTCCAATGTTTGATATTACTCAGGCTCTGTCAAAGATGCAGTGATATTTGGGGACACCCATGTCAGTTGGGTGAATAATCTGTGTTTTGAGTTTCACCTTTAAAGGGGCTATTCAAGGTGCTGAATAAACTTTAGAAAGAAGGTTCATCATCTTGGGTAACTTAGTAACAATTTGTCATGTCTAAGTTGTAGTGTCTGATTATCACTGGTGAACCAGGAGCCACAAGGTAACCAACTTCCCCATGCTAGAAAATGGAAGAAGCTTATTCATAATGGAGGAGAGTTTGTTGTATCATGCTTCATTTTGTAAATCACTGAAATTCATCAGAAAAATCCAATCACCTAGTAGATTGTTTAAAGAAAATAATCACAACAGAATATATTTTCCTGTACAAATAAAAGGTAATATCTATATTTATATCTATTACCAGTTTCTGTGGTTCCAGTATAGCAGCTTTGACTCAGTTGAGACCACGGCATTAGTTATGGGCAGGTGGCAGAAGGAAGTAATATGTACTTTTTTTCTGGTTGGGTGTTCTAAGCTGCTATGCTGAAGCATTTCCTATTAATGTAAAACATATATGCACAATTCTACATACGTCTACACAGAAGCGCATCTGAAGTTAGTAGGGCTTTTTTATAAGGTCAGTTTTCTACCCTTAAGGCAGACAACTACTATGAGAACCCCACCATCACCACCTAATTATGGAAAGGTCATTTCAACATTATTCCAGCTGTCTATGAGTGGTGTGAATTAATACAGCCAAGAATCTTGAAAGTATGTAAAGGGCATCTAACTGAATAGCAATTTGGATATAGACTTAATTCAATGGGAGTTACAAAAGTGATTTAAAATATGGTGATACCAGGTCTACTAGCTGCATAAATAATTGTTTGTAATTTTAAGATGGTTTTTAATGCAGCATTATTCTGGATATCATAATAAAAGTGATTGTAAATGTGTAGTTAAATTCATTTAGATAGGTTTTAATAGTATGCCAGTGGAAGGTCATTTTGTTTTATATATCTATAGATCCATATAGTTTTCACACCTTGTTAAAATTTAGGCCATCAGAAATTAACCTCTTTGCTTGACAAGAATCTAAACCATATGCAAATGTAACACCAAAAAGTGGTTCATTTGGATTGGAAAAATATTGCAACATATTATATATTTTGAGCAATTCTCAGAAGTTAAAACAAAGTAGTTGTATGCTAAGTATCCTAAATCATTTTAAGTGTCATCAGAAGAAGCCATTAAAAGCCAAGTGGAAAGCCTAAAATCCCTTTACATTTGTCTTTGCAATGGTAATTGTTTCAGAATGTATTAATAGGTGTATCAAGGTAGGCATACTTTCCCACAAAAATTAGCTTTTTATTTTTAAAAAGTCCGTATCATTTGTGATATTTGTTGTTTATTCATTCAGTCGCTTCCAATTCTTCGTGATCTCGTGGAGCAGTCCATGGCAGAGCTCCTCTCAGCCTTCGCCACCCCGAGCTCCTTCAAAGTCAAGCCAGTCACTTCAAGGATACCATCCATCCATCTTGCTCTTGGTCAGCCTCTCTTCCTTTTTCCTTCCATTTTCCCCAGCACCATTGTCTTCTTCAAGCTTTCCTGTCTTCTCATTATGTGGCCAAAGTACTTCATCTTTGCCCTAATATCCTTCCCTCTAGTGTGCAGCCGGACTTTATTTCCTAGAGTATGGACTGGTAGGATCTTCTCACAGTCCAAGGCACTCTCAAAATTTTCCTCCAACACCACAGTTCAAAAGTTTCTATCTTCCTTTGCTCAGCCTTCCTTATGGTCCAGCTCTCACATCCGTATATTACTATGGGGAATACCATTGCTTTAACTATGTGGATCTTTATTGTAGAAAACCTCTCCCACACCTCATAAAGTTTTTTGGTAGTGTTCTTTGAGAAGTGTGGTGAGCAGGGTAGAAGCTAATGATTTAGTTCATTTTCCTTCCAAATAAATAGATTGGATTATAGTGTCAATATATACTGTGCTCAAGTCAACTTGTTTCCATGCAAGAATAACTGTTTTTGTGAGTGCCCCCTATTAAACGCAGCTGGAGTGTAACAAGGCTCAGCAGCATGAGGCAGTCAAACAGTTTCCAGTTATAGAAGCAAAGTTTTTCCGCTTGCTTTGTTGAACCATGAAACATTATTTGTCTTCTGACTGTGTTGCCTTTGTCAAAACAGCACAATTAACACTGATTGTAACTACTGAGGGAGGCTCAACCATTATGACAGAAGTGGATAAAACTCAATACATTTTGGCGTTTTCCTTCTTTTTTCAATAGCCAAAAGATGGAATATTTTGAGACCTTCTATACCAAATATAAACACATTTCAGGTATATTTATTTAATCTCTTCAGACATGGCTACTTGTACACTTTGACTGTATTTGTAATTTTTGTACAAACATTTGAAATGTTATTTGAGTCTTTGAAACTTTTTTTATTCACATGGGCAGTCATTCCACTTGCGGTGCAGAGTTACATGACTCATATCATAAAAAGAAAACACTGGGTGTGCTAAGAAAGCATATATTAAGATGATTGAAAAAATAATTAAATAAAACTGTAGCACAGCAGTTCTCGTTTGTGCCTGGGGGCAGGGGCCAGGACGGGGGTCCCATTGGCATTGGGGCCTGCAGCAGCAGAGCTAGATTCTGAAGAGGATTTAGAAGGGTTAGCAGAAGGAGAGTTTCCCATGCATCCTTCGCCCACAGAAAGTTTGGCATGGGAAGAAGGTTGGCCTGACCCTTACGAAGAGACAGATAACCAGGTGCAAATGGAAAGCAGTGATAGCGAAACTTATGAACGGCCGGGTGGGAGAGGTTCACAGGATCCTGTGAGTGAAAACATGGAAGAGAGCGGCTGGGAAGATTCTAGGGAGGAGAGCTCTCATGGAGATAGAGACCAGGTGCTGGGAGACAAGGCCGAACCTTTGATAGGAGACGAAGCATCGAGTCTAGCAGAAGGGGATGGTACCACAGCCTAGACATGCCGAGGTCTGTCAGCAGAGATTGGAGACGACGAAGCCTAGGCGTCGGGGACCTCGGCCGAAAGATTAAGTATAGGATCCATGGGAACGAATCCCCAGTACTTCGGCCACGTCTCTTCTGAGTAGACGTGTAGCGAAGTTGGTCCACAGAGCTAAGTTGGCTAGTGGCCACCAAGTCTTGCCTTACATCTGTACCTTGCCTTGTTCCTGTATCCGCATTGCTGTGCGGAGCTTTGCCAAGCCTTTTGGATTATTTACCAAGCTGCTTTTGGACAATTGATTGCTCAATGCCTTTGGATTGCTTTTGCTATTTTTATGGACAATATTCCTTTTGAACTGTTTTGATATACAATAAAGTAGTTAGCCTTCAGTCCGTCTCTGTGTGTGTGATTAAGGGGCTGGTCAAGTCCGTGCATCGTGACACTAGGGCCTGGGCACACTTGATCTCCCTGAACAAACCACACAGCTTTGAGGTACAACACAGTTTTATTGTGCAGGAAATAAGGAAAGCGTGAAGGCCAATACACAGCCTTAAAGTAGCAGCAATCAGGAACAGCAGGTAGGTATAGTCCTGCGGCGGGGATTTCAAGCCGGATGCACAGGTAGAGTCTCTGAATAGATTCTCTCCGATTCTGCAAACGGGCCACTTGGAAAGCAAGGAAGTTCAAGCAGCAAAGTCTTTTCAGGAACACAGCTTGGGCAAGACGCACACGGAGTTCAGTAATCCAAGGCAGCCCGTTGGAAAGGGCGGGAGTAGCTTAAGGCAGGCCGGTCACGGCCGGTGCTTCAGAGTAGCATCTTTCCTTAGCAAAAGTTGATCCGAGATGATCCCTATTGTGAGGGGACCACAGATATAGGGTTTGCTGACCAGTTCCGGTGCGTCGAACATCAAGGCCAATGATTGATGAGAAGCTATATGTTTATTGTTACCTAAGGTCCATCGGAATGCGCCTGCCAATTACTGGGCGCAGATGTTCTGTAGGGAGTACTTTATGGCTCCTTCGAAGCGCTTTGCAAAGGGGAGGCTAAGTTTTGGTAACCTTGGGTAAAGTTATCTGTGCATTCCATGCCAGTTTCACACGAGAATGCAAAGAGGCCCTGATGGGGCCTGGAAAGCATCAAGCCAACTGTCTAACTGCTTTACAGCCCTGATGGCTCAATGTAGACCCAAGCAAAAGGAAAGCCTGAAGTCACTGTGGTGTGACACTTCTCCAGACTATGTAGAGTAATATCTATAAGAAAAGAAAAGAAAACCAGTCTTATTTTTAATGGCTAGGCCAGGGGTGCTCATTAGGTAGATCGCGATCTACTGGTAGATCGTGTAGGGCGTCCTGGTAGATCGCAGGCAGGGCAGGAGGAAAGCTCTGTCCCGCCCCGCAGGCTCCCGATGCCGCCAGAGTGCCGTCAGCCCTGGGTTATCTGAGGTCCTTTACACACAGTTGAATAAAATCCCATGTTATCTGCTTTGAATCAGATTATATGGCAGTGTGGACTCAGAAAACCCAGTTCAAAGCAGATATTGTGTGATATGTTTCACATTTTTGTAGTGGGTAGGTAGATCATTTTGATTTGGTTGTTTTATAAGTAGCTTGCATGCTGAAAAAGTGTGAGCACCCCTGGGCTATGCTATACATAGCCTTGCTATTCATGCTGCTTTGTCTCTTTCACTTTTATGTGTTCTGCTAACTTGGTCCTTGTTGACCAGCAGATTTCCCTACATGTGAAATGTACATGACTTATATCCAAACATATTGCTCATCTATCAAAGAAAATAAGAAGTATTTGAGTCATGCCATTGGTTCATCTAGTCCAGTGTTGTCAGTGCTGCCTAAACATTCCTTCTCAAAGTTTTAAGAAAAAATATTTGTACTTCTACTTGTATTGCCTGGAAGTCAGTTACTTAACTTTTTTATGGATTGATTTTGCTTAGCTTCTGAAATCAGACAATTTCAATGTGTTTTAGTTTCTCTGCAGATGTAAGCTTTACTCTACAATTTGCTAAATTCAGTGGCCCCAAACTATGCCCCCTTCTGCACTGTCCTTATATCTCAGAATCCGATCTCAATTATCTGATTATCAATTCATTGTTGCTCTTTTTAAAAAATAATTTTATTTGAAATTTTATGTACATAATTTAAAAACAAGAGAAGAAAAAGGAAATAATAATAATAAAGATTTTCTATAGTAGAGTATAGCTCGTGATAGTATTATGCATAGATATTAAATGAACCTTTAAAAGGAAGAGAGAAAGAAATAAGGAAAAAAAGAAGAGAGAGAGAGAGAGAGAGAGAGAGAGAGAGAGAGAGAGAGAGAGAGAGAGAGTTGTATTGGTGGACTTCCTGGCATAGTCCAGAGATCTCCTTCTCTTTTCTTTCATCTTTGTCTTTCCCTTCTTGTATTTCTTCTTTTAAATGTCATTATTTTAATGTGTTGTCTCCAAATCTTGTTTATTTATCTATCTATCTGTTTGTTTGCTTATTTTTTATTCTCTCTAAGTACTCATTTACCTTCTTCCAATCTGTTTCTGTTCTTTTTATTCCATTGTTTTTTGACATTAGAAAGTGAGTCTATTCATGTTCTTAATTTCTAGAAGTTTCAGCATCCAATCGTCTGTGCTTGGTATCTCTTCCTGCTTCCTTTTCCTTGCGTAACAAATTCTTGCTGCTGTTGTCATCAGGAATAATAATTTATCTATGTTCTTCTCTAGATCTAAATTATGCATGCCTAGGAGTAATAATTCTGGTTTCCATGGGATTTGTATTTCCAATATATTTTGAATCTCCTTTTGTATTGATTTCCAATAACTCTTTGCCTTATCACATGTCCACCATAAGTGGTAGTACGAGCCTTCTTTCTTCTTACACTTTGTGGTGTTTCAGCCTGGTGCTCATGTGCATGCTAGGGATGATGGAGCTGTTACTGATGTGCACAGGGATGATGGGATTGCCATTGAGAACAATGAGTTGCAAATGGATCTTTTAGGTGAGGCTTGCATGCCTGGGAACAGCTCAGTTCCCAGGGCTTCGTTAGATGAGAATTCTTTCGTTCAGGACTCTGAAGGTGTTGTTATTGATAACGAGCACCTGATTATGTTAACGAGCTACCATTCAACCACCGAGATAGCATTAGAGAATCTAGGCAAGCTGCCAGCCTCCACCGGAGCAGCTGCTTATCAAACCCAAACTGATTTTGTTCTTACTTAAGATTGCTAGGGAAAATTGCCTTCAGTTTCCGGGCTTCGTTCAGATTAGTCATGACAATTTTTGCCTTGTCTCCAAGCTCATGATTTTTGTCTAGGTCTTTGTCCACGGATTGCTGCTATTGTTGCCTTGTATTATTCCTGGAGCTTGTAGCAAGCTTGTTACCTTTGCCTATGAATTTTGGGACTATTGAACTGTGTGCCTACCTTGGATATAATTGAACTGTATGCCTACCTTGGATTTATTCTTCATTTTATAATCTTTTAACCTTTTTGTTGGACACTATATTTGTTTCAATAAAAGCCTATTATTCAGAGACTGCCTGTTGTGTGTGTGTGAACTGGGGGGGGGGGCACTTCCTGTCTGAAGTGCAACACACTTCCAACAATTTGTGCTTGTGTTTTCATATATTTTTCCCAATTATTTGGAGTCATGTACCACCTGTATGAAATCTTTATTCCGTTCTCTTTCAGGTCTGTCACGTATGTATATTTTATCTTTTTCTTCCATATTTCCTCCCATTCTTCTTGCCTGGTGTTTCTTCCTATGTTTTAATTCAATCTTTTCTTATAGTTCTTGTCTCCCTTGTCTCCCTTTGAGTCCATTGGCCATTCTAATAATCATCGTTATCAATTTTTTCTCAGATTCCATTTTTTTATCCCAGAAATTCTTTCCCTGCATAAACGCTATTTCTTTATCTTTTTGTATTTCTCTTTAATTTACTGAAACCAAGAAATTTTTGATCTATTGTGTTCAGTTCTTGTTGCGATTTTATTATTATTTAATTTCCTTCTTTTTTTAAAAAAATTCCTTATATGTTGGTCATACTTGCCAACCCACACACCTTCTCTGTCCTGCTTGTAAAGATGAGATCCATAGAGGTATTTTGTTGTATAATTTTTTCTTATACTTTCCCCATGTATTTAAAATGGAAGACTTTATGAAATGATTGCCAAATTGTTGCTTTTAGCTATTATTTCAAAGCAACCAACACTAGGAAAGCTCAAAAACAATAGATTTTTTTCATGATCAAAGATGCTATAAGCATTCATGCTATCAAAAATAAAGGCTTTTTAGCTTGATTATCCTTGAACTAGCAGTTCAAATGTTTGGTTAGTGCACTTTTACAATTTATGATAAAAATTATTATGGCTTTTATATAAGTTCAGTGAGTCATGGAACTGCAATGAGACTGATAGAGAAAGCAGGTGGGCACTGATTTTCATTTTGCCAAAATGTTCCAGAAGCAGAGAAACTTCATTTTAATCTTGGATAAAATGAGAATGGCAGAAAATTAAATATACAGATTGAAAGATTCTTTAGTTTAACTGCAACAGCTCTGTTTCTCTTGATTAAAATGTCATGTAATTTGCCACAGCTGTACTTCTGACATTATCATAGATGACCCTGACCTTTTCCCACAGCAATAGCATGGAAAAAGAGTAGTCATCAATAGACAGATTTTCCTTCTCAATATTAGAACTATCACAGCATCATGATAAACTATCCATATGTTTTATTCTCCATCACAGTGCTGTGCAATCATTATACTTCAGAATATAGCACCATAATAATAATGCCACTTATTTTCTCATCATTATTGAGTTGAAAATTGTTAAGGAAATTTCCCCAAAACAGCAGAGTGTTTGAAAGTACAAAAAGAATACTTAGTAGAGCATTTAGTTCACAGCAAGTGAAAGCAATATAATGTGGCTGTAAAGAATTCTTGAGCTTAAAGAAGTGAGATGCAGAATTCAACCTTAAAAGTATAAAAGTGTTCATTAAAATATAAAAACTACATTTTTTATAGAAAATGATTGGGTCTAAGCTTTTTCTCTAACTCCATGACTTTTAAGATCAAACAAAAGGAAAAATCTCCAAGGACTACATGTTCCCATTCACCCACAACTAGAGATAGACACACAGATTGAAAAGATCAGAATTGGAGTTGTATGCCGAATTAATTTATTCTGTTTCCTTCATTTATTTCATGTCTTTCATTGGGGGGGAAGGGAGCATGAAACAGGAAAGCCCCTCCCATTATGGAAATCAGCTCAACATAAAAGCAAGCATGAGCGGGTTCTGGCTCCTGGCCTGCTGTTCAGCATCACAGAGTAGAGGCACTCAGCTACAGGGCCTGGAAGGAGCGGGTGCTCTTCCTGCATGCCACAAATGCACACTCTTTCATAAAAGTGCGCCTTGGGAAGAAAAGCCTGAGTGGGAAGCCCCCTGTTTTCGCACCGGAGAGCAAAAACAGATATCTGCTGTCCCGATTTTGTGAATTTTCCAAAAAATGGATCGAAGGCCCCACCGAAAGCTAGGACACGAAACGGGTCAGGGTTTACCACAAATGCACAAACCTTATAAGAATGAAAGGGAGTAAATGAAAGAATGACCACAAGGTCTTAAAGCAAAGGAACACGCATCCTAAAGAAGGTCCATTGTATGCCATTAATTAGGATGGGAGGAGAAAGGATAGAGAGTGAGAGAAAACGGACAGAACAACAACAGGCATCAGGAACGAGGAAGAAGAGATTCCATCAGCCTAGCTTAATTATCTATCTTATTCTCATTGGGGAACACAGACTTGAGTAGTGTGCGGCTGAATTTAAAAAAATCCCCTTGAGAATGTCACTCCTCTGAGAACTTTCTGAGCTTTATTCAGAATGGCTCTCTGGGCAGGTAGATATGGGAATTTTCTTCCATTCCCCCGAGCAAGAAAAAAAGATGGGGTTTTTTTTACCATGAGAAAGTAGTTACAAAAGGAATCTGAGAGTAGAACACCCCAAAAGTTCACAGAATGTCTTTCAGCTTCCTTTGGTAATAGCATGATGATGTCACATTCTTGATAAAAGAGTTTAAAGGGATTGGCAGGACAATTGCCATAGTGGCTTGTGGAAATGGCATTTTGGGTACTTTGTACTATTTCATGAATTATAATCTGCTTAACTGACTAAGGTTACAATTCTTTGGCACAACAGAATGGTTTGGGTTAAGTTTGTGAACCTGACCATTAATTGCACTGATGCAGAACACTCATAGCACTGCATAGCTCCCTGGTGCAAGGAGTTTCTAAATACAGCTTTCCTTTACCCTTGACAACTTTGTCCTCTTCTGGGTGACTGGAAGTCACGATGACATACAGGGGGTTTTTTTTTGTGTCCTCAAGATACCACATTTGGGTGTTGTTGTTGTTTTGTGTGTGTGTGTCAGAAACAACTTGAGAAACTGCAAGTCACTTCTGGTTTGAGAGAATTGTCTGTCTGCAAGGACATTGGCCCAGATGTGGGAAGCTTCTTT
The DNA here is from genome assembly GCA_030556195.1 of Anolis apletophallus. NCBI lineage: Eukaryota > Metazoa > Chordata > Lepidosauria > Squamata > Anolidae > Anolis > Anolis apletophallus. Next base: position 69,871,361 of record JARBWK010000007.1, on the reverse strand, counting down.
CATGTCCCTGCATGGGGAGCAGGAGCTGACAGAGGGAGCTCAACCCACTCTCCCCGGATTTGAACTGCCAACCTGTCAATCAGAAGTCCTGCCATCACAAGGGTTTAACCCATTGTGCCATTGGGAGCTCCTTGGGTGTTGGTTCAATGGAACCAAACATAGTCTCTTAGTGCTGGGGGACTTCAACATTCATGCAGAGTCCACCCTTTCAGGAGCGGCTCAGGACTTCATGTCTACCATGGCGACCATGGGGCTGTCCCAACAGGTATCTGGCCCTACCCACTGTGCTGGCCACACCTTAGACTTGGTTTTCTGTCAGGGATGGGAGAACGATGGCAGTGTGGAGGAGCTGACCATCGCTCCGTTGCCATGGACCGACCATCATCTGATCAGGTTTAGACTTTCTGCACCCTCCAACCTCTGCAGGGGTGGAGGACCCATTAAGATGGTCCGCCCTAGGAGGCTTATGGATCCTGATGGATTCCTGATGGCTCTTGGGGAATTTCCCGCCACCTCGGTAGGTGATTCTGTCGATGCTCTGGTCACTCTCTGGAACGGGGAGATGACTAGGGCAATAGACACGATTGCTCTGGAACGGCCCCTCTCAAGTAGCCGAGCTAAACCAGCTCCTTGGTTAAACGAGGAGTTGGCAGCAATGAAGCGAAGGAAGAGGGACCTAGAGAGCGTGTGGGATTCAGATCCGAGCGGGCCAAATCGAACACGCCTTGATGCCTATCTAAGGGCATATGGCGCAGCAATAAAAGCTGCAAAGAAATCCTTTCTGGCAGCCAATATTGCATCCGCAAAGAACCGTCCAGTGGAGCTGTTTCGAGTTGTCAGAGGCCTATTGCATCCCGCTGTCCAGGATGGGAGCCCTGACAACTCGGCAGCACGCTGTGAAGCATTTGCAAAGTTCTTTACGGATAAAGTCGCTTTGATCCATTCTGGCCTGGACACCATGTTAACGGCAGTCTCTGAGGATGTAGCTGGAGCACCTGCTTGTCCGATTTTGATGGATCAATTTCAATTGGTGAAACCTGAGGATGTAGACAAGATACTTGGAGGAATGAGAGCGACAACATGCATCCTAGACCCCTGCCCATCCTGGCTTCTAAAGGAGGCCAGAGGGGGATTGGCCGAGTGGGTAAAAGTGGTGGTTAATGCCTCCCTTCGGGAAGGCAACATTCCAGCGAGCTTAAAACAAGCTGTTATAAAACCGCTGTTGAAGAAACCATCACTGGACCCCACTCAATTCGTCAACTATCGGCCTGTTTCCAATCTTCCCTTCTTGGGCAAAGTCCTGGAACGTGTGGTGGCCTCACAACTCCAGGTATTCTTGGAAGACATGGATTATCTGGATCCGGCGCAGTCTGGTTTTAGGCCGGGACATGGTACCGAGACAGCCTTGGTCACCTTAGTGGATGATCTATGCCGGGAGCTTGACAGGGGGAGTGTGTCCCTGTTGGTTCTGCTGGACCTCTCAGCAGCCTTAAATACCGTTGACCACGGTACCCTTCTGGGACGCCTCGCAGAGATGGGCCTTGGAGGTACTGTCTTGCAGTGGCTCTGGTTCTTTCTGGTGGGCCGATCTCAGAAGGTGTTATTGGGAGACACCTGTTCAACCCCACAACCATTGTCTTGTGGGGTTCCTCAGGGTTCAATATTATCTCCCATGTTGTTTAACATCTACATGAAGCTGTTGGGGGAGGTCATCCGGAGTTTTGGAGTGCGGTGTCATCTGTACGCAGATGATGTCCAACTCTGTCACTCCTTCCCACCTGCTACTAAAGAGGCTGTTCAGGTCCTGAACTGGTGCTTGGCCGCTGTGTCGGACTGGATGAGGGCGAACAAATTGAAATTGAATCCAGACAAGACAGAGGCACTCCTGGTCAGTCGAAAGGCCGAACAGGGCATAGGGTTACAGCCTGTGTTAAACGGGGTTACACTCCCCCAGAAGACGCAGGTTCGCAGTTTGGGTGTGATCCTGGACTCATCGCTGAGCCTGGAACCCCAGGTTTTGGCGGTGACCAGGGGAGCATTTGCACAGTTAAAACTTGTGCGCCAGCTGCGCCCGTACTTTGAGAAGTCTGACTTGGCCACGGTGGTCCATGCTCTGGTTACATCCCGTATAGATTACTGCAATGCTCTCTATGTGGGGTTGCCTTTGAAGACTGTTCGGAAGCTGCAACTAGTCCAACGGACAGCAGCCAGGTTGATAACAGGAGCACCATTCAGAGAGCGTACAACTCCTCTGTTGTGCCAGCTCCACTGGCTGCCAGTTTGCTACCGGGCACAATTCAAAGTGCTGGCTTTAGCCTTTAAAGCCCTAAACGGTTCGAGTCCAACTTACCTGTCCAAACGCACCTCTCCCTATGAACCATCGAGATGTTTAAAATCATTGGAGAGGCCCTGCTCTCGGTCCCGCCTTCTTCGCAGGCACGTCTGGCGGGGACGAGAGACAGGGCCTTTTCAGTGGTGGCTCCTCGGCTTTGGAACACCCTCCCTAAAGACATCAGATCGGCCCCCTCCCTCCTGACATTTCGCAAGAAAGTCAAGATCTGGTTATTTGAACAGGCATTTGTTGATGAAATATAAGGCTTAATTGGATATAAGGAATGACGACGATGTGATGGAAACTGATTTCAACATGACGCTGAGGCTGCAATTGTATGTTTTTAATTGTTAAATTGTTATTATATGTTTTTCTCTTGGGGGGGGGGTTGACTTGTTGCTGTGTTGTATTGAGGGCAGAGACTGCCTGTGTAAGCCGTCCCGAGTCACCCTCGGGCTGAGAGGGGCGGTATAGAAACGTGACAAATAAATAGTCAGTGACCATCTGAACTGTAGTTCATGCAAGGCTGGTATACTGAAGAGGATGAAGAACAATTATCCTTGACACAACAGTAAGGATTTACGTTTGCATTGGGCACAAACCTGTGTCTTCTCTCTCTCTTTAGCAGGATTAATGCAGCATTCAACAGTGCTTTCACTGTGTAAACACATGGTTTATGGTTTGCTCAGTATATCCCAAATTCCCATTATTTTTGACTAAAATGCACTACTTGGGTAAGGTGGTAATTCATTCTGCCATGACTTTTTTGCATCTCTTGAGTTGTTTTTAGGAAGTGGCCTAAATCAGTGTTTCCCAACCGGTGTTCCGCGGCACACTAGTGTTCCGTGAGCGATCACCTGGTGTGCCGCAGAAAACCTCCAATATACCCTCCTGCCGAACTCCTGCTGCTGCTTGTGTGTGGGGGAGGGGGAGAGGAAGGGCCGGGCTGAAAATAGGACGGTCCAATTGCAAACCTGAAGGGAGGGCACTGCTTTGCTAACCCTTTGATAGGCCAATATAAATAAATCAAATAATCCTCGAGAGGCCTACCTTCCACTCCCTTGGAGGCGGGCCTGCACTTCTGTGTGGGCCTGTCTGCATGAGCGCACCTCCTCCCTCCCTTCCTTCCTTCCTTGGGCAGAGGCAGAGCCGGCTGGTCCCACATCGTGCCGTGCCCAACCAGCGAGCAGAAGGGAAAGCGTGCGTACCCTCTCCTTCCTGCCCTCCCTCCCGTGCACTCTCTCCCTTCTGCTCACTGGATAGCTGCTGAAGGGGGCTCTTCAGCAGCCAACCAGCGAGCAGAAGGGAGAGCGTGCGCCCCATCTTTCCCTCCCTCCCTCCCTCCCGCGCTCTCCCTTCTGTTCGCTGGTTGGCGGCTGAAGGAGCCTCTTCAGCAGCCAACCAGCGAGCAGAAGGGCGAGTGCGCGTGCCCCCTCCTTCCCTCCCTCCCACACGCGCCCCATTTCTGGATGGGCATGGCACGACGCGGGACCAGCCGGCTCCGCCTCTGCCCAAGGAAGGAAGGAAGGGAGGAAGGAGGCGCGCTCACACAGACAGGCCCACGCAGAAGCGCAAGCCCGCCTCCGAGGGAGAGGAAGGTAGGCCTCTCGAGGATTATTTGATTTATTTATATTGGCCTATCAAAGTGTTAGCAAAGCAGTGCCCTCCTCTCAGGTTTACTATTGGATGGTTCTATTTATTCAGGTGAAAACAATAACAAAACTATGTGTTGTCGAAGGCTTTCATGGGTTGCTGAAGCATTCTCTCCTGACGTTGCACCCACATCTATCGTTGGCATCCTCAGGAGTTGTGAGGTCTGTTGGAAAATAGACAAGTGGGGCAACCAAAGTGATCCAAGGTTGGGAACATCAGAAAGAACTTCCTGACTGTGAGAGCTGCTCAAAATCAAATTAAGACTAATAAAAACAAAAATAATTTAACAGTTTTATTGTTTTATTGTATTATAAAAACAGCTTTTTATTTAAAGTTTTTGCTGATATTTCTTTGATTTTTGACAGTTGCTTGAGAGTTTTGGTTAACTGAGAGCCTAGTATACTTTAAGGTGGAAGATGGCTGGCATCCACTATCCGCCTTTTAAAATCCTCATTTCTGTGTCCTAGGAGAGAGGTGTCTGGATTGACCATCTTCTATCATTCACACACTTGCTAGTTTTGAGTAAAATTGCCCTAAGGCTTACCTGTTATTCAAAACTTGGCATGCTTTGAAACCTGATTATATAAAAAATCTTTTAACAACTCATTTAATGTTCATTAATTCAGCTGTGTTGGCCTGTGGGCATGGTACACATCTTTGCTTAAAATGCTTTCTAAACAACAACAAAAATGATCATTTATGGTCAAGTCAACTAACCCCCTATGTGTCTTCAAAGCCTTAAAAATCCGTAAAACAAAGAGCAAGACCAATATAGATGATAATTAGGAAGTAGTTTCCAATTTTTGTTAATGTTCCCATTAGATAAAAGTAGTAAATTACCATTAGCACTTTATATCAAAATCTATTAGAATGTATATGTTTTGTGTCTTGCATGAATGTTTCTTAATGATATATCACAGTAGAATAATATGGTAAAATAACATTTTAATGATTTCATGAAAATGACAAAGACAACTTCCACTTTACTTTCCTGTGTGTTTGTGGGAATCAATAGGCCTAGGTGTGAAGAGGGAAAGCACATTATGTTTTACAATAAACAATTACAATTCCTCTTTCCTGGAATCTTTTTTCTTAAAAATGCACAACAGATTTCCAGTTATTCTATGTGTCGTGTAATCAGGAGTAATCAATCAGTCTTTGGCTCTCAAAACAGAGTGCAGTTGTGTTCTCAGTACTTTTGGTGGGATTAGGCCATTTTAATCTTTTGATATCCCACTTCAGATGCTTTGTTTTATGGACCATTAGGCTTGGGGTAGGATGGAAATATCTAATGAATGCCTAAAAACATAAAGAATTGGTGTTTATTTTTGGCTTAGAAGAAAATAAAAATTAAAAAACTGGAAACACTTCTATAACAGTCAGCATTTTCAAGATAATATATTGATTTTTTTTAAAAAAAGTAGAAAGTGCATTAATGTGTCTTTGGATGATGAAAAAAACTAAGGTCCCGACCATGCTTAATTATGAAGTCCTGTGGCACTAGGAGTTCAAGTGATGTCTGGCCAAAGTCCGGCTATTGATTTTAAGGGGTCATGCCATTTTAATTGAGGGCGGGATCTGGCTTAAGTTCAGACTGGATAATTTGATTCTGCCTAAATTAATTTCCTATAGCACTTTACTACTGTCAGTATGATTTTATACTTCCCAGCCTAGACTGTGATTCAGGCTCTCCTTAAATATGTTTGCACACAATTCAAAGATAAAGACATGTTAGTTTCGAATATCAGTATACAAAGAGATCTCGTAGGACTTCTAAAACTATCAGAGAGAATGGAGTTGGTAACGTAAGGTTTTGTAGTCAGAATGCTCATTAAACTGCAGAATTGATGCAGTTTGACACCATTTTTACCTTCACTGGTACATTTGGATGGCAGGCATTGGCTGACTGATACTTAAAACTTAAAACTAGAGATAGATAAAGAAGTAATTAAGGGTGAAGATAAATTAATGTTCATGTACTGTTCTCCTAATAGGTGATATATGAAATTTACCAGCTCTTTTGTGCAAGGCAGCCAGTTTAAAATAAAATGAACAACAAACATCAGAAAAAAATTCACAATCACAATACACATTTTTATTGTGCCTTCCCTGCATGAAGGTGTAATGAAGGGGGTTGAACTTGATGGCCTTTAGAGGTCCCTTCCAACTCTAGGATTCTATGAAAGGAGTCTTAGTCTACCATGAGTGGAACATGAGCCAACAGTGTGATGCTATAGCTGAAAAGGCCAATGCCATTCTAGGCTGCATCGATAGGATAAGCTTGACAGAAGGTGAAAAAAAGGGAACTGATATGATACTTTACCTCAGCTATTTTTTAATTTTTCTTTTGATAATAATTATTTAATGCAACTGTTTGTTTTAACTTATTGTACAATGTTTAGTATTGCCTTTTTATTTAGAATTTTTATGGTTTTCTGTTTATATAGGCATTTAATGTTTGCCCGTTACTATGTTGCAAGCCGCCCTGACTCCCCATGCAGAGATAGGGTGGGATACAAATGCATTTTTATTATTATAATAAAATTATTGTTGATACCATATTGTTTTTGTGTTGACCCTCCTTTTCCACTTACAGAGCTAGTTTAACATTTTTCTTTGAAATATGGTAAATATTCAAAAACATTTTATCTACTGATGCCTCAATTAATGTAATTTATTGATATCAAATTTTAGTTTTGAAATTGACCAGTAGAAAAATGTTAAACTAGTTCTGTCCAGCTCTCACATCCGTAGGGGAAGACCATTGCTTTGAGTACGTGGATCTTTGCTGCCAGTGTAATGTCTCTACTCTTCACTATTTTATCGAGATTGGTCATTGCTCTCCCAAGAAGTAAACATCTTCTGATTTCCTGGCTTCAGTCTGCGTCTGCAGTAATCTTTGCACCTAGAAATACAAAGTCTGTCACTGCCTCCATGTTTTCTCCCTCTATTTGCCAGTTATCAATCATTCTTGTTACCATAATCTTGGTTTTTATGTTTAGCTACAACCCAGCTTTAGCACTTTCTTTTTTCCCCTTGATTTGAAGGCTCCTCAGCTCCTCCTTGCTTTTGGCCATCAAATGTTTCTTCCAGCAATTTTAACCCCAGCCTTGCATTCATCAAGCCCCGCACACTGCATGATGTGTTCTGCATTCAAGTTGAATAGGGTGAGAGGATACAACCCTGTCCCAATCTTGAACCAGTCTGTTGTTCCATGGTCAGTTCTTACAGTTGCTACTTGGTCACTATACAAATTCCTCGGGAGAGAGACAAGGTGATTTGGTATGCCCATACCACCAAGAACTTGTCACAATTTATTTTGATCCACACAGTCAAATGCTTTAGAATAGTCAATAAAACAGAAATAGATGTTTTTTCTGAAACTCCCTGCCTTTCTTCATTATCCAGCGGATATTAGCAATTGGTCTCTCGTTCCTCTGCCTTTTCTAAACCCAGCTTGTACATCTAGCAACTCTTTCTCCATGTATTGCTGGAGTCTTCCATGCAGGATCTTGAGCATTACCTTACTAGCATGAGAAATAAGAGCCACTGTACGAAAGTTTGAGCATTCTTTAGCATTTCCCTTTTTTGGTATAAGGATATAAATTGATTTTTTCCAGTCTGATGGCCATTTGTTGGTAGATGTTTGTTATAATTGGAATGGATTCCATCTATGTAACTATATATTCCTGATGGCTTGGTTGTCCCAATTGTTTTGAGAGCTTATTCCACTTTACTGGTTAAAACTCTGGGTTCGTCTTTAAATGGTTCATCCTTGTAGGAATCTCTTATGGTTTAATACAATTTTAGTGCATTTTAATATAAAGGTTTAATGCATTTTAATGTTTAATAGATTTAATAACCTAAGTGGTTTATTTTTATTTTTATATGTAAATTTTAAAATATATACATTGTTTTTTAAAAATAGCATTGTTTTATATTTTTGTTAGCTGACTTGAATCCTTATATCAGGAGTAAGGCAGGATAAAAATAAAGTAAGTAAATAAAAATCTGTATTATATTGTTGCTCAGTCTATTGCTTCCATGTGTTTTTTTGAAAAAAATTGTCTTGATCATGTAATGTGTCCCCCTTTTTGTCATAAATTTTTGGCCTGAATTTTCCTTTAAATTTATCGGACCTTATTGAAGTCTCTTGTTCTAACTTTTTTCTCATCTTCTTCTATTTCTTTGTGTTGCTTATTATAAAGTAGTTAACAATGCCCTTGAAAAAGAAGCTTCTTTTTTACAGTCTTTTCATGCCTGATCAACCCACCCCTCTTCCTCTGGGAGGAAGATGGTGAAAGATGGAAAAACTCAGCCTTTCAACAACAGCTTTTCAACAACTTCAATAAACAATGAAATAAATCTTGATCTGGGAAAGAATGGGATTCTGCCATTGCTGATCCTACTGTGACTGTGTGTGTTGGTCTACAACAGGAAATGCAAAAAGCAGTTCCCTCTAGAATCCTTTATTTAGCATGTGTGAACAGCAAAAAGAAGAAGAAAAAGAAAGCAGGGGATTACCCAAGCTTCAGCAGTTACTCCCTAAACATTTCCCAACATATTTTTAAAAGGATAGATCTGACCACCAAAAATAGAAACTATAAACACATAGAGATTGGTGAAAGAAAAAAAATCCTGCTTTGATGCATTTTGGAAGACACCTTGGTCACTAAAAATCAAAGTCTATTAGTTCACTGGAGCATGCAATCTTGTCACTATGGAAAACTAGTGACAAAGTGGGCACACATTTCATGCCGTATGTGGTGGTTTGATGGCCGATTTTACACCTTGGCTGGGCACCAAGTATCGTGGTGAAGGCCCACCTAAATCTCAAAGCTGGGCAGAACTTCAGGGAACTTTTACTTTTAATTAACAAAACTCCGCTGCCACCATTAATAACTGGGAGGATAGAGGCACCGTGAGACAAGGATTTGAAGATGATAAAACAAACCAAATGTTTATTTGAAACAACTTGTGAGAGAGATCACAGGCCTTAATGGTTTCATAAACAGTGAATGGAGCGTATGGTTACAGAAACAAACTTGCACCAATCTTTAAGCAAGTTACAATTCGATGTAGCCCCCCCCCCAAGATAATACTGCACTACGGTATTATCTGCTGACTACAACTACCTGACTCTGATTCCTCACAGAGTGCTCCAAAACCTGTAGCCCTAGATAATACTGATGAGGTAATTATTTGCTACCTAAATACTATCTAACTCTGCCTATACTCGGCCAGAGTACTCAAAAACCAGCAAACTGCTGTTAGCTCGCTCAGGAGCTACCTTCCTCAGACCTTCCCTGTCAGAGATCTCACAAAAACTCACTAGACTACCTTCTCTCTTTTAAAACGCCCACTTGTTCCTCTGTGCTTGGCCTAAGCTCTGCCCACAGGCGTCTAACCAATCAGCAGGCTTCTCTGCCCCTCCCCCCAGGCTGTTTTCAAGCTCAGCCTTCTCAGGGAAATAGCTAACCTGAAAATGGCAGTTCTTTTAAAACAGAACTCAAAATGGCCGGCGCACTTAACTGGGCTTCTTCACTGAGCTTCTCCCAGGCTATAAAACAGACAGTTCGTCACACCGTACAAGATGATTAAAGAATCCAAATTACTTCCCTGGCTAGACAGATATTTCTTATTTCCTATAGTGCATCACTTTCACATGTCTTTTCAAATTTTCTGGTTTTCACATAAAATACCATATTCCAGTTGGTTATTTGGTTTTAGAGATACTGATCATTTAATATATTTGAGATGAACAGCAAAATCTTAGCTATCGAGGCTGCCTATCTCATGCATCATTGCAAAGCTGCTATGGCAGCGGTGAGGAGGAATTTTTCATAGATTCAAACTTCTGACCATTAATTTATCACTACATTCCTACATATCTATGTAACATCAGTTTAGCAGATTCCATGCAACAAAATATATCTGCCTAGTACACGAAAAAGAATAATACTTTCAGATTTCACGAAACATATGTAATAGTTCCTTTCCTCTGACAAACTGCAAAGCTTGAATTCACAGCATTTAAGTCTAAAAATTAATCACATTTTCAGGTTCTGCAGTAAATTCAAATATTTCAGTGGGTTGCTTTCAAGCTTTTCAGTGTATACATAAGCTACAGTATTATGTAAAGTGCTATGATTACAACTGTCTTTGCTTGACATCACATTTCCTGGGTTTTCCATTTAAGTGTAGGATACATAAATAAGAGCAGAATCAACTATATTTCCATTTAGGTAAAGCTTCTCAAAAATTATCTCAATAACATTGGGATTTGGGAGGTCACAAGCAAGAGAGGTAGCATGCTTATTGGCAGTTCCCTTAATTGCTCAATTTTGCAGAGTTTTATTCTCCCAACTCCTTTAGTGTGACTGAGCCATCTGGCTGGGAAATGTTTTATTATTTCTTAGGGACTCCACTAACAATGCTGTATTTTCAATGCTTCTGTGACTGTAAACTTGTGAAAATTGTAGCTAATGAAATTCACTACAGGTCCTCTTCCAAAATAATGAAAATACATGGAATGAAACACCAAAAAGATAGCTATTCATTTCCTACGTAAGTTGTTTGTTTCTTTAAAATAAAATTAACATATTTGTTCAAATAGGGCTATGTATTTTAGAGCAATGCAAATACTTAAAATTTAACTTGTTTACACTACTAATTATTATCCATGGTTTCCTGTTTCCGTGGTAAATTCAAAAACATCCCCATGGATACAGGGATAATATTGTATCTACTTTTAAGATAGATTTGTATTAGAGAATATTTCAAATACAAGATGCCTTTAAATTAGTGTCTGAATTCTGACTGACCTTCAGAACTAGGGCAGTCCTCTATAAAGTAAGATAAATGGCCAATCTGATTGTGCTCTACCAAATAACAAGCCACATGGTTATTTAAATACACTATCAGGGCAGGTCTCCATTAGGCAGAACCATATTGATGTCTCCTTTCATCCTTACTCCCATGTCATCATTCTGCAGTTGTAGTCTTTCAGATGAGAAACTAACACTTTTGAATAACCTGCCTAGAGTTCAAGACAATCCCAATCTGATAGTTATTTTTTAAAAAATTCAGAATGGGTCTGAAGAAACCATTTCTTATTAAAACAATAAGGTTTTGTCATATCCCAAAAATAGACAGGACCTTCTTAGCATCTAGCATGCTGCCCAGTCTTCTCTAATTCATCTGTCCAAAGCCGAACAAAATGAGGTTACTAAATGTACAATATAGAATATTTGTCCCTGTTACAATGATTTTACACTATTAGATTTCATTCTAGTTGTTCACAGCTGTACATTACTGACAGAACTTTTAACTCATAATAGAATTTCATTGGCATTCCAGTTATTACCCTCTACTGGCAGAAAGTCTACAAGTTCCTTAAAATTATCTAGAATATTGACTAACCACATGTGCTGAAATTTCATGTTTCCCAAAATCATGCTTTAAAAAATATTTCACATCTCCTTCAATATTTCCAATATTCAATTATACTTTAATGATATAAGCACTGAAATCAGATCATGTGCTGTTGTATTACATTATATTTTTACTTTCATCTCACATTTAGTTTCAGCATTGGATCATCAAAGAGTAGAAGGAATATTGCCTAAGCATAATACATGATCCCACGTACAAATTGATATTGTATAGATTTACACTTCCATGTCCATTCCAATATTCATTCCTAGCATGCCAGTCTGTTTCTTCTTGAAAACAGGACAAGAGTGAGAGCTCCCATACCCCATTAGAAACTCATTTTGAGCCAATAGTTCATCAGATGATTTCTGGTTAACATTTCCCACCTTAATTGTTTGCACCCACATTCTTTGTTTCTTTTTTATTTTAAAATTTGTTTATTTGCTTGTTTTTAATTTGTATCTGAGAGTTTATATATCGAAGAGCCTGTCAACACAATATCACTTTTCTTATTATTTTGACTGGTCTCAGTGTATGAACATGACTTTTAGATATTTGCTTCAAATTTCAGTGCTGTCTACTCTAAGTGCCAGCACCTTCCTTCAGAAATATTTTCTTCTTCTGAAATAGAAAGGACAGACTTCCATGTGAGGACATTGCATGCAAAATGTATGGCATATAACTTTCCCATTATTTATGCAATTCATAAATGTTTTGGTGACATGTCCTTCAAGGTTTAATTTCCTTTTGCATTATCATCCCTTGTAGTTAGTCATTCTTTTTGAGACAAATCTTGATGTTTGACTACAGCTACCTTTGTCTCTAGTATAATTTTTGATGAGAGTTTTGTATACTACCACAACAAAACCCAAGTGCTTGCCTTTTGATGCAAAATTTATACTAATAAACCTAATGGCATGCCCTTGGCTGTGATGGATGTTCAGTACATTAGACTGTAAAAGGTTAGAAATTGTATTGTGTCATGGCCATATAAACATTTTCATTATGCAATAAAAACCCAGCAGCTGCTCTTCACTTTCTAAACATAGTGTCTCTGAGTTAGATTCAGCTGACTACTTGCCCCCTTCTAGATAACAGAGCTCATATGAAGAAATTGTGTAAATTATTTCTTTTTTGTTTTCAAACAAATACAGATGCTCAAGAAAAGCACCGTCATCTGCTTACAGTCCTACCAGGGATATTGTACATCTTGTGTGTTTTGACCAAAGAAGAATGTAACCTAGCCATAGCAGATACAGTTGGTCATTAATGACTTACACAAATGACTCATTCAGAATACATTCTCCATCATCACAGTGTAATAATTTTGTAGCATCAGTATAGTAGCTACTGTATTATCACTCTTGGTGCCACTGCCAGGGTTCTGTAATTTGAGTTGGAAGGAACATGTAGGCATTCTAGCAATCGATTTCAGATAGTAATACCCTGTTCAAATTTCATGCACAAACAAAGGCTTACTGTAATGGCCAGATGCATTTTATCACCTGTATTGTTTCGCCAATTCTCCATTCCAACACAGCTGGGAGAAACCATTCTGGAGTCAAAATGCAAGAAGCTTTTGAGGAATAGGGTATTAAAGCAGTCAATACATTAAAAATGCTATAGGAACTGAACTAAGCTTACTCCAGAAGAAAGAAACTTCAATCAAATTTTATAGTTTATACTTAGTGTATTACTTGTGATTTGTATAACTGAAGTGCTCACAGTTAATTATCTCATTAATTTTCAAGAATTGATTCATTTTTTCCATCTTCCATACCTATTGTATACTTTTTCTGTGGTATCATTTGTAATACCTTGCTTTCGTTAAAAAAGTAAATGCTCATTTTTTAATACCCAAGAAAAGACTGCTTTTTCCAGACACTTCTCTGCTTTTATTGTCATCAACATACATTTTGTATAATTAGTTTCAGCCCACACTTCCCAGGCTCTGCTTGGGGTGAGTGTAGTTTACCAACTGGAATTGTCATGTTAAAAGACAACTGTCATTAAAAGAGTATATTTTTGCATAGGTATCAAATGCAGAACACTGCTTCAACAGATGTCAATCAATAATAGGTTTGTATTCAAACACTGAATATGTGCTATACATAGAAGCATGCATTCATAGAAGGAAATAAATAAATAAATCTATCTCACACAAAAAATAAAAGTAAAACTTGGAACTGGATATGGATGTAAAATTAGAAGAATTTACGCAAACGTGGATTTTCTTGATGTCTGCACAGCATTGACTGACATACTTCACAATCATTTACAAACTGGAATGGTTAACTATACTTTAGCACATTATGTACCTTTCTTTTGAAGACTGTTGTTACCTTTCCCTTCTCAAGGATTTAAGCCTCAGCTGTGTTTCAGCACCTACTTTCATGGCCATTGAACAGGATGAGCTGAGTACTTCAGGGAATAGGTTTGATATGTAATGAAAACACAGGAAGATATTATTCTTAATTATTTCATAATTCCTGTTTGTTAAAAAAAAGCTTCTGGGAATGGGGATGTGGGACTTTGTGCCTTCTCCTGTATCTCAGAATAATATGACTAGGTTTAGATAATGTGTACCATGAAGAACATGCAACAGGGATGCTATTATTGCCTTAATTTAAACCTTTAAACTTTGCATGATGAACCTTTGATCCCAGGCATTGCAGAGTATATTTTATTTCACCATCAGTGGTTGGGTAGTACTTCGGTGATACTCATAAAAATCAGTGGGCCTGAGCAAAATCATAAAGACAGTTATTTTTTACTGTGCACGTGTTAAAACACAACCATTTATATGAAATTATACATGTTAACCATCAAAAGCATTATTTTTAATTGCCATGACTGGGAATTAGCAGAAACCTCACTGGCTTTCTTTTCTTAGTACATATTTGTTAAAACTGAATACAGTCATGCATGTTTTAATATCATCTTACACTCCATATGCTTGCTACCAGAAGAAAAGGATTCTGAGGTTATTTTAGGTGACAATATTTTTGGACAATTTTAATTGCCTACCTTTGCTAAGCAATGGGTATTCACTCGTGACTTGTTTGTGGGAGATACTTCAGCTTTACCATCTGTACTTTGCAGAAGATGATTAGAGCCATAAGAATGTATTATGAAACCCAAAGGCCAAAGAAAAACTGTCAAAATTACCTAATCATATATATGCTACTATATGCAAAGCTGCTTCTCCAACTAGCAACCGCATAGCTATTTTCCTTTTCCTTTTTTAAAAAAATTAATGCTTCAACAAGAGAGTTTAGTAACTTGTTTCTCTCCTGGCATGCTGGAAAGATTAAGGACTCTATGATGCATGGACAAGGAAGTTTAGAAACTTGTATATCTGCAACCATGTTGGAGAGATTATGGAATCTAAAATAGGCTCAAAATATTGACCATCTCAACTTTTAAGTGAGTTTGTAGATAAGGTAGAGGAGGAAGTTCAAATTGAATGTTGGGTAAAAAGTTAAGTTTTAAGAAAGTTTAAGATCTAGCTGGTCAACATTTGAGACAGGACATTTTTTGCTTGTCATAGATCTTAGACACACCTTAAGGCTGCCATTATCTCCCTTTTTGCACATGCCTTGCATAATATTTAAACAAAGTCAGGGACCAGCAGACTAAAATCGAGGATATATCTAATTTGATATATATCTAATTTGATGTTGGGTACAAAGAAAAAGTCCAAGTTGCAAACAATATGTTATGAAGAACTAACTATTCCAGAAACAACCATATCCTATATATCCATTTCCAGTCATTAAAAAGCAATCCACCAAACCTCTTGATTTTACAGCTTTATCACAAAGAGTAAACTGACTGACTGACTGACTGACTTTATTATTTCTGAGTCGCCCTCCACGTTAGTGCTCCGGGCGACTTACACACAACAAATTCCACAATTAAAATAGAGTATTTAAAACTAGATTAAAATATTCAGTGGTTAAATGCAGGGGCCAGGCTCGGTATTTGAGTTCCTGGTTCTGCATTAACCATGGGCTTTCCTAAATAGCCAGGTCTTCAGAGCGGTCAGGAACTGGGGCAGGTCGAGGGAGGCTCTCTGGTCCGGTGGCATCAAGTTCCAAAGAATGGGGGCCACAACGGAGAACGATCTCCGTCTCGTGGTCTCCAGGTGGGCCTCTTTCAAGCCTGGTACGTGAAGAAGGTTCTTGTTTGCTGGCCGTGGGGTCCTTGAGTAAGCAGGCATCAACAGGTGGTCTTTTAGGTATGTTGGGCCCCGGCCCCGTAGGGCTTTGAAAGCCAAGGTCAAGGTCTTGTGTAAGGCTCTATACTCAACGGGCAGCCAGCGCAGGCACTGCAGAGATGGTGTAATGTGGCATCTCATCGATGTTCCTGTGAGAAGCCTGGCAGCCGCGTTCTGCACAATCTGGAGCCTGCGGGTTAGTGACCGGGGTAGACCTACATACAAAGCGTTACAGTAATCCAGCCTTGATGTAACCGTGGCATGGATTACTGTAGCTAGCGCTTCCGTCGGAAGATAGGGCGCCAATTGTCTGGCTTGGCGCAGGTGGAAGAAGGCCCTTTTGCTCGTGGAGGCAACCTGGGCCTCCATCGACAATTTGGAGTCCAGGATAACACCAAGGCTTTTTACTGAGGGGGGACGGAATCAGTGGTTCCCCTTCAAAGGGGGGCAGCGAGAAAGGTGGTTCTGGGCGGCCCGGCCATAAGATCTCCGTCTTTGATGGATTTATTTTAAGTTTGTGGGCGCGGAGCCATTTTGTCACTGCTTCTAGGCCTCGAGTGAAGTTTTCAGGCACCGAAGTTGCGCCAGGCTCCAGTTTCAGTAGGAGCTGTGTGTCATCAGCATATTGGTAGCACCCTAGGCCGAAGCTCCGGGCTATACCAGCCAACGGCCGAACATAGATGTTAAACAACGTTGGTGATAATATGGCGGCTTGGGGCACTCCGCACTCGAGGAGAGATTTCCTAGATGTTTGGCCTAGCCATTCAACTCGCTGGCTACGTCCGCGCAGGAAGGAGCTAAGCCAAGCTAAAGCTGTTCCTTGTATCCCTATGGCGGCAAGTTGTCGTATCAGCAGATCATGGTCCACCGTGTTGAATGCGGCGGTAAGGTCCAGCAATACCAGAACTAAAAAAGCGTTGTAGGATGCTTCTGCCCCACACCACTCATCAGATGACATAGGATGACTTCCAGTAAGGCTCCATGTGTGAACTGGGGCAGCAGCGTGGAAGGACACTCCAACATGGAAGCCTTTCCATGGTCCATGTTCTGTGCTTCCCATGTGTGATTGGGAGGTATCAGCTGCCAGCTGGGGCACCAGAATTGCCCTGCTGTCACCCTAGTGATGCCCAGATTCGCCATGGAGGCTGGTGAATTACTACTCTGGACCACAACCACGTGGTGAGGTCCCTATACTCACTTCCCCTTCAAGTTGGTGAATAATTATTTTCCTGATACACTCCTCTTCATGAAACTTTCCTATAATTAGTAAGGGCTTAGGTACACCACACACACACATACACTTGAATGTATCTTTAAATTTAATTTGTAAACATTTTAACTAATCTGTCTTTACCGGCAATTTCAATAGGTTTCCACATGAAAGATCTGATACATTTAGTTTAGATTTTATTATATACTAGCTGTACCCGGCACGCGTTGCTGTGCCCTATTTAGGAGATGTGAGAAAGTATGAGTATGTAAGGGTTGGAATTGATGTTACTTATGGTCTTGGTGGGTGTGTGCATGTCTATATATGTATATGTGCGTGTATATGTGTGTGCATGTGTATATGTGTGCAGGTATATATGTGTGTGCATGTGTATATATGTGTATGTGTGTGGGTGTGCATGTGTATATTGGTGTGTGCATGTATATGTGTGTATGTATGTGTATTTGTATATGTGTGTATGTACATATGTGTGTGAATGTGTGTATATGTATATATGTGTGTGTATTTGTATGTGTGTATGTATGTGTGTGTAAGTGTATATGTGTGTGAATATGTCTATATGTATATATTTGTGTGTATGTGTATATGTGTGTATGTATGTGTATGTATGTATATATGTGTGTGAAAGGGGGAGGAATGACATGGGAGAGGGTGGAACGTGGTGAAGGATGGGAATGGGAAGTGGAGGGAGAGGGGCTGGAGAATGGGGGAAGTTAAGTTTGGGAGAGGAAGGAGGAAACTACAAAAAGGGAAGAGTGGTTTGGGGTTGGAGTGGCATAGAAGTGTGTGTGTTTGGGGGGGTGAGACGGGAAGGGAGGAAGAGGTTTGCCCTGGCCTAGGAGAGAGAAGCCTCCCTCTCCTTTCCCCATTCCTCGAAGGGAGAAAGCATTGTGGGGAATGGAAGCAGGGAGGCGAAGAAGGTTTTGGAGGGGAAGGAGAAGCAGCAGCGCACATTTTTCCGGGCCCCACCCACCCACAGAAACATCCCCTCGCCCTCAGTCCTCGCTCATCAGGTTCCCGGGTCCAGGAGCGGCTGGAAGGCGACAGAGGACGAAAAGCCAGCGGAGGAGGCAGCCACGACGCCACCCGGGTTCAGCGCCGGGGAAACTGCGGAGGCAGCAGAGACGGCGACGGGACTACATTTCCCAGAAGGTACCGCACGGCGACTTCCGGTTCCTTCGCCCTCCTTGCCATTGAGCCGTGCGGTGCCTTCTGGGAAATGTAGTCCCGTGGCCGTCTCTGCTGCCTCCGCTGTTTCCCCGGCGCTTCTGAACCCGGGTGGCGTCGTGGGTGCCTCCTCCGCTGGCTTTTCGTCCTCTGTCGCCTTCCAGCCGCTCCTGGACCCGGGAACCTGATGAGCGAGGACTGAGGGCGAGGGGATGTTTCTGTGGGTGGGTGGGGGTGGGTGAGTGCGCCGCACGCGCCACTACGCTTGGGGGCTAGGGGGGTTTGGGGGGGCAGTTTTAGGGGTCTTCCGTGGGAGACACGGCGGAGGCGTATCGAAGGTTCAGGGTGAGTGCGGAGAGTGGGAGACGGGATGGGTTTGTATGTTGGGGGGAGGTGGTTTTGGAGTGCGCCTGCGCGATTGTTCTCCCTGTGTTCTGCGCTCGCGGCCTGCGCAGAACGGGAGTCAATGGGCGGTTTTTGGGGGCTGTTTTTGGGGGGGTTGCAAGTTAGTGAGGTGGGTTTTTTAGTGTTATGTCTGTACCTCGTGGTCTGGGGGAATGTGTGTCGTGGGATTTGTGTTTGGGGGGGTTATGGTTTGGCCGTGCATATTCTTCTTTGCACGACCACGTCTCCTTTATATATATAGATTCTAATTTCCAGTTCCTTGGACAGCTATTTCAAAAGAATAAAGCCTAGAGTAAATTCATAAACCTCTGATATGGAACCAACTGAATATCACTAACCATGTCTTACACAACTTTTGATTTTAGTCTTATATCAGAATTGTATTATCCTCGTAGTCAAAATAGATAGAGCATGATTCCATCTTCCTTTCTTACCAATTTAAATACAAATTTTAAATTTCACATTTAAAATTTTCTTAGTAGAAAACACCGATAATTTGACACATAAATCTGTTCTTTGACATATTGAGCCATTATAAAATTGTTCCATGAAAAGGAGGTATAACAGAAAGTCCCCAGTTTTAGAAGCTTGAAGTTGTGCATCAGCAATTTTGAAAATTAGTCCTGTATAATTGAGATTGTATTCAATGTTTATTTGGTGTGCTGTGGTGCCCCATATAAATTATTTCCTGGAGATCAGGCTTTATATATCATGTTTACATTATTGCAGTGTGTAAGCTGCTATGAAAACCATTAGCAATTACGTGCTTCATTTCTATGTTAATTTATGCCCTGACTAACTCCATAATCATGTAAACACATCAGAGATGTCAATGCAAAATGTGCATTTTCTATGTTCTTTAATATGTTTTATTTTGTTCATAAATAAATGAACTTTTAAAAAATTAAATTTTCTCAATTCATATCTGATTGTGTTATTCAACAATATTCTTGATCATATGAATTAGGTTGTGTGTATTTATCTCACCATCTTTGAATATTTATAATTATCTCTGTATCCTCATTTTTTATACATAAACTAGAATATCACAGCTTCAACCTCATTTGCCACAGAAGAAAGTTGTAAAAAAAACAACCAAATAAGTAGATCTAGACCATATGGTGATGATGTTCTTTATGAGCCTGTTGTTTTTCTGACATATCCTGGCATGGTCAGAAGGAGTGTTGCCTATTTCCACAAGAATTTAGTCTCCGTTTTAAAAAGACATGGGCCATAAATCATGTTTGTTTCTCATTTTCCCTTGGGGTAGATCTACCATGTGGTTGCATATTAGTATAATAAACAAGTATGTATTACATTTTTTTAAAAAAAATGATCCTGAAGTATTATGTTCCTTTGACCCAGCAGTTATAGCAATTTGATGCCACATTGACTCAATTCCATGGGGTCTTCAGGTGCATAGCTGCTGTTGTTATGTCATTCCAAGTTGCAGTCTGCTTATGTAACCCTATCATAGAGCCTTGGCAAAAATTTATTCGGAAAAAGTATGTTATTGCCTTCCTTGTAGGCCCATATTCTCTGGCTCAATCAAGGTTGCCTTGTGGGGAGGGATTCATGGTTTAACAGGGATTTGAACCCTAATCGCCCAGAGTCCTAGTAACATTCAAACCACTACATATGGTGGTTCTCATAGATGAGTGACTTGAATTTCTTTTGCTAGACAGTTCTACTACTTTATATGTGAACTCTATTACATACCATTAATACCCCACTAAACTATGAATCCCAAGATTCTATAGAATGGATTCAGTAAAATTGTATCACACTTCTATAATTGTATAATTGCATAGTATGTGTTCATTTCTTATTGTATCTCAGATTCTTCCATAGCAGATCAATGCACCGAGGAGTCACTGTCTTCTGTCATCACTATCAGTCAATCAATATTGTATCACCTTAAACATAAACAAGTAATGTTTCAATCATGAATTAATCTCAGTATTGTTAATTATAACTGTTGAGGCAGCCCATATAACAAAGAGAAAGAAGATAATATGAAGTTTCAAGAATGTACTTATTCTTTCAAAAGGAATGGGCTCCTTTTCATAGGGATGGATTTACTATAAAGAAGTTTGGGACATAATTATTTTGGGCAACCAAAATGAAGAGAAAGAAATGGACATCACTTCAAGGTCACTATTCTACCTCACTTCTAGCTATTGACATGTTTAATGAAAAAGTGCCCCCAATTTATATTGCTTGAACAAGCTCCTACTGAACTTGAGATGAAAATTCTGCAGTCTGCTACTCAAGGACATCATGTCACAAAAGAATTAAGCTAAAAATTAGATTTAATCAATCCCTGTGAATGAACAATGAGATTGTACATTAAATCTTAATTACTTTTTTTCTGAAATGTAACCAAATAATTTAGAATTAATGTTGCAGAGAAGTAGCGTTTATATTATTTTGACACAGGAGGTTATTAGAATATCTATGAAACATGACTAATATGTTAGATAATATCTACCTTTTTATTTCTTTTTATTATTTTATTATAATTAGTAATGGTTCTCTTAATTTTGGGAAATGAGGTTTAAAACAAACAAACAAACAAACTCATTGGTTGTTTTTGACATACTCAAGCATAAATTCCTGTAATACTTGTGTCTGTCCTTTCAAGGTTATTCAGGAAAGAGATATTTGATACCTCATTTATTAAATAATACAGGTTGGGCATCAACAGATCCAGGAGAATTATAATGAGTCAGTTTTACTCCTGTTTGAGAGACGTGCCTTAGCCTCTGGCTCCTTAGAACTCGGTGAGGCCACCAGCATCAGGCACTGCAGATTCCTGGCAAGCTGCTGCTTCCTCTCTGTCTATAAAGGGTGCTTTATGGCAGCTGGATGGTGTGCAAGAGATGAGTGAATGGCTTTCTGTGCCCTATCCAAAATAAGACATATGGATGTGCAATAAAAGAAGAAAGTGCAAAATCAGGCTTGCAGCTAAACATTTTAAAAAATCAAGATTATTGCAACAACAATTATTTATAACTGGCAAATAGAGGGAGAAAACATGGAGGCAGTGACAGACTTTGTATTTCTAGGTGCAAAGATTTCTGCAGATGCAGACTGCAGCCAGGAAATCAGAAGATGTTTACTTTTTGGGATGAGAACAATGACCAATTTCGATAAAACAGTGAAGAGTAGAGACATCACACTGGCAACAAAGATCTGCATAGTTAAAGCAATGGTATTCCCCATAGTAACCTATGGATGGAAGACTTGGACCATAAGGAAGGCTGAGCGAAGGAAGATAGATGCTTTTGAACTGTGGTGTTGGAGGAAAGTTCTGAGAGTGCCTTGGACCACGAGAAGATCCAACCAGTTCATACTCCAGGAAATATTTATTTATTTACATCATTTATATTCCGCCCTTCTCACCCCGCAGGGGACTCAGGGCGGATCACAATGCACATATACAGGCAAACATTCAATGCCATAGACATACAACATATATAGACAGACAACGAGCGACACAATTGGTCGAGAGCTCACCCCGATGCGGGCAGGCCTCGAACTCATGACCTTCTGGTCAGTAGATATCATATGCAGCTGACTCCCAGCTCATTGGAGGGAAGAATAGTGGAGGCAAAGATGACGTACTTTGGCCATATAATGAGAAGACAGGAAAGCTTAGAGAAGACAATGATGCTGGGGAAAATGGAAGGAAAATGGAGGGGCCAACCAAGGGCAAGATGGATGGATGGTATCCTTGAAGTGACTGGCTTGACTCTTAAGAAGCGGGGGGTAGTGACGGCCGGCAGGGAGCTCTGCCGGCAGGGAGACTGGGGTGGAGGGTTGCCATACTCTATTTATTATTGTTGTTACCACATTTATTATTTTCTTCTATAATAGTTGTTATTACATTTATTATTCTACCTTAGTTATTGTTGTTATTACATTTATTATTTTACTCTATTATTTTTAATATTTATTACATTTATTATTTTATTATATTATATTATTGTTATTATTGCACTTACTATTTAACCCTATTTATTATAATTATTACATTTATTATTTTACTCTATCATTATTGTTATTATTACATTTATTATTTTACTCTAAATATTATTGGAAGGATACATATTAGTAAGCACATTTACACTGAAGAAGGTTAGAATAATGATTTCATCAGAGTTTGAAAGTCTTATATTAAATTACAGTTTTATGTAAAAAAAAATTAAAACAATAACCTACTGGTGCCTCAATTAATGTAATTTTATTGGTATCTATTTTTATTTTTTAAATTTACCAGTAGCTGCTGCATTTCACACCCTCGGCTTATACTCGAGTCAATACGTTTTCCCAGTTTTTTTGTGGTAAAATTAGGTGCCTCAGTTTATATTCGGATGGGCTTATACTCAAGTATATACAGTATTTCATCACTCTATCTAGTTTCATATTCTATTTTAACGTTTTTTCTTCCTTTATTGTGTGAGAATTGGTTTCTTCCACTCATGGAAAGTCACTCACAGAATGGTATATCAACATTATGTGAAATAAATGAAAGTGAATTGAATACGACCATCCCTATTGTTAGGTGGAGTGATGCGGTTGCCTCAGGCAACAGATCTAGTGGGTCATGCACCAGCAAATTGTTAATTACAGTATCTTAATTAGTATTGTTGAATTTGATTAGCCTATGTAGTTGGCACCACAAATGAAGGTGATTCCATTTTATTTTCCTTTTTTATTCTCATTTTTCAGATAAACTATCACACATAATTAGAACACTATTTAGTTCAGAACCAGAATCTGAGTAGCTGTCATCTACTTTCTGCTGTCCCTTTGTAAGCACATCTAGTTTCCACCATCTGTTCTTTTCATGGAGCCATTAAAGATCATTTGTGAAATTTTCTTTCCTTTATGACCTCTTAGTGAATAAGCATCTCACAGCAGTTACCTAGACTTCTGCTTTATGGAAACCAAAGTGCAGATCTTTTCATCTCCTTTTCATTTCTTTATGTAAGGTTTCTGATTCTTCCAACTGTCTTCATTAATCTTTATTAAAATGATAAATGTGTCCACAATGTAATACCCAGAACATTTAATATTTTCCAGTGGTGTCACCCAAATCAGTTGCTGGTCCCAACTGAGCCCCGTTAAATCAACAGAATTTACATAAGTGTTAATTTACCAAGTTTCTGTTGATTCACTGGGTTGATTCTAGTTAGGATTAGCAATTGGATTTCTGCTGTTTTAATCTGAGGTCTGATCTGCTCAGCAAGATAAAGTTTGTGTTAATTATAAAGTTTGTGTTAGTGGCCACATGTGATGGATTAATGCAGAGAAAAGTTATCACATCATCCTATCTTGTCATACATAACAGAATGTCTCCTTGAGCCCTAAATAAGCCCAAGTGCATGGACTTGTCTTCCTTTTGATGATATATAGAAAGGGACTGAGCTACCTTGTTAAGTTGTCAGGTGGGAGTGTGTATATCAGGGTTATGAGTTCAATGCGACTTTAGGCTGTGCAGTAGTTGAATACTCTCCTGAACATGCTAGGTTCCTTCTGCATGGTGTCTGTTAAAAACTCACACACCTCTGACAATAGTACATAGGTCAGCATGTCTGCACTGAGACCTAATCCTGTGAGGTAGGGCAAGATCTAACCATCACACCTCCCCTGCTTGCCAAGTTTCTCTTCCTCAAAAGAATTATAGCAGTCCCCCTTCAATAGTCGAGCTGAGCCCTCCTCCACTTCAGTAAGAAGAGGAGCTGGAAGAGAGTTCTCCAAGTCCTTGTGAGAGAAGATGAATTAACTATTTGATGCAGATCCTCAGGTGCCACAAAAGGTTATGTACCCACAGCTGTGAGACACACAATCTAAATACAATGCACAAAGACGTATAAACTTCCAACAAAATAGACAAAACTTCAGTTCCTAAGTATAGAAGCGCTCTCAAATATAAGAAGCACTGGGGAAGGCAGACTCTTGTAACACTGAATTTTGGGGCATTTCCATTCCTGGATGATTTTATGTAACTCACACTGTCTCAGTCTCAAAGAAAGGCAACCGCAACCTGCCTCTGATCAAATCTAGCCAAGTTGTGTTAAGATTGCCTAAATTAGAGACAAATTGAAGACATACAAAACCAAACTTTACTTTAAAAAGTTTTGCAAAATCAATCACACGGTCTTTTCTAAGAAAAGGGGAAAGAGAAAAAAATGACTGTAATTACAGTGATTATGAAAGAGTGTGTATTAACAAATGAACAGGAAATCAGTAGACATGCATGCACAATTGCAAACAACATAGTTTGCAAAGTTTAACAAGTATTTTATGCCATTGAGTAATTTTGTGAAGTTAAGTTAGCAGGGCAGGTTTTGAAAGGAACTGGATCAAGTGAAGACCATGATCTAAATGTAATTATATGTCCCATCTACAGTATACCCACCAGTTAAACCCACAGAAGCAGTGACTTACTAATGGTGCCTTCACACTATAGACTGCAGATGGCCCTTACAAACCAGGGAATAGTAGAGGAAATCATGAGACAGTGTCATGCTGCATTTCATTCCCATTGGGGGTCATTTGGGGGTCATGATATCCCTCCTCACAATGTTCCTCTGCTATCCCTCACTTCCTCTTCACCTCTTATAGATAACTCCTCTGGGGTCCGTTTCTCTGTGCTGCCAGCATGGAGTCCCACAGTGCCCTACCGGAAGTAGCCCTGCGTTATATGATGGGCTACGAAGGACTCCATGCTGGCTGCTTCCTAGCAATGCAAAGAAGAGGAGAGAAGACACTTTTGTGGCTGAATGTAATGAGGTCTTTAATACAATTTAACACTGCTTCAACTGCTAGGGCTTAGTGCTATGAAATCCTGGGACTTTAGTTTGGTGATCCACCAGCACTCTTTGATATAGAAGGTTAAATACCTTATAAAACTAAAGCTTCATTAAGGACAAAAGACACATATCTCACCATGCAAAGTTCAGCAGCAGTCGTGACATTCGTTTATTCTTTCTTAGGGTATGAAAAGAACCAACAAGGCATATGAAATCGTTATCAAGCCTTAAATAGCCTCTAGCTATGACACCATAATGCACCACAGACAAAAAAAACCTCCTGCCATGGAGTCTATCAAATATGAACCCTTTCCCACAGTGCAATTGCCCCCATAAGTCCAGGTACATATTGCTGATGATAGCATGATACTATCATAGCAAGTAATGTGTTAAATCTAGGTCATATAAATGAGGCGGCATCTCTGAAAGCGTAAGTAATATATTATTATTATTTACTAAATTTCTACCCCGCCCTTCTCAACTCAGGGCAGCTTGAAAATCATCTTTCATAGAAAACAAAACAGATATTATTTGATGGAAGCTCAAAAAACTGAAAGAATCGCAGTAGCATCAACAAATGATTCCTTGAAGGAGGTATTGCATTCTCATCCAACTTGTGGTCTTTATCAGTTCACTATATCTGCTTGCCATGGCATCAAATATGTTGCTGAAGTAGATGAGCTTTTTACTCTCATCCAATGTGCCTATTCTTATGTTCCTAATCACAATCTTTCCAAAGATTACAACAACAATCTTGTCAAATAATCTCATTAAAATGATATAATATAGTAACCATTTCCCAGCTCTATGAAGTTCTTTTCTTTTTCTTTCATCGCATTCAAAAGCTATAATTTTGGCCTTTCAGCTTGAACCTAAATTTTCATGTTACAGTCAGATTACCATTGTATTGTTCCCATTGCTCTGTGGTGAACAAAAAGATAAAATGCAAAATCTTGCTAGACAGAAATAATTTTAAAATTGTGACACTATATCATTTAAGAATGGGATGGAGAAAAAGCAGATTTTTAAATTGGTTTACAAATTGATAATGAGAAAAATTGAAGATATTTAATTTTGTATCAAGATGAATCAACTTAAAATTAATTACAGTAGGAATAGGTTAGCATTTTTTTGGTTTTAACACACAATTCCACATCAGAATTATCTTTTAAGAAACATTCACATTTTATTAATATGACTAATCAAGTCACAATACAACTCTGCTAATAGCATAGCAAGCATAGTAATTGAATACTGATAGCAACAGTTTTTCATAAAAGAAAAAAAGTTGAAGAAGGATCAGTTGCCAATATTTTAAAGTAGTAATTTAAATGCAAATATGCAATAAAGAACAGACAACTTCCATCTCAGAAATCATAAAATGTGTTCACTCAAGCAAAGCACATGAAACCACATTGTGACTCATGATTGGTTCTGCGATGATTTTAGCTTCAGATTTGGAGGTATTTAATAGCCAGGTATATTTGGATCACATATAAGGAAATTGCACGGCAAGTGGCAGCAAAAAAGCCCCTTGATTTCAGACCCTTTTAGAGATCAGAAATGTTGTAAGATCATTTAAAAAATCAGGGTAAATGTCATGGTTGCTATATAAATGCTTCTAACAATAATACTGTCTTAAAAATATATATATTTGCTTCAGCAAAGTGCAAGAGTCCTTCCTATGTGTAGTTTCTAATTATTTATCAGAATAATGGCATAATTAAGAAAAGTTTTATGACAAGTTTACAAAATTTGCTAAGTTTTTCATAAAAGCTGCTAAATATTTTTTTAAGAAATTGAACAAAGTCAAAGTGATAAATTTATCTGCTACTCATTGAGTATTTAGCTTCTAAAATGCTGTTCTCTCTATACATTCAGTCACATTATAGTATTTGCTATTTCAGCCATGATTCTGGTCATGAAAGCCTTTGACAACACCATATTTGCTCTGCTAAAATACTCCAAGTGAATTTTGCACATAAAAAGTTCCAAGCTGTAAATATTCGTGGTAGTACAGAATTATTCTCATCAAGTTTTCCTGACACCCGAGAAATATACAGTATTTGTACAATTTTTCATATTTTTGTAATATTCCTTCAATTCTTAATGAAAGGAGCAGTGAACATTCCAAACATGATACTACTATTTCATATTATTTATTACAGAAGAAATATAATGGCATTGTGCCTCAGAATTTACCCACAAAATGGTAGAAGTGTAGTATAATTTACTATATGCAAACTGTAAAATAAACATGCTTCCACATGAACTGAGAAGCTGATAAAGAAGGCTATTTCTAATGGCAAGCTTTTTTTAGTTTGAGTGCTAGGAAAATGTGATATTCCCTTCAATAAACCTACTGCCTCAATGGATGACATTCTGATCCTTCAGAACAAATGAGCAATAACTGCTCATTTATTGTACTAAAAACTGATCATCTGGAAAGGCTCTGCAAATTGCTTTTCTTTTTTTAAAAAAATACATTGGTTCAAAGTTGAGATCTCCTAATACACTCAGATGAAAGAAAGATTCAACCATTTATCCCTCAAAATTGCTTTTAGAAAAGATATAGGGGCTTATTTAACATTAGTTGAGAAGAGGGACAGTTTACTGATATACTCATATAAAAACAATGCCGAAAATTGAAAGTAGTTTTGAAAGTCTAACCTATGTTAATAATTTGTACATTTCCCATTTTTAATTTCATACACACATACAGAGAGAGAGAGAGAGAGAGAGAGAGAGAGAGACAGACAGACAGACAGACAGACAGACAGACAAAAGGTGTTGATAACACAACAAGGTAATACCTAAGCCTGGGAATGCAGTTGCGGCCGATTTCAGTTGGAAATTGGCCCAACTGTCTCAACAGCCCCTAAATCAGAGGAAAAACCTAAATCTGGGCCAGGATTCAGGCTTTATCTTGATTTAGATTAATCCTGGGACAAAGCTATGTTAAGCCCCAGGTTAACCTGGATCAGCTTCATGCAGCATTTAGCCCTCACAAGGCTGATCTATTTCCACATAGACCTAAGTAGTCAGTGTAGAAATTCCATCTAACTCTACTGGTAGGCTAACCACTGTAGAAGGCAAAGATAGCTGCAGAAAATAGATTAGAATAGAATTCTCTCTATCTTGGTTTCACAATCTACAAGGTTACCAACTGGAGTTTTTAACCATCAATAACTTGATGATAACAATGTCGCAAAATATTAGTTAAGATTACATTTTACATTGTACTGCTGTACTGGGTGGTACCTGGGGGTACAGCAACCAGTAATGTTTATTTTCAAGGCTGAGACAAAGATTGAAGAGGTGCAGAATCTGGCAACCAAGAACCATGGAGTAATTCAGGCAGGAACACTTGAAGACAATTTTGAGAAATGAGACAGACGTCAAGGCTGTAAAATAAAATCAGGTGGCATGTTCAAAGAATAACCCAAAAACATAGGACAACAGAGGTCAGAAAGCTCTCCTATGGTCATGTGTACCTGTAACTTTCTGGGTTCCCTGTGTGCATAATTAGGTCTAGGTTCTTCATTGAGAAGATGCTTCCTTTCATTTAAAAGTCTGTGATGGGAAGGGGAGCTACATAAAGGGATAGAATATGAGATAAAAACTGAGATGTCCACATGTTGTCAAAGTATAGAGATAGAAAATAATCATAAAGCTGCCCCCTCCCAATGTATGAAAAGGATCTCTTAATTATTTTGTATTTCCTTCTAGAGGTTTTCTCTTCTGATTTCTTTCTTATGGCTCATAGTTCTAGTTTTTCTCTCTTAAGCAGCCTCTTCAATTCTTTACCCATCTTACATTTTTAATATTTCATTTGGTCTATTTAATTCATGCATTTCTGCCTGCATAACTGCCTCAATCTCTTTCCTATGTTCTTCCTTTCTTTCCTAGTGCAGTTCTGCTTTGCAAGCTATCTGATATGGTGGACCAGCATTTTTTCCACAGTGTGCCAGGGACCGAAACCATGCTTGTACCCACTGACTATAGCAAGCAAATAATAGCTCACAACACAGCACTGGTCCATAGAGCACAACTTTGAGCAGCACTGTTCCATATCACAACTGTTTTGTTGGAGTTTTATCTATTTTTATAAGCCAGTTTTTTGCTATAACTTTATTTTTAATCCCCATATTCTCCCACCCTTCCAGATAGACTTTTATATATATATGCCTGAGGTTTAGTATTATGGAAATAACTGGGCCCACATACCTTTCTGTATTTTCCTGACTTCATCTACAAGGTAAAATGATCAGTGGAGAGTGGAGGCTTTCTCCCAGGTGGCAGCTTCAGAGAAGATGCCTCTGTTGTGCTATAATAGCTTTTCCATTTCTGTATTGTCTTGCCAACTTGACTGATGGTGTTTTCAGTGCTGATACTGGCCTCATCACATAATTCTGTTATTGGTTAAGTCATGGAGTTATTGTGCTGAGGTTTTATGACAGAATGCAGTTTTTCAAGATGGGGGAGTACTTGATATTTGTGATTAATGTAAGTGTGTGGTCAGATATCTATAACTGGCTGTATTGTGATATCTCTAGATTACATTGGGGATGTGGAGAATATTTGTAAAATTACTCATTCTAGACAAGACAGGCTGTTTTTATTCATAGAAATACCAGGTTGAGAAATCAATGACCCCAGTGAGATGCTTCACCTCTGGTGTGAGCATGAGACAATCAGTTCTTTGTTTTTTTATGAAGATTTCTGCCATTTGCACCAAGTGTCTCCACAGAAAACTAGTCTCTTTCCCCCTTCATGATCCAAAACATACACACCAGCGGCAAGCAAAGAAAGACAGTCTTAACAATCCAAAAGATGTATCCAGTAGCATAGTCTGCACAAAAGTAGTAACCATTTGTGTGCATATTGCCACCTTGAATGTACAAAATATCTTCATCTTCTCACAGAAAAAAGAGAAAAGGGTTGAGCTTTTTCATTCTTATGTGTGAGAATGAGAGTACATTCCCAAATTTAGAATATGGAAATGATGAATAAATTAACTCATCAGGTTATTAGCTCATTAGATTTGTCCACCAACATGACTTGACTTGTTTGATTTTCTGATTAACATTAAAGTTGATACCATGCCCTGTCAAGGTAATTAATTTTATAATGCTGGAATTTATTAGAGTGGATGACTCTTCCTCTGGTGGATTCAATAAACGGGGGGAATGCAATAAGATGTAGATTAGGACTGAAAGAAATGTGCCACATGGTTATATTGCTAGGAAGAATAATGCAGCAGAAAATCAACTGGAAAGGATGTCACACATATTTGATCACACATATCACACCCTTGCCCTCTGCCATCTAATACAAGTCCATAATTCGGCCTAAAGGGCCAGTCCTGCTTTACAGCTAGGATAATGGAATGGAAAGGGAGAAGAGATGTAGTTCCCAGAAAATGTGGACTCTCTGACATCTCTGTTTCAGAAGAGGTACAAGGAGAAAAGAACAACTCTACACAAATAACCTATCAACATTTTCTGTCCTGTTCATGGGAAGACAAATTGAGGCAGAGATGGGGGAGACTATTTTATCATTTTTTCCAAGAGAGAAGAGAAAGTCTTCAAAAAATGTTCACTAATGGAACTCATCATTATTTATTTATTTATTTGCATCATTTATACCCCACCCATATCAGCCCAAGGGCAACTCAGGGTGGTGAACAATCGGCGCAATTCGATGCCATCACTAAAACACCCATCAATCAAATAAAAACATAGCATACCAATATCTAAAACATTGAAACATTAAAATAATGAACCATAAAATTTTTAATTTTTTAAAAGACACTGTGTCGTCATATTCAGTCCGTTGTCCATTCTGTGGTCTTTGTCGTTCCAAGGCCATTTCCAATTCCATTGACGAATTAATCTGAAGCTCCAAACGCTTGCTCGAAGGGCCAAGTTTTCAACTTTTTCCCGAAAGCTAAAGAGGGAGGGAGCCAATCTGATATCCATGGGCAGGGAGTTCCACAGCTGAGGGGCCACCACAGAGAAGGTCCTGTCCCTCATCCCCGCCAAACATGCTTGTGAAGCCGGCGGGATCGAGAGCAGGACCTCCCCTGATGATCTCAATTCCCTGGTGGGTTCATAGGGAGAGATCCGTTTGGATAGATGAGCTGGGCCAGAGCCGTCTAGGGCTTTATAGGCTAAAGCCAGCACTTTGCATTGTGCCCAGTAGCAAACTGGTAGCCAGTGGAGCTGGTGCAACAGCAGAGTTGTGTGCTCCCTGAGCGCTGCTCCTGTTAGCAACCTGGCTGCTGTACGCTGGACCATTTGGAGCTTTCAAGCAGTCTTCAAAGGCAACTCCACGTAGAGAGCATTGCAGTAATTTATGTGGAATGTAACCAGACCGTGGATGGCCGAGGCCAAGTTAGACTTCCCAAGGGACGGGCACAGCTGGTGCACAAGTTTTAACTGCGCAAAAACTCCCCTGGCCACCACAGAGACCTGGGGCTCCAGGCTCAGCGATGAGTCCAGGATCACTCCCTAGCTGCGAACCTGCACCTTCAGGGGGAGTGTAACCCTGTCAAGCACAGGCTGTAACCCTATGCCCTGTTCAGCCTTGCAACTGACCAGGAGTACCTCTGTCTTGTCTTGATTCAATTTCAATTTGTTCGCTCTCATCCAGACCATCACAGTGGCAAAGCACCGGTTCAGGACCTGAACAGCCTCCTTAGTAGCAGGTGGAAAGGAGTAACAGAGTTGGATATCATCTGCGTACAGATAACACCGCACCCCGAAACTCTGGACAACATAGGGGACAATATAGAATCCTGTGGGACCCCACAAGACAATGGTTGTGAGGTCAAGCAGTTGTCCCCCAACAACACCTTCTAGGTGCAATCCTCCAGGAAGGACCAAAGCTACTGCAAAACAGTACCCCCAAGGCCCATTCCCGCGAGGCGTCCCAGAAGGATATCCCAAGGTTCAGTTTTAGGACCGTTACTTTTTAATTTATTCATAAATGATCTGGATGTAGAAGTAAATTGTGAGGTAGCAAAGTTTGCAGATGACACTAAACTGTTCAGGGTAGTTAAAAATGAAACTGACTGTAAAGAGCTCCAGAAAGATCTCTCGAAATTGAGTGAATGGGCAACAAAGTGGCAAATGCATTTTAACCTAAACAAGTGTAAAGTCATGCACATCGGGGCAAAGAACCCCAAATACACTTATCAACTGATGGGATCAAAGCTTTCTGAGACAAACCAGGAAAGGGATCTTGGGGTTTTGGTGGACAGCTCAATGAAGATGTCAACCCAGTGCGCTGCAGCAGCGAAAAAAGCAAATTCTATGCTTGGCATGATCAGGAAGGGAACCGAAAATAGGTCGGCAAATGTTGTATTGCCTCTCTACAAATCTATGGTGAGGCCACATCTGGAGTACTGTGTACAATTCTGGTCACCGCACCTCAAGAAGGATATAACGGAACTGGAAAAGGTACAAAGAAGGGCAACAAAAATGATCCAAGGGATGGAGCAGCTCCCTTATGAAATCAGGTTGCAACGCCTTGGTCTTTTCAGCCTTGAAAGACGGCGTTTAAGAGGTGACTTGATCGAAGTGTATAAAATCATGCATGGGATAGAAAAGGTGAATAAAGAAAAATATTTTCTCTGTCACACAACACTAGGACTAGGGGCACTCCTGAAGCTCCAAGGTAGGAAAGTTAGGACTAATAAAGGGAAATATTTCTTCACCCAGAGGGTCATTGGGTTATGGAACTCACTTCCAAAGGAGGTTGTGACAGCTGTCAGCCTGGACAGCTTCAAGGCAGGATTAGACAGATTCATGGATACCAAGGGAATCAGTAGTTACTGAAATGGACATCCAAGTGCCACCTCTGTGTTGATGGAGGCAGGCAGGATTTTCCCCGGGTACTGGTTGTGGGGGTCGGGAGCAGGTGAGGGTTTGCCCTCCTTTCTGCTAGAGATCCCTGTGTACAACTAGTGGGCCACTGTGTGACACAGAATGCTGGACTAGATGGGCTGAGGCCCAATTCAGCATGGCTCTTCTTATGTTCTTATGTTCTAAGGATATTTATTATTTATTATTTATTTATTTATTTCAGGATTTTACCCCGCTCTTCTCAACCCCCGAGGGGGGACTCAGAGCGGCTTACAGCAGGCACAATTCGATGCCACCACAACAGCGAAAAACCCCCAACCCCACAACCCATTAAAACATTAAGGCATTAAAATACAATCCTCAACACATCTACAATCATTCCAATTAAAACAGTATTCAACCCTAGAAACATTGACCCTCTTCCTCCCTCCCATTAAAATTCCGTCTCACATGCTGCCTAGTGCTGGTGAGGGAACGCCTGATCCCAGAGCCAGGATTTCACCTTCTTCCTGAATGTCAGGAGGGATGAGGTGGACCGTATCTCCGTAGGGAGCGCATTCCACAGGCGGGGGCCACCACCGAGAAGGCCCTGTCCTCGTCCCCACCAACCGCATCTGAGAGGTCGGGCGGGAGCGAGAGCAGGGCCTCCCGGATGATCTTAGGTTACGGGATGGGACGTAGCGGCCGATGCGTTCGGACAAGTAAGCTGGGCCAGAACCGTATAGAGCTTTAAAGGTCAAAACCAGCACTTTGAATTGAGCCCGGAATTGGACAGGCAGCCAGTGGAGCTGACACAGCAGGGGGGTAGTGTGCTCCCTGTATGTAGCTCCCGTTAGTAGTCTGGCTGCCGCCCGCTGGACTAATTGCAATTTCCGAACTGTCTTCAAAGGCAGCCCCACGTAGAGTGCGTTGCAGTAATCTATTCGGGATGTGACCAGAGCGTGGACGACCGTAGCCAGATCAGACTTCCCAAGGTACGGGCGCAGCTGGCGCACGAGTCTCAACTGTGCAAAAGCTCCCTGGCCACCGCTGAGACCTGGGGTTCCAGGCTCAGCGCTGAGTCCAGGATCACTCCCAAGCTGCGAACCTGCGTCTTCAGGGGAGTGTAACCCCGTCCAACACAGGCTGTAACCCTATACCCTGTTCGGCCTTACGACTGACCAGGAGGACCTCTGTCTTGTCTGGATTTAGTTTCAATTTGCTAGCCCTCATCCAGTCCGACACAGCAGCCAAGCACCGGTTCAGGGTCTGGACAGCCTCCTTGGTGACAGGTGGGAAGGAGTGACAGATCTGGACATCATCTGCGTACAGATAACACCTTACTCCGAAACTCCGAATGATCTCTCCCAGCGGTTTCATGTAGATGTTGAACAACATCGGGGACAGTACTGAACCCTGAGGGACTCCACAGGACAACGGCTGTGGAGCCGAACAGGTGTCACCCAATGACACCTTCTGGGTACGACCTTCCAGGAAGGATTGGAGCCACTGCAATGCAGTACCCCCAAGCCCCATATCTGCAAGGCGACCCAGAAGGATACCGTGGTCAACGGTATCGAAAGCCGCTGAGAGGTCCAGCAGAACCAACAGGGACACACTCCCCCTGTCAAGTTCCCGGCGTAGATCATCTACCAAGGCGACCAAGGCTGTCTCAGTCCCATGCCCCGGCCTAAAGCCAGACTGTGCCGGATCCAGATAATCAGTGTCTGCCAGGAACCCTGGAGTTGCGAAGCCACCACACGTTCCATGACTTTGCCCAAATAGGGGAGATTGGAAACTGGCCGATAGTTCACTAATTGAGTGGGGTCCAGTGAAGGTTTCTTCAACAGCGGTTTTATAACAGCTTGCTTTAAGCTGGCTGGAATGGTGCCTTCCCGAAGGGAGGCATTAACCACCACCTTCACCCACTCTGCCAAACCCCCTCTGGCTTCCTTGATCAGCCAGGATGGGCAGGGGTCTAGGATGCATGTCGTGGGCCTCGCCTCTCCAAGGATCTTGTCCACATCCTCATACCATGGTCGACAGTATCGAAAGCTGCTGAGAGGTCCAGCAGAACCAACAGGGACACACTCCCCCTGTCTAGCTCCCAGCGAAGATCATCCACTAAGGCAACCAAGGCTGTCTTGGTACCATGTCCCGGCCTAAAACCAGACTGCGCCAGATCCAGATAATCTGTGTCTTCCAAAAATACCTGGAGTTGCAAGGCCACCACACATTCCAGGACTTTGCCCACGTAGGGAAGATTGGAAACAGGTCGATAATTGACGAATTGAGTGGGGTCCAGTGATGGTTTTTTCAACAGTGGTTTTATCACAGCTTGTTTTAAGCTGGCTGGAATGATGCCTTCCCAGAGGGAGGCATTAACTACCACCATTACCCACTCAGCCAATCCCATGTGGCCTCCTTTAGAAGCCAGGATGGGCAGGGGTCTAGGATGCATGTGGTCGCCCTCATTCCTCCAAGTATCTTGTCCACATCCTTGGGTTTCACCAATTGAAATGAATCCATTAAAACCGGATAAGCAGATGCTCGTGTTACATCCTCAGAGACTGCCGTTAACATGGTGTCCAGACCAGAACGGATCAAAGCGACTTTGTCCATAAAGAACCCAATGATAGCTCTGCAACATCCTTTATTGTTTATTAATAGGGCAACAATGATATAAGTAGCCTATTCATCCTTTCTCAACCTCTGCAATGCTTCAGGCATGAGAAAAAGGGGCATTGTAAAGGAAGCTGCTGCAATGAAATCAAACAAAATGGCTCCGAATATTCAGAGAATAACTAGGACTGAAAAGTGTTTGTATGCTACAGTGTTTTGAGCATTGGATTGTGATTCTAGAGAATAGGATTTGAATCTCCATTCAGGCATGGAAATCCACTGGGTGACCTTAGGCCCCTTCCACACAGCTGAATAAAATCCCACATTATCTGCTTTGAACTGGAATATATGGCAGTTCAAAGCAGATATTGTGAGATTTTCTGCTTTGGTGTTTTCGGTTATATGGCTGTGTGGAAGGGCCCTTAGACAAGTCACATTCTCATTACCTCAGAGGAAGCCAAAGACAACCCCCTTCTGAACAAACCTTGTCAACAAAACCCTGTGATAGGTTTGCTGTCTGATTGTCATAAGTCAGAAATAACTTAGACACAAAACAGCAAATAGGGTTGAGGCAAAGAAAAATCTCAGAATTTTTCTACTTGAGACAAAGAAAAATCTCACTTTTGTACTTAGCTATAATGAAACAAACAAACAAAACCCCGTTATATTAAACATGGTCCCCCTCCACACAGGCAATTATGTTACTTCCTCTTCTCTTTTTCCCTAGGTATATGCTACTTCCACCTATCCTCAGCAAGCTATCCTTTCATTCCTCTGTCTTGCACAGCTCCCATGTTTCTGTGTTGCCTTCTTTCCCCGTCTTTCCCAGTTGCAATCATCATTAGGGATTTGTACACACACATATGGTTATGGACAAAGGGAACATAACTGTTGTTGTTGGTCTTCATTAACAGATGGGGGCAATGCTTTTGTTTTACTCTTATTTGATTGTTGTTGTATGCCTTCAAGTAATTTCCAACTTATAGTGATCCTGGGGTGAACCTCTAATAGGGTTTTCTTGGAAAGATTTATTAAGAGATTTGCTTTTGTCTTCTTCTAAGGCTGAGAGAACGTGGCTTTTCTAGGCTTCCATGGGTCATCAGGGATTTGAACCCCAATCTTCAGAGTTGTAGGGTGGTTCCGCACAGCCCTTTAGCCCGGGAGCATGAGCGATTTTCCTCCTCCTCCTTCTCCTGATGTGTCATTTCTACATACTAAAAACAAAAGGGTTCCCTAAGACCAACAAGACACGCAAGTCTACTATTACCAAAGTTGGACAATACCAAGCATATATTTCACAGCTTGCACAGGATACAATAAACAAAAATCCACAATAAACATAAATATGTTGTGTTCACAATACTGATTGTAGTCTTTTGAAGAAAAAATAATATCAATTATGAAGAATTTTTGTTTCTTTAATAGGTTCCAAGCACTCAGTGCCAGATAGTAAATCTTCCTTGTAGGAGAGAGTTTGCAATCAAAGCTTCTTTGAAGCAGATTTCTCCATCAAGGTAATAGCTTCATTTACTCTCTTATGAAAGAAAATTTAAAAAGACAAGTTCTTGAGTGCAGATATTCCTCACCACGACTGGTTTCGACTTATACACAGTCTTCTTCAGGTGGAGAAATATAGATTTACAAAATAAAGTGGATCTAAAGGGAATGAGAAGAGTGTCTAAGAAGGTTTCTTAATGGCAAGTATGTTCATATAATACAAACATGCAAATAGTAAGTTACAACTATATCAGAACATAATTACTCACACAAGGTTTTCCTAGCTGAGAAGGTTTCTTAATGGCAAGTATGTTCATACAATGCAACCATGTAATTTCTAAGTTACAAGTATACCAGAACACAAGGTGATAAAGTTTGAGATGTTGAAATTGTTACTATAGAAGGCTACCTGACAGGTTCACAGCAAGAGGTAACAAGTTATTTAAAGAGATATTACTGAAAGTCTACAAGAAGCAATCATAAATGTTAGTATCATTTAACCCTTTTGGGTATTCAGTTTGGATGGTGAAAATCCAAAAGGATTCACGTTGCAAAAGTCTAGTACCCAGATCAACATATGAGGACGGAGTTACTACCTCTAGAATTTCAACCCAAAGAGACTCTGTATTATGCTAGAATTCTTCAAAATCTTTATAGAGAGTAGAATCCATTGAATGGTTTCTAATTTTGCTTTTATGTTCAATGATGTGATGTTTACTTGTTTGACCAATGTACATGAGATGACATGGACATACAATGACATACACAGCTCCTTTGGTAGCACAGGTGTCTAAATGATGAAACCTATACTGAACTTTGGTGCGTGGATGCATAAATATTTTAGCCTGAACAAATTGAGGGCATTTAGAACAGTGGTGGCACACAAATTTTCCCACTAAATCGGGCTTGGGCATCATAGAATGTGGCCGATTATGTATATCTGAGTGTACTAACATGTCCTTAATCTTCCGTGTTCTTTTATGTGCCACAACAGGGGTTTCTCACAGCCAGGTATGTCACTGAGTAGACTCTAGTATTTTCTCACAGTTTTGATAGCATGTTTAGATAAGTTAATGTGAGGGGCAACACAAGTCTGTTGTCTCTAGGTTTCACTTTATCCTCTAGTAAGGAAATTCGGGGGACTTTGGAGATCTTGGTGCTTGCTTTATTAATGAGATGCTCTGGATAGTCTTTGGATCTAAACTGGTCTTTCACTTTTTCAATGTTGTGCTCAAGGTCTTGTTGTAAAGTACAATTACATTAATTCTCACCCTTTGCGAGTAGGGTAGACTATTTTTCAGAGGAAAGCTGTGGAAACTGTTATAGTATAAAACTGAATTCGTCTGTAGGTTTTCGATAATTATTAACAATCAATTTGTTGTGGTTTTTAATGACCACAACCTTTAGAGTAAGCTATACTGTTTGAGTTGATATGACCTGTGAATTTAATCTGGGGATGAATGGTATTAGCCCACACCAATAACTCTTGCACAGTTTGTTGGTTAGGCGTGATGATAAACACATAATCTATGTACCTGCAATATTTTATCATGCTTGCAAACACAGGGTTCTGTGTGGGATTCAACGTGGATTTTGTTTCCAAATCATTCATAAACAAATTAGCAATAGAAGGGGCAATCAGACTTTCCATAGCCACACCCTGAATTTGAAAATTAAAAAGTCTGTCAGGCCCCAGGCCTTAGTCTCCATAGAACCACACTCCAGCCATGTTGGCATCAAGGCATCTTCCAGGCCTGCCTGCTTTACTCCTGTGAATCCATCACAAGGCAAGCAATGTGAAACATTCAAGGCCACGACTGTTATTCCCGACGATAAGCAGAGGTGCTTGGGACCAGGAGATGTGTTGACTCCTTTCCACAGATGTGGGCGCTAATTGGGCTCACATACCTTGCTGCTGAGGTTAGCTAAACAGCAGCTGCAGTCCATCATGTGAACCATGACACTCGACGTAAACTACGTCATAAGATCAAAGGGTTACAGAACTATAACCGTTTGGGATTGGAAGGGCTCTCCATCTCGAGCCAACTTTTGCATCCCAAGATCATGGATTCCTGAATAGGCCTTTCAGCCTTCTTGCTTAAGAACTTTACCTGCCCAGCTTGCTGGCTGCCCTGTTTGGATCTGGCCCGTTTGGGCACAAGCCTTTGCATCGTTTGCTTGTTCCTGATTACTAAAGGAGTGCAACTCGTTGCTGCCAGAGAGAGACTTTGCCTGTTTAAATCCTGCTTTGAATCCTGATTGCTACGGGACTATAATCCATTGCTACCTTCCTGGAATACTGCTGCTATTTCTAAGGCATCTTAGATTGACTTCTAGCCTCTTTCCTATAACCAGTTATTCTAAATAAACCTTTTGTACCTCAGCTGAACTCTGTGGTTTATCAAGGGAGGTTCCAAGTGTCTAGAGGGTGACAAAGTCCATCAAATTTGAAATATTTTTTCTGAAGAATAACATCAATTAAATCCAATAGGAAATGGGTGGGGGATATAAATTTGTTCTTCAATTCAATGTGCTTTCACAGATTCCCCATGCTTCTGTTAGAGGATGCTGGTGTATAGTGAAGTGACATCCATTGTCATTAAGACAGCAGAGTTTTCCAGCTTTGTGCTGAATATATTTGCTTTTATGTGGGGCATCATTTGGACATCCCACATAAAAATGCAAGAGTTTGGGTTTTTAAGGGGCTGTCTGGATGCACCCATATTATAAATCACAAACCATTATACCATATTGTCTCTCTTCTTATTTTATACACTGGCAATACTGTTGAAAGACTATATTACTTTGACATTTTTATCAAACCAGTAATAAACATGCATAT
Organism: Anolis apletophallus; assembly: GCA_030556195.1. Lineage (NCBI taxonomy): Eukaryota > Metazoa > Chordata > Lepidosauria > Squamata > Anolidae > Anolis > Anolis apletophallus. The sequence goes on along the minus strand of JARBWK010000007.1, from coordinate 69,831,291 downwards.
TTAAAGGAGAACATGATTTTAAAAATGCAATCCACAGTAAGGCAGTTGTCACAAACTGTTAATCATCTATTAACAATGCAACTATTGCTGAATCTTCTCAGCAGAATGTTCAGCAAAAATGGAGAGAAATAACATATGTCTAGAAATAACATGTTTCCAAGACATTGTTGATAATGCCAGCAATTCAGCAACAACTTTTCCTCATTTACTTCCCTGCTACTTGTTTAAGCTGCACTAAGCCTTTCCATTTTTGCTGATGTGTATTTCAGGACAACACAATTGTGCCAACAAATAAAGGAATTATCAGCTTAATTTTACTTCACTTTAGCTTCTTTTTTTTTTGCACCTGCAACCATTTCTTAAGTAGGCTTATTTTGAAGTCTGTCTTTTTGAATTAAAAGAACTTTGGGTTGCCACTTAATTTTCCCCAACCAATATCCAGTACTTGGAGGTCGTTAAAATTAGCATGACATTTAAAACGTGTGTGCCTTTCTGTGATTGCGATAATATATTATTCTTTTTTAGTCTTTACCTGGTCATATCATATGGTTGTCACCATGTCTGCAAAGTCACCATAGTTGTATCTTGGATTTATAACAGCTGGAGTTTTTCCTTCATTCTTAGTCACTTGCTGTGTACCAGTTCTGAATTTTACATGCAGAGGCCAGGATGTATAGAGCACACTAGACAGACATTTACTAAGTAACTGTGTCCTTTTAATTGTGCTGTATTATAATCAGATATGTCCTGGGGCCAGCTCCAGAAGCCACAATGATATTCACTGGGGAATAAATTCAGTGTTGGCACAATTTTCCCCCAAACCATAAATGGATGTGGATTAGGGAAAGATGAATGCAGGGAGATTTACAACAATATTTAATGATAAACTGGGTCAACTTTGGCTTCCATAATGAAGAAGCAGGAAATGCACAAAAATTTGCATGAGATTTTTGTGGCCATCTTAGAAGATTTTACTGGCTGCATCAAAAACCCTGAAAGCAACAAAATAGTTGGTGACTCACAGATTTGGCCAATACAATTTACACACACACACACACACACACACACCTATTTATATAAAGTACTTTGCATCCCAGTGCTGTAAATTTCTAGAGTGTATCAACTCAGAATTAAGGCACTCATTAGCATCTTGTTAACAATAGGTGGAAATACTGATCTTGCACGACCTCATCTCAAATGAATTGTAAACCAGCTTCCTCTTCATTGTATGGATGAACGAATGCATGGGGAGAATCCTGTCAATAGTCTCCCAAGTAATTTTGTTCCAGTGCTGTCAATGGTGTGATATCACAAGCACTGCTGTAGCAGGATGGTTATTGTGGGCATAGTATGGATGTAGCTATGCTTCCCCTTCACTTTTCTGTTCCCGAACTGCAGCCATTCCTAGCAAAGGAATTGGAGAGGGCCTCTGATTATTTTCCACTTATGCTTTGTTTGCTTGCTTTTAATATTTTATTCATTGTAACTGTACAACTTCCCAGTTTATTTCTGGAACTTGTGTGTTATTGTTGATGTATAAACAGTTCCTAATTGTTGGGAAGACTTCCAAGATTTTTTAAATAAACCTATTGCTTTGTGCCTGCAGTTACATTCACATAGAGCACCTGGTGGTGCAGTGTGTTAAACCCTTGTGCCAGCAGGACTGCTGTCTGACAGGTCAGCAGTTTGAATCTGGGGAGAGTGGGTTGAGCTCCCTCTGTCAGCTCCAGCTCCCCATGCAAAAACATGAGAGAAACCTGCCACAAGGATGGTAAAACTTCAAACATCCCGGCATTCCCTGGGCAACGGACTTGCAGACAACCAATTCTCTCACACCAGAAGCAACTTATTTCTCAAGTATCTCCTGACACAAAATAATTCACATACTAACAGCATTAATTTATTAACTTGGAATGCCTTTTGAAAGTGATATCATGTGCTATACTCAAATCGACAAAACAAAATTCACCTAAAGGAACTTTGAAAGTTCTGCTGGTCCCAAAGGTTTGACACTAAAAATGACAATATAACCAAATAGGATAAAAGCTTGGAATGGCAAAATTCATATTTATTATATTGTTCATATTTATTATTCTGGGAGACATTATTACATGTGCTCAGAAACCTAGAAATGCATTACTGTGCAACTGTGGAATTGTACATTGACAAAAACATGAAATGGTGTACTCTCACAAGAAGGGTTCAAATATTGAATTTGTGTGTTCTTTCTAATAAAAAAATAAAAGGGTGCCGTCCAACAAAGGGCAATGCACAGTTTGGGAGGAGTGGTCTATGAGATGGTGCACTAAGCAGAAAGCATGATATCATTTTTAAAGACTATAGTACCTGAGACTTCTAAGAAACTAACAACTGAATGAAAAACCTGTCTTTCTACCACTGTGATATAGTGTCCTAACCTATTGCATCTGCACATGGTTTGGTAACTGCAAAGTGGCAGACAGGAAGGTGCTCCAAAGGGTCACCGCTACTACACAGATAGTCATTGGTGGCCCTCTCCCCACTTTAGAAGAATTTTATAGGTCCCGCAGCCTTAAGAAAGCTCAGCACATTCTTGGGGATCCATCTCACCCAACATATTCTTATTTTGAATTATTGCCATCTGGCAGATGGTACAGTGACAAAGACAAGGACAAACAGACTGACGGTCCTGCCACACAGCCATATAACCCAGAATATCAAAGCAGATCATCCACAATATTTGCTTTGAACTGGATTGTCTGAGTCCACACTACCGTATAATTCAGCTCAACGTGGATTTTATGCACCTGTGTGGAAGGAGTCTAAGAGATAGCTTTTATCCTAGAGCTCTGGCTATGCTGAACTCCACAGTTTCACATAGCTGTGGCATGGAGGGCTGCGTGGGGGTGGTTGGGGTGTGGAGGGATGGGTATGTTGGTTTATGGTGTGTGCTGGGAAAGGCATTTAATTTCATTGTGCAATAGCACAATGACAATAAAGCTATTGTATTCTATTCTATCTAGGAGTCCTTACATTTTCAACAGCACATTTGCAATGGCAGTATGTGCTTTTACATCATAATTTAGTAAAGTTCTATACTTTGAAATAAGAGCCTTGGTATATTGTTGCACAAATTTACTCACATGTTAATTTTAGAGATAAAGTTACAACAAGCCTGTGAAATAATCATTCTGTTCAGCTTTTTTGGCATTAGAAAGAAAACACTCATTCCTGTATAGGAAAGCATCAGTAGCCTGTCATGCCCACAATATTTTCCCTAGAACTATAGACTTCTCTTGATTAATCTAAATTGTTTGGCTTAAGTCACATAAATTTATTCATTGGCTCAATATCTCAAACAATATTTTGCTTCTCTAAAATTGGCAATGATGTTGCCCATTGGCTTTGATAATGCAATTGTACACCTGTTCAAAAATAAGCACCAGATTGTTAATGAACCTTGGCCCTCTTGCTGTCAGTAATTTTCCAACAATATTTCTCTCAAAATTAGTCATGCACTTTTGTGTTTGTCAAGAACGGAGACAAACAGTTCCAAGACAGAGCATGTAACATCCCACTTAACTCGGATTCATTGGGATCTAAAGTTACAGTTGAATCGAGGAGAAAGAGCGAGAGAGATAAGACTGGCATGTTTTTAAATGTATCAGACAGGAATCTTATGACAGAAATCCTTTCAGTCCTGTTTCCTCATACCAACAACTATAATTTGTTCAGTCATTGAGGAATAGATGCATTCAGTTCATGGTTGTGCAAGTGGAGTTCCACATGTGCAACCATTGAGATAGCAGCTGAACTTCTTAAATCATTGTGGAATGAAGAATGGCATCTGATCCATAACTTCTGTGACTCCTTGCAGTCTTCAATTGCTGTTGTGCATTGGTAGCATCCATTAGTATCATTTCCAATATGTGGTCACTTGTACAATGATAAATAAAGTTCTTCCCTATCAGTGGTATACTTAATTATAAATTCCAGATCAGAAATCCTGGACCTTTTTATGTATCATCTGATTCTTAGAATGAAAATAGACTTGAATCCCATCCTATCATTCTATTATTCAGTACTGAGTAACTGAAATAGAGCACAGCAAGGATCCATGGACACATCCTTTACCATCTTTAGAACAGTATTTTCAGGTTGCAACTTAATTTAATTTCAAATAAAAGAGCCAGTCAATATGTAGAACCTGAATAGAGCATGGATCTACTCAGAATCAAGTCACACTGAATCTAATGCTGCTTACTTTCAGGAAGGTACATATAAACACATTAAACTCACGCTAAATATTGTGCATAGATTTTTAGAAAAGTGCATGATTTAAAGAGAAAACTTCTTCCATCTTATTGTTTTTGTCAATAATAGCACCAAGAATGATTAAATATGTCTAGTAATCCTAGACAACATAAAAATAAGTGAGGACAACTCTGCATGACAGAATTACATTAATATAGAAGGAAACACTTGAGACGTTTTACCAGAATTTCAGTAACTTCAATGCTATCATCAACCTGAGCCTGACATAATTCACAAAATAACTTCTCCTCCTTGATACCATGGTGCAGCCATAACATGGTCACAAAAATATCATGCTATATAAAAAGCTCCAAATGAAGTCATCTTCAAGGAAGAAACATTGGCATTCAGAATATGCCCTGTGTAACAAGAACAATCCATGCATATTTTATGTGAGAATAAAGATGCGCTACTAATTCAGGAAAGTTAAAAGTATCTATGGGATCTCAGTGGCATGAAAATCCTTTGGTAAAAATACTGATACATTGAATAAATAAGATTCCTTTAGTGAAAAAACTGATACAAGCAATGCAATTGAAGACATACCTCATACTGATTTAGCAATTCCAGAATAGAATCATGAGGTTAAGAACCTGCTCTTCCTTATAACCAAATGTGACAAAATAGACAGTCTGGTATACCAGCTGTCACATTGATGGAGCTAATTTTCCCCTGAATGTCTCCTGAATGGTGACATTTGGGTGGGGTATATCATAAGGCTTTTTATAAGCCATTGATTTTACCTAGTACTCTATTATCTCTCAAAGTTCTAATAGAGGTTTTCCGTCTTCCCAGGATAAAAGGGGGAGCTCTGATCCGAGAAGACGGGTGAGCTAGGCTTTCTACATACAAGATGCCTTGGACCTCTATAAAAAGGGACGCTTGACTCAAAGTAAGGGGCTAAAAAATGATTTATTGATACAATCAGATAAAAGATACTGATGGCTAGAAGCTTGGGTTGGTTGCAATGTCCAAAAAAGGGAGTCTGCCATGATACCACGAGTGGCATCAATGGCGGTACCTCTTGTAAAGTCCGAAGGTGTCATGTTGTCTCCTGGAGTGCAGGCTCGCTGGGTCCTGTAGCACTCCCCAGAATCTCAGTCTGTATTGAAGACGGATCTTCCTGTTACTGGGAATCCTGGTTGAAAACGTAGTTAAACCTAGCAGTAAAAAACGGTGGCCATTGCAGCCGCTTTACTCTTAGACTGGCTCTTGTTGCTGGTGTTGCTGGAAGAGAGAGAGGCGGGGTCGGGTGACCCTTTATATAGACTCAGGGAAGGGGTGGGGAGAGGCTGGTCATCAGGTAAAGGCTATAGGGCAGGTGACCCCAAGTGACCACATGATGAGGTCAAAAGTCACATGATCAGGACCGCATGGTCCGAGAACAAAAGAACTAATACAGGTAAATGGAAAATCCCCAAACACAGAAAAAACAGCCCTGTAGGGGCGTCACAAGAGGAATATTGTTTTCTAGCTTTACTTTAAAGCATGTTTCATTTTATTTCATTCTTTCCACTAATAAGTTTAATTTTTATTGTGTAAAAAGAACAGGTCAAGTAGTCAACAACAAAATAGAACCTTTACCTGTTCCTACAATGCTGTCTACTCTTGCGGACCCATTATAGCCATATTGTCTCTCTGTGTGTGAAACAATTGGAATAAGATATTTTTAGCATCTGGAGACTTCTCCTAGTACCCAAGCTATCGATGCAAGTAGTGTTGCCATAAAACAGTGAGAACACTAAAATTGGTAGCCTAGCAACCTGATATATTTTCATGGGAACATGAGAAAGTCTGTTATACTGAGTCGCATCATTTCATCTCCTTCATTGTTGTATGTACCAGCCCTCTCAAATCAAATGGTTCCTAGATGTGCTGAACAATACCTCCCATCATCCTCAGTAAACAAGACCAAATGCCAAGGGAGTTTGGGCTACATTTATTAGCATCAACTTCATAGAATTTCAAGCAAAGTTCTTTGCACCATCACTTAAAATGGCAGAACTGATGTGTTCTGCCACTGGATCATACTTTTCAAATCAGAATGACTTCTTTGTAATCTCAATGCTTCTGAAACAATGGGACATCAAGCTAAGTGAGGAGTTGGGGAAGACATCGTGGTCTATTGTTTCAGTACTAACTGCTACCACCATGTCCTAGTAAGCCCTCAGTGCCTCTAAAATGTCTTAGTTTGGTCAGTTTAGGATTGCGTGGAAATAAATATCAGAATAATGGTTTCAGAAATGATGCACTTACTCCTGCTCAGATTGTTCTGTCGCTAACTCACTCCAAGCAAATCTATCACACTGTGCAGAACTTTTGGCCCCTTTTAAAATCCATACCGGGTTTAGAATCACCTCCCATGCTAGCCCACAAAAGATCCCAAAACATAGGGGATATGTTAGTCCATTCCAATCATTCCCTCTGTAAATCATCTAATACATACCCTTTTGGGACGAGAAAATGTGGTTATTGTGGAATATGTAAATTCATTAACACTCAAACTGAGATCTATAGTCCTTATAAAAACAAAACCTTTAAAATCAGATCCTTTTCAACATTCTCATCCTCTTTCGTCATCTATTGTTTGACCTGCATATGTGGGGACCTGTATGTGGGTCAAATGAGCAGGGAACTCAGGACAAGAATTAATGAGCACAGATCACGAATTTGTACTAAAAATAGCAACTCTTTATTGTACAACCATCTTAAAATCAAAAAACATAGTTGCGACGATCTGACAGTTACTGTCCTGGAAAGGGTTAACCCTCCACCACATTCTGACATCAGACATTTACTGATTCAAACAGAGACAAAATGGATAATCACTCTATCCACTGAGGCCCCTTTAGGGCTTAATGAACGCCTGAGTATTAATGACCTCTTAATTTAGATGACTTAGCATCCACCACCTGCTGCTTCACTCCTTTCTACATAAGTTTCATGGTTGTTAGTAATTTTATACTGCTATCCAGATACACAAACTTGTTAACCACACGTCTATATTATTGGGTATATTACAGCTATAGATCCTACATATCATTGGTATGTTTCACATTTTACATTTTATATGCTGTATATATTATTATTATATTGTTACCTTTTTCTGCTGTTGTACTTTGGGGTATATATACCCATTTATATGTTTTGTATGTAAGGTTCTGTCAATTAGAGCAAAGTGTGCTCTAATCTTAGACCCTTCCAATACTGGTAATCCCGGCCAGGTGCGACCTTGAAGGCTGGAGCAGTGCAGAGAGAGAGCCTTGAGCTATGGGCCACACCACACCAACATGGGAAGCACTGCCTTGTGTTATGCTGACTCAGAGAGAGATGACTGAGCAGCCATTGGACGATTGGGCTCATGACATTAACTCTGTGACCCCTGGGGTCATGCCCCAATGGACTACTGGGATTGCTGAATCATTTGGATCTGATGCAACCTCTGTTAAGCATTGCATGCTAGGGGGGTTGGGTCTTTGGGATGATGGACAGATGGTGGAGGCGGAGACTGTATATAAACTATGTTGGGTTCTGGGAAAGGCAGATCTGGCTTCATAGGCAATGATACCTGGAATAAACTTGTAGGATCAAGCTGCTGTTTGTGCGTCGTCCTTACAGAGGTCTTTTCAAGAAAATCCAGCGTTCATTACAGAAAAGCCAGATCTGCTAAAAGCCTGTCATGGAGAAATCCATCGAGGGCTTATCCAGTGAGATGCCATCCGCAAAGTCCAGACCCATGATGGAGGTGGAATGGGTGAGTCCTGAGGAGTTCTGGGACAGTGACTCGGATGAGGACGATTCGTGGGCCCCAAGTGAGGTGGAGCAGCAGCAGGCTAGAAGGATCCTGCAAGGCTTGTTCCCTCATTGGGTGATGGAGGAATCGTGGGAGGGCGCCCCTTCTTGGGAGAGAAGGAGGAGGAAGATGCGCCCAGAGAACTGGAGGAGCGCAGGAGCGCTTGCCAGGCGGGAGCACAGGAGTGCTCTTCTGGTGCGTGCCAGGGATGGTCAGGTGGACCTGGCAGAAGAGGGGGAAAGAGACCCCAGAACCTGAGTTAGCCAAGGTGACTGTGCCAAGGAAGGGCCAGTTTGGAAGGCTGAAGGTACTGGGCAGGAGAGAGCTCAGTTTCCCATAGGGACCAGAGATGAGGCGGTCCGGGAATGGCAGCAAGTTTGTTGGAGGCTGCAAGTGTTGCAGAAAGCTCTTCGTTGTGGGCATCATGATGTGAGTGAACTGGAGAAGGAGATGGAGGTGTTACTGGAGAGAGTGGGTAGGCTCCAGGAATGGATGGATCTCACAGACGAAGAGGGTGGACGCTTTGATGATGCCGAAGAAGAAGTCCAGCCAGAGGCAGGGAAAAGGTATGAAGCTGTTTTACCAGAGAAATTTGTGTGGACGGCCGAAAATACTGAAGAGGGCCATGTGGAGATGGAAGTCAAGCCTCCTGTAGGAGAAACTGCAGAGGAATGCCTGTCCTTTGAAGTCCCCGTTGGCAGTAAAGGGGAAAGCGAGACTGCTTTAACTTCAGAGGCTGCATTACCGGGAGGAAGAAAGGAGAAGAGAGTCCTTTCGCACGATGGAAGGAATGTTGAGCCAGCGAGTGGGCAAGAGGCTTCTTGTGTTGTGGAAGAAAAGGAGGAACCCTTCCTGCAAAGTGTTGGAATTGCGATTGCATGGTCTGCAACGTTACTCTTTCTGGGCTTGGAAGGTGGGAGTGCAGCAGAAAGAGGCCTGGTTCTTTGTGCAGAAAAGCTGTTCTCTGAAGTGGTGGAGGAAGATCAGTCTGGCAAAGTTACAGAGATGATTAAGCTGCCGAAAGATAAGATTGGAGTGCTGCTCAGCCTGGAAAGTGAAACTACCAAGAAAGGAGGAAGTGTGGGGAAGGCTTCTTGGCTGGAGAAGTTTGGAAAGTGGCCCGGAGGTGTTGAAGAGAGAAGGGAAGTGAAGCCTGTTCCCATTACTATGGAGCCTGGTCAAGGTGATTCCTCCTAGAAGCAAGCCAACCTCTGGAGTGTGGCGAGACTCTTTGTGAGCTGGAGGTCCCGGAGGGAGGTGAGCTGGAAGGCAGGAGTGATGGGCCGGTTGTGTCAGCAGAGCAGCATGGCAAGGTGGAAGAGGCCGATGAGGCTTCGAAAGAACTGGGCCACAGCTCTTTCCTCGAGAAGGAGTTGCCGGGATCTAAGGCTTCGGAGGAGAGTGTTGCTGTTTTGGCGTTGGCTGAGGAGGAAGAGCTAAGGAAGGTGGCCTCTTCAGTTGAAATGCCAGTCGAGTGTCAAATAGCAGATATTCTTCAGGAGGAGCCAGAGGTAGCCGGGAGAAGTGGAGCTGTGGAGTTGCTAAGTGGAGATTTCCAGTGCGGGTCAGCTGTGGAAAAGGTGAACGAGCAGTTGGCGAGATCCCGAATGGCTGATCCTGTTCTGAATAAAACCTTAGGGTTATTTGGTCACTCGGGGGGAGGACGGAATAAGGTGTTTGAAGGTGTTGTTCCAGAGAAGATTTTGGTGCCTGTACTATGGAAGAAACCCTTTGATGAACTTGGCAATGTGCTGGACTTGGGTTTGGTGCCTGAACTATGGAAGAAACCCTTTGATGAACTTTGCAATGTACTGAACTTGAAGCTTCTAAAAATTGAATTGCATTCTAGCCTGTTGGTTATGATTGAGGTAACTTTGGGAGGTGGCATGGTGAAAGGAATGTTTATATGTTGCCTAATTGTGGTCTTTTGGGGAGAGAAAGTGTTCTGGAAAGCAGATGTAACATGAACGGGATACTAGGCTTAGATCAGACAGGAATTGATGGTGCAGAACTGGGATTATATGACACTGGGATTGTGTGTATTAGATAAAGTAATGTGCCTAATGTATTTTATAGAATGCATTTAAATGCTTATGTCTCATTTATTTTTGGAGGGATTGTTGTGTTGAGTTAGGGATGTTGGTGATGTTTATGTAATGCTCTCATGTCTTAGAAATGTTAAATGGGGAAGGTATTATGTATGTATATTTTATGTTTGTATTAGAGGTATGTTCCCGAGATTTAGAAGGATGGATACAGCCTTTGTTGGGATCTGTAATGAGGTTAATTGTGGCAGGAAGGTTGTGTTGGTGGAGGATAGGTTTTAGAGTTGATTTGATGATAGTATTGCCTCCTGTTGAATTGGCCAGGAGGAGGGTTATTTCGAGTTATAGTAGCTATTAGGTATAGGGGGTTGGTTATGCGCAGATGGCCGTGCCTGCGTTTGGTATTGGAATATTCAGTTTAGAGGATAGGTTTTAGAGTTAGATTAGAAGTTGTGGTGTTATTAGTGTTTTAACTTTGATTGTGGCATATGGATAAGTTAATAAAGAGTTTGTGGTGCCTTCCTTGAGAAGAGGGGTTGGCGAGACTGCCCAGTTGATTTGTTCCTGGGTTGTTGTGTTGATTTAGGTGTGTGGGTGTTCATCGCTTGGTTGGATGGTTGATTTCAATGCGATGGTTAGGATGGGCTAGAAGGGGTGTTCTAGTTTTCTAGGTGCGTTTCCCTGTGTGAGGGGTGTTATAGGTTGTTCAGTAGAATTAAGTGCTAGGATTGTGTGTTAGAATTGACATTGGATGTGTGGATTTTATGTAGATGTTCCCTTGTGTGGGAGCAGATGATGGATGGAGGGTTTAGATGACTGAGTTTGGTCGCAGGGGAGATTGGTATGTGCCTCTTGATAAGGTAGCAAGGGTATGACATTTCTGTTAATAGAGTACTTGACACAGTTGAGTGATCCTGTGTGGCTGGTTGAATAGTTAAAGTTTGTTTGTAGTAGTGATTCATGGTGGTCCTAGGCCTCGTGGCTGGGTGCCAAGAGGAGTTAGGTCAAAGGATAGTTTGGGAGAAGTGTGGATGTTCATTCATTTAGTGTTTATTGTGCGGAAAGTTGTAATTTGGATTATAGTGTGACCTCCTGCTTGTGCAGGGAGAGAGTTGTAGTTTCCCAAGTGCCTTCTGCCAGGGTAGTAGGATAGTGTTGCTGCCGGAGCAGTAAGGGTAGTGGGTTTCTGTTGTGTACTTGCGAAGCACAGTTGAATTGGTCCTGTGTCGCAGGTGAGGATGTGGTATATTAGAGGTTTTGGTTTTGAAAGAATGTTTGGATGCAGATGTTCCTGCCTGCATTCTGGTGGCAGTTAGTGGTTATTGGGAGTTATGAGCTGTAGAATCCTGATTGTGTGTGATAGGGATGGTGGTGTGATTTTGTCCCTGAGGCCTCCTGCTTTGGGCAGTGGAGGATTTTGAGAGTTATGGGACTTGGAGTGTTGATTGTGTGGTAGTAGGTGCGCAGTTGATTTATTCCTGTGCATTGGACTGTGGGGATTTGTAATAATAAGTAGTTGCATGGGAAGTGTGGTTCTGTGATCCCTTTTGCTATGGTAGTAAAGGGATGGGGGTGTTTTAGGTTTTAGTAAGTGAGGGGTAGGATTTAACCTTGAACAAGCTGAGCGTTTGGTAGAGATGTGCCTGGTTATTTGAGTGTGGGGGAGTTCCGGGTTTATTTAAGATATGGACAGCAAGGCTTTGTTCTAGTGGGTAGATTGTGGAGTAAGGTCTTGATTTTTGTGTTTGGTGTTAGAATAGGATTTAGATGATAAGTTAAGTGGTATGTTCAAATCCTCTTTCTCTCAGGGGGGAGAGAGGGTATTTTGTAAGGTTCTGTCAATTAGAGCAAAGTGTGCTCTAATCTTAGACCCTTCCAATACTGGTAATCCCGGCCAGGTGCGACCTTGAAGGCTGGAGCAGTGCAGAGAGAGAGCCTTGAGCTATGGGCCACACCACACCAACATGGGAAGCACTGCCTTGTGTTATGCTGACTCAGGGAGAGATGACTGAGCAGCCATTGGACGATTGGGCTCATGACATTAACTCTGTGACCCCTGGGGTCATGCCCCAATGGACTACTGGGATTGCTGAATCATTTGGATCTGATGCAACCTCTGTTAAGCATTGCATGCTAGGGGGGTTGGGTCTTTGGGATGATGGACAGATGGTGGAGGCGGAGACTGTATATAAACTATGTTGGGTTCTGGGAAAGGCAGATCTGGCTTCATAGGCAATGATACCTGGAATAAACTTGTAGGATCAAGCTGCTGTTTGTGCGTCGTCCTTACAGAGGTCTTTTCAAGAAAATCCAGCGTTCATTACATTGTATTCTTTCAGACTGGGCTTATTTTGCCCAATAGATCCATATATTTTTCCCAGTCTGAAAAGCCAATCCTTCATGTTTATTCTGACGCTCTTCTTTTGGCCCTGAGGAAGCCCCTTGGGCGAAACGGACTGGTGCCATCATATCCATATTCCGTCGGCCAGTGCACGTTCCGTTGGATACACCTTCGACCTGCATATCATTTTCTGGATATTTTTGCTTTGATACTTGAACCACCTTAAATACTACAACTACTTTGTATGGACTGTCCACGCTTTCACCTTCTTTACTCTTCTATATTGGGTCTTCAAGAATTTCCCATGAACATTAAGTCTGATATATCGTGATTAATATATTAACAACTAATGTAGTTTTCAATGCGGGACTCACTTCAACATATCCCTTACCTGCGAGTAAGGCTTTGTTATGTTTCTTTATATCTTTATGAATTTAATGACTGCAGGGCTAATATTCTGTGTGTTATGGTGAATTAACCTTCTTATATATATTTTTCCCTTCACTTATATACATGCATCTGTATAGTGTATTATTATGATGCACTGAATTGATTATTTGTTTGCTATGGTGAATTAACCTGCATTATTCTTTGCTTATATGGTGAATCAACCTTTACTGTTACCTTTTTGATTGCATTGGTACATAAAACGCAAACTATAATTCATTTTCTTGTTTATTTACCACTCAGCAAAGTGTACTGTTCCTTTAATTCCCTGTTGGAGATCTACAGTCACTTCACATTTCCTTTTTTTTACCCCAACCTTGTCCTTTTGTGCTAACCACAAATGCCATTTATAGGATGATGAATGGGATTATTAAAACCAGTTATTAGTTTGGTAGCTCTTTTACACTAAATAGTGTTAATTACAGGAAGAAAGACTTCCTCAAAGTGATTTAAAACATTTTACTGCTCTTTCTAAAAGGCCTCAGAGAACAAGCCATCTCCATTTACCATGTTTAATTACAGCACTCTGAGCTATTGACTGGAATCCTATTAGTGCCTTGCCTATGCATTTGTTTCTCCTATGGAAGCAGCTGGACATTTGTTACCTGATGTAGAATGGCTGTATTCAGTTCATGTTTGCAAAATTGGAGGTGTAGGTGGTGCATTAAACATTGCAAATTGCACATTATGCATGCAGGAATACACTCACATTGGGTTGTGTGATTGGCTCACTATTGTGCAACTACTGCATAAGTTTGAAAGCATAAAATAACATCCTCTCTCTGATGTAGGATTTCTGCCATTGTTAAATATAGGAAGTGGTATGAAAATATGATGATGTTTATAATGATGATGGTGGTGATGTTGGTGGGTGAGAAATAGGCCACAATTCTGTGGTACATTATCCATTTGCTATGCACAATGTCATGTGGTGACAACAGCAACCATGCAGTACACAGGACCTTTGGGAGAAAGTAATCCTTTCTATGAGAGCCAGCATGGTGTACTGTCATAAGTGTTGGTCTATGAACCTCATCACATTGATGAGTAAGCATTCTGATTCGCCAGCCTCCATGGTGAATCGGGGGCAACAGGGTAATCCCAGAACCCCACACCTTACCTTGCCACTAGCTGACATTTTCCCATCACATGTGGGGAAGTGTTGCTGTATGGCTTCCTGCCGTGGTAGCCCTATTTTTCCAAATGGAACATGGGGAGGGTCCTGTTTTGGTGGTGCAGCGTCCTACAATACAGCCACCCCAATTGACCCATGGTGCTCTGCCAGAAGTAAGGCTACATCATATTGTGAGGACGCTCCAATTCTCCGTAAGGATCACACGCAGGCGGTTCACGATCCAACAAGATTTATTGCAGGTACAACACCCATAAAGTCAAAGCAGTGAACCGTCACCCAAACACACCTTATATACCTCATCCCCCCTCCCTCCTTTCCCTTGCAATGTCCAGGAAAGGTTGCATCATGTCCTGCTGACTCAGCAATCCCACAGTCCAGAGGATATTACATCATACCCTGGCTGAGTCAGCATATTCCCAGTCAGTGTCCAATGTCCGGAAGAGGTTGCGTCACATCTGTCCTGACTCAGCACTGCTCCCAAAGGATTACATCACCCCAGGGAATTCCCCAAGGTCCGGCGTCAAAGCAGGTCAAGGCAGACTGGGAGTCTGAGCCTCCTCAAGGCTAAGATCTCCCAGCTCTGACATCATATGATGGGCAGTGTGGGACTCCATGTGGGACAGAAGCAACCTAGGATGCTGAATTTCCATGGTGTGATGAGGTTGTAAGACTCTGGAAACCACAGTCAAATTCCCCAGTCAGCCATGAAAACTTACTGGATGTTTTTCAATGAGTCACAAATTCTTAGCAACAGAAATGATTCCCATCTGCATTTGGTTTTTTTATATAGAGAGAAAGGGAATAGAGAACTAGAACAAAAACTGAGAAAAGGTAATGGAAGAAGAACGAAAGTCACAATCTTTTCTTTTCTTTTTTCATTGTTTTTCCTTTTTCCTTTTTTCCTTTTTTATTTTATTTTTTATTTGCTTTTTTCAGACTTTTCTTTTTTGTGTATATGGAAGTTGGTATACACGTTTATGTGTAATTGAGAATGGATGGATGGCTCCCTTTTTTCTTTTTCTTTCAAAACTTTGTTATGCTACTTTATACTCTTTTGTGATATCATGAATAAAAATTACTTCAAAAAAAAGAAATGATGAAGAATGATGATAAAATTAAATATCTAAGCACAAATAAGAATGACTACAATGACACAGTGATAGAAAGGAATTGTGTTGTTGTAGCACAGCAGTTCTCGTTCGTGCCTGGAGGGCAAGGAATAGGTCCTGGGGTTCCATTAGCATTAGGGCCTGCAGCAGCAGAGGTGGATTCGGAGGATGAGCTAGATGACTGGGGTGAAGCACAGGGCCCTTCGGATGGGCCGCAGTCTCCCACAGAGAGCTTGGCATGGGATGAAATGTTTTTTGGGCCCAGCTTAGATTCCGATCACCAGGTGGAGATGGGAAGCAGCGAAGGGAGTTATGAACACCCCGGGGGGAGGAATTCCCAGGAGCCCGAGAATGTAAACATGGACGAACCCGAGTGGGAAAGTGCCAGGGAGGAAAGTTCTCAGGAAGATAGCGACACAGCTGCCGAGAGGCAAGGTCGCTCCTTCGATAGGAGACGAGACATCGAGTCTAGCAGGAGGGCTTGGTCGAGGGTCCTAGACCGACCGAGGTCCGTGAGCAGAGATTGGAGACGAAGGAGCCTAGAGCGTCGCGGACCTCGGCCGACGGATTAAGTATAGGGTCCGTGGGAACGCCTCCTCAGTTCTCCGGCCACGTCTTTCCTGAATAGGCGTGAAGCGGAGTGGGACCACAAGCCAGCAGTGGTCATCAAGCCTTGCCTTGCATTTGCCTTGTTTCTTGAGCCGCATTGGTTTGCGGAGCCTTGTCCTGGTTCCTGATCCGCATTGGTTTTGCGGAGCCTTGCCCTGTTTCCTGATCCGCATTGGATTGCGGAGCCTTGCCACGCTTCCAGCTTATTTGCTACGTTACTTTGGACTACTTGCTTATCACCTTTTTGGACACTTGCATATTATTGGACTATTTACTCTTTGGAACTGTTGTTATACTCAATAAAGTAGTTAGCCTTCAGTACGTCTCTGTGTGTGTGATTAAGGGGCCCGCTACGACCGTGATCGTGACAGCTGGCCGGAGAACTCCAAGAACCCCTTATCACACCACGGGACGCCGCTCGGGATGCCGCAAGAAGCGCTCCACGCCAGTGGTCGCCATGGCTAACTTGACTGATGTCCAAGTACAAGAGTTGCAACGAGAATTGGGGGAGCTGCGGACCCGGACCGGACGGCACCCGGGGGTGAGCCCACCTGGCCGCTTTAGTGGTAATCCGGCCCAGGTGGAAGTTTTTGTGTGTCAAGTGGAACTATATTTGGAGCAACGCCCCAACGAGTTTGCCACCGATCGAGCCCAGGTGGTTTTTGTTTACAACCTGATGGAAGGGACAGCAGCAACGTGGGCCACCGCATTGATCCGGGCGCAGTCCCCCCATACGAACACGCTGCGGGCTTTCTTAGCCGCGATCAGGGCGACATGGGGGGCTCCCGTGAATGAAGAGCTCGCCGAGAGGGATTTGGCTCGGCTGACGAGCAAGGATTTATCCCTGTCCCAGTACATCTCCCGTTTTCGAGTCCTGGCTGCCCAGACACAGTGGGGCATACCGGCGTTACGTTACCACTACATTGCGGGGCTGACAACGGAATTGCAACAGGAGATGTTAAAGCATCCCCGGCCCGATGATCTTGAGGTCGCCATCGCTTTGAGCCTTCGTATGGAAGCAGGACTGCAGACCAGGAGGCGGTGGGACAAGGGCGGATTGGAGAAACCGCTGGCGAGGAAGGAAGGGGCTGGACAGTTCCAACCCCGACAATTGCCAGTACCGCCGGCCCGGTTGACCCAGAGCCCATGCAGTTGGGAACAGTTCGGCCCAAAGTGGACCAGCCGGAGAAGGCACGGCGTCAGCGCCTCAACTTATGCGGGTACAGCGGGGGGCTGGACATTTTTCTAAGGAGTGCCCCAGAAACCGCGTGGGAAGACTCCTAGGGCTTCTGCTGCCCTTGGAGGGGCCCCAGAGGCTGAAGAGGCCCTTCAGGCGACGGGGGAAGGGACCGGCCGGGTGTAAGAGGGTTCGCTCACTCGGCCGATGTCGCTAACCTCCCCCCTGAACCCAAGACTGGACAATTGTTCCTTGTAATGGTCAGTTTGTGGTCGCCCGAGAAGGGACCGATGATGGTCCATGCCATGATTGACTCGGGAGCGACCAACAACTTCATCGATGCAGACTATGCCAAGTCTGCCGGATTAAAATTTCTTGATCTCCAAGAGCCCAAGGGCGTCAAAACCATCGATGGGAGAGTCCTGAAAACGGGGCTGTAACTCAGTATACAGCTCCTACCAGGATGTGGACTAGTTCCCATAAAGAGGACATTTCGTTTCTTGTGACCAAGCTCCCAGACTTCCCCATTGTCCTGGGCATTGTGTGGCTCGCGCTCCATGACCCCCAGATCTCCTGGGCTAAGAGACAGCTAATTTTTTCTTCTGACCATTGCCAGGGCCACTGCATGACGGCTCGGGCGTGCCTGGCCCAAGAAGTGGAGAGTGTGGCCACCCTGCCCAAGAAGTATGCCGGATTCTGGGATGTCTTCAGTGAGAAGGAGGCGGAACGCTTGCCTCCCCCACCGGCCCTATGACTGTGCCATTGAATTGCAGCCGGGAGCCCCAATCCCGCGGGGGAGACTCTACCCTCTCTCGGAACCAGAGCAACAGGCTCTCCGAGATTTCCTGGATGAGAACCTGCGGAAGGGGTTCATTCGCCCTCCCAATCCCCGGCCGGGCTCCGATTCTTTCGTCAAGAAGAAATCGGGGAGTTGCGGCTTTGCAATGACTACAGGGAACTCAACAAGATCACGATCCGGAATCGCTATCCCCGGCCCTGGATCCCCGAGCTCTTGGAGCGGCTGCGGGGAGCTAAGGTGTTCACTAAACTGCACCAGAGGGGGCTTACAACCTTGTCCGGATTCGCCAGGGTGATGAATGGAAGACGGCCTTCCAGACCAAGTGGGGCAGTTTCGAATACCTGGTGATGGGATTCGGTTTGTGCAACGCCCCAGCATGTTTCCAACATTTCATGAATGACATTTTCCGAGACCTGCTGGACCGCTATTTGGCAGTCTACTTAGACGACCTGCTGATTTTTTCTCCGGATCAGGCGACCCACGATCGCCATGTCAAGGAAGTGCTCCAGAGACTGAGGGCCCATGGGCTCTATGCTAAGCTGGAGAAATGTGCTTTTGACTTGCGTGAGGTGGACTTTCTGGGCTACCGTATCTCACCTACGGGCATTGCCATGGATGACACCAAGGTCCAAGCTGTGGTCGACTGGGCGGCCCCTGCTAGCAAAAAAGACATTCAAAGATTCCTGGGCTTTGCCAACTACTACAGAAAGTTCATTCCTGACTTTGCCAAGTGGGCTGATCCGATCACCCAGGGTCTGCGGGGAAAGGTGCCGTTCCGGTGGACTCCGGAGGACGTGGGGGTTCCGCAAGTTGAAGCAGCTGTTCACCACTCCGCCGCTGGTGCAGCACCCCACCCCCCGCACCCCTGTCATCGGCCAGGCCGATGCTTCGGATGTGGCGGTGGGAGCGCTCCTGCGACAGCCTCAGGGGATGGACTTGTTGCCCTGTGCCTACTATTCCCGGCAGCTGACGGCTCGGAAAAGAACTATACCATTTGGGAGAAGGAACTTTTGGCCATCAAGGTGGCTTTCGAGGTCTGGAGACACCTGCTTGAAGGGGCCAAGTTCCCGGTGGAGGTCCACACCGACCACCGGAACTTGGAGCATCTGAAGTCCCAGCGCAAATTGAACCAGAGGCAACAGAGATGGTCCCTGTTCTTTGAGCGATTCAATTTTCGCATTCACTATGTGACCCCCAAGCAGACCAAGCAAGCTGATGCGTTGTCCTGAAAGCCGGAGTACGTTCGTGAGGGCGACGGGCCGTCCGAGGCTCGATTGCTTAAAGCGGAGAACTTTGCGGCTGCTCGGGCGCTTCCTGTCAACCCTCCAGTGGCTCCGCCAGCCCCTGGGGACAAGAGACCATTGAGTGTCCGTGTTCAGGCTCGCCAGCGGACCGATCCGTGGGTGCAGGAGCTGCTGACCAAGGGGCCCCAAGCCCCTTTCCAGGTAAAGAACGGGTGCACCGGGACTCTGTCTATGTTTCCCTGGGCCCGAGCGGGAGGACATTCTCAAGCTTTGCCACGATAGCCGGGCCGCAGGCCATTTTGGGCTTTTCAAGACTCTGCAACTGGTCCTACGGGACTTTTGGTGGCTTAAAGTGCGGAGGGATGTGGAGGACTATGTGGGATCCTGCCCTGTGTGCCACCGGGCTAAGAACCAGGGGGGCAAGCCGGCTGGTTTGCTCCAGCCGCTTCCGACCCCCTCTGCTCCTTGGAAGATGATTTCGGCCGATTTCATCACCGATCTCCCCAAGTCCAAGGGTTTCACCTCGATACTGGTCGTGGTGGACTGTTTCACCAAGATGGGACACTTCATCCCCTGTGTGGGGGTGCCTACTGCCAAAGAGACTGCCGATATGTTTGTGCAACATGTGTTTCGGCTGCATGGACTTCCACAGAGCCTGGTGACTGACCGGGCACCCAATTCACTTCCCAGTTCTGGAAGGCTGTCTAGAAGTTGCTGGGGATTGATGTGCGGATGTCCACGGCTCATCACCCGCAGACCGATGGCCAGACCGAAAGGGTTAATGCCACCTTGGAGCAGTACCTTCGCTGCTATGTTAACTATCAGCAGAACAATTGGGCGTCCTTGTTGTCCCTGGCAGAGTTTGCTTACAACAATGCGATGCAGGAATCCATCAAAGAGACTCCTTTCTTTGCTAACTATGGACACCACCCTCGGTTCTACCCCTCCGGTGGACCCGTCCGGAGACGTTTCCGAGGCTAAGGATTGGCTTCGAGCTCACTGCACTTCAAGACTTGCTACGCACTCAATTGGACCAGGCGAAAGCCGACTACAAGCGGATGGCTGATCGGCGGCGCCAGGAGGGTCCTGACATCCTTGTGGGGGATAAAGTTTGGCTGTCCACCAAGAATTTGCCTACGCAGCGCCCCAGCCGCAAGCTGGACGCGAGATTTTTGGGTCCCTACAAAGTTTTGGAGAAGGTGGGGCCTGTTTCCTTCAAACTACAACTCCCAGCGGACATGAAGCTCCACCCTGTGTTTCATCGTTCGTTGCTCCGCCCGCGAAGGGGGTGTGGCCTGACGTGATGCAGCCGCCTCCTTCCCCTGTGATGCGCGATGGCGAGGAGGAGTTGGAGGTCCAGGACATCTTGGATGCTCGCATCCGCTACCGGAAGTTGGAGTATTTGCTTGACTGGAAGGGGTTGGGACCGGAAGAACGTTCATGGACCCGGGCTCGGGATGTCCATGCTCCGGATCTCGTGGCTCGCTTTTCACCGCAAGGACCCTGACAAACCCAAACCTCGAGGGCGGCCTCAGAGGGGCCCTGAGGGGGGATAGTGTAGCACAGCAGTTCTCGTTCGTGCCTGGAGGGCAAGGAATAGGTCCTGGGGTTCCATTAGCATTAGGGCCTGCAGCAGCAGAGGTGGATTCGGAGGATGAGCTAGATGACTGGGGTGAAGCTGTCCCTTCGGATGGGCCGCAGTCTCCCACAGAGAGCTTGGCATGGGATGAAATGTTGTTTGGGCCCAGCTTAGATTCCGATCACCAGGTGGAGATGGGAAGCAGCGAAGGGAGTTATGAACACCCCGGGGGGGAGGAATTCCCAGGAGCCCGAGAATGTAAACATGGACGAACCCGAGTAGGAAAGTGCCAGGGAGGAAAGTTCTCAGGAAGATAGCGACACAGCTGCCGCGAGGCAAGGTCGCTCCTTCGATAGGAGACGAGACATCGAGTCTAGCAGGAGGGCTTGGTCGAGGGTCCTAGACCGACCGAGGTCCGTGAGCAGAGATTGGAGACGAAGGAGCCTAGAGCGTCGCGGACCTCGGCCGACGGATTAAGTATAGGGTCCGTGGGAACGCATCCTCAGTTCTCCGGCCACGTCTTTCCTGAATAGGCGTGAAGCGGAGTGGGACCACAAGCCAGCCGTGGTCATCAAGCCTTGCCTTGCATTTGCCTTGTTTCTTGAGCCGCATTGGTTTGCGAAGCCTTGTCCTGGTTCCTGATCTGCATTGGTTTTGCGGAGCCTTGCCCTGTTTCCTGATCCGCATTGGATTGCGGAGCCTTGCCACGCTTCCAGCTTATTTGCTACGTTACTTTGGACTACTTGCTTATCACCTTTTTGGACACTTGCATATTATTGGACTATTTACTCTTTGGAACTGTTGTTATACTCAATAAAGTAGTTAGCCTTCAGTACGTCTCTGTGTGTGTGATTAAGGGGCCCGCTACGACCGTGATCGTGACAGCTGTTTTGGTTCTGTGCCTACAGAACCAAAACAACACAATTCCTTTCTATCACTGTGTCATTGTAGTCATTCTTATTTGTGCTTAGATATTTAATTTTAAAAGGTTAAAATTCTTATGTTTTAGCATAGATTTAATTCATACTTCACCCTGGAGACGATTTCTCCAGAAGCTCCTGATTCTCTTGTTCCTCTCCTCTTCCTTGCCATTGTTACAAAGAGATACAAATCATTAGGTTTCTTTAAACAGTCTTTGTTGTCCAGTCTATATATTATTATGTAGAATATTATATGTTCACGTATTAGAAGTTCATAACCATTGAATTACAAATACAAAAAGCTGAAACAAAATCTCAACAAAATGAGCCAAAACTGAGTAAACAGTCTATAACAGTACAAGAGTACAATAGTCTATAAAAGGACTGATCAATACATTCATTACACCACTTAGAGCAGAATTTAAAAACATCATTGTCTGGGCTTAAATGTTTCTATTAAATTAATGGAAATTAAATGTTTATATTGAATTGTTGTATGTTGGAAATGCAATTCTTTAAAAAAAAAGATGTGACTTAAACAGAAGATGTATTCTGAATTAAACTACAGAAGAGTATAGAAAGAGAGAAATCTTTATCTATAACCAATAGAAGTAAATAACGTTCAGCAGGATCCCAATCTCCAGCCAGGCTGTTTTTAAACTTGGGTGAAGATGCAGGGCAGATTAACATTTCCAACATATAACTTTTCATTGAATTTTATCCCTATTTCTTATTGGTATAAGAAGCTGGGAAAACATTCTCAGGAGGGAGATATGATCTGATGCTGAGAGTGGATAAATTAAATAGCTCACAGCACACAGCATGGAATGAGAAGATGGAAGAACTGTTGAGGATATTTGCGAGCAAGGATCCTGCCAGTTTTGCAAAAGTTGCTGGTTACTGTATCTAGAGAGACTGACTTTTATATGGTCTTTCAATATTGTAACTGCTGGACAGTTTAGGCTGGTAAACAAGGAGGATGGCATAGCATATTAAATATTAGGTTTGATAAACAAAGAAAAATGAGTCAGGAAAACTTTTAACTGACTACCATATTGATTATACTTTTAACCATTACAGCTTGTTTACTGTTGTTTGGGGTAAATGAAATTTGGCTATGGATGCGATTCAGCACTCAGCCCAAGATTATAACTCAAGTTATATGTTAATTGTGAACTCCTTCTCCTGATGAATTCCTCAAATCTTTGGCTAGGTTGTCCGGGCAGTGGGGATGCCCAGTTGCCTACCCTGGATGATGAGACATTATGCCCGTCATCATTGATTAAGAGTCTAGGAGTCCTTTTGGACCCTCTGCTGATGATGGAGGCTCAGGTCTCTGCCATCAGTAGAACCACCTTTTTCCAACTGTGGCTGGCTAGATGGCTAGCCCCCTATTTGTCCAGAGATGATCTAGCTACGGTGATTGAGGCTACAGTCATCTCAAGATTGGATTACTGTAACGCCCTCTACATCGGCCTGCTTTTGTCAGTGATCCAGAAGCTTAAGCTAGTGCAGAATGCAGCTGCTAGACTCCTTTCCAGAGCCCCGGCCAGATGCCATATAACACCAATTTTGCAGCAACTGCACTGGTTACCGATTGAGCACCGGATCGCCTTCAAAGTGATGGTTATTACCTTCAAGGCCTTATATGGCCCAGGGATGGTGTACCCGAGGGACCCTCTCGCCCCCTACCAACCTCAGAGATCACTTCGTTCAGAGGATCAAGATCTACTGGAAATCCCCAGCTTCAAGACCTTTCGGTTAACAGCAACCAGGTGTAGGGCCTTTACGGTTGTGGCGCCATCCCTTTGGAACGCCCTTCTGTCGGAAGTTCGTGCCCTGCGGAATTTGCCAGCTTTCTGCAGAGCATGCAAGACACATTTGTTCCGACAGGCATTCGAATCTTGTTAATCTACTCTTATTTGGTTGTATCGGTCTTTTAATGTATTCGTCAATATTTTGTAAGCTGCTCCGAGCCTTTGAGGAGTGGTCGCATTTAATTCAGATAATTAATTAATTAATTAATTAAATAGATAATGAGAACTGAGCATGCATAATGGGTAAGAAATTGGAATTTAAGAGAGTGGAGTGCGAGAACATAGGCTAAAATGCATGTTGTGTGTGTTCTCTTTTTTTTCCAACTTTTCATCCACTGGGAAAAAAGTAGACAAAAAGAAGAATAAGTGCTCTAGGAAGTTTTCAATGTTTGTGATTCTGCAACTAAATTGTTTTAATCCTAATTAGAATAGATGCATAGAATCAATGGGATTTGCCTAGGTATAGACTTACTATTAAAATTGAGGCAATGAGTTTACACTACTCAATGGCATGATATTTTCCTTTGTACAGACTGCTCAGGTTAGTCTAAGAACAGGGTTAAGTGTAACGTTTAAGTTGTGTGACGTTTTGATAGGTGAATCCAATCCCCTCATTCTTCCTTTTCTGGTTCAGCCAAAAACATTTGCTTTTGTCAAATTTCACTGTGTACTTCTTTGTTGTTGGTGTTTATCATGCAGGTGACTTCTGACTCTTCATGACTTCATGGACCAGCCCACACCAGAACTCCCTGTCAGCCGTGGCCACCCCCAGCTCCTTCTCACTTTTGACCATCAAAGTGCTATCACCTGCCTATCTAAGGTTGCTAATGTTTCTTCCAGCAATTTTAATTGTGTAATTCTTTACTAGAATTGGAAAAAATACTATAAAAATACTATCACTTTTTCAATATTTCAGGATTTTGTTTTAAAATTTATGGTGTAAGCCAGTGCATCTCAGGTTGATGTGATGTGGAGAACTGGCATTAGTTTTCTCTCCAAGCAGATAGAGACCAATATGATATTTGTGTTCATTATCTGCAAACATTTCTTTTTTCCAGGAAACTTGCTAGAAACCAGTATGTCTATGCCATTTCACCTCATTTTCTGTCCCTGTGACAATTGGATTTTGAATATTCTGGTTTGTTGTGGAAACAAGATATAAAGCTTCAGTAGAGATACCTTTTCCCCATGATAACTCTTTCAGGAGTGAATTTCTCTTCTGAGAGGTAGATTTCTGTTACTTCCTGTTGTTTCATCCTTTTTTGTAACTTGGAGTTGTATGTAAGGCAGATGTTTGTAACTTGAAGACTGCCTGCATATTAAATTTTGTTTTTGGGTTGTTGTTTTTTATAGAAAATTAGCTAAACAAAGACACATTAGCAATTTAGGCAGTGCAGATGGCAATTTTAAAGGGCAAAAATTTGAGGAAAATTTAGAATTCACTTCTAGATTTAGGAAAAGTGAAAGATGAAATAGATGGTTCATCCATTTCATCCAACACTTTCCATATTCTAGCCAAGATTGAGGTTAATGTCTATTTTTATATTCATTTCAGCAGGAACATCAGAAGAAGATGACCATTATAAAGACTATGCTAATTAAAGATAGACTGGTACTGGATAGTGTAGTATAGTGGTTAGGCTGCTGGCCTGCAACTCTGGGGGTCAGAGTTCAAATCCTTGCTCAAGTACTGGGTGGCCTTAGGCAAGCCACACTCTCATCCTCAGAGGAAAGCAAATACAACCCCTCTCTAGAGCAGTGGTTCTCAACCTGTGTCCCCAGGTGTTTTGGCCTACAATTCTCAGAAATTCCAGTCAGTTTATCAGCTGTTGGGATTCTGGAAGCTGAAGGCCAAAACATCTGGGGACCCACAGGTTGAGAACCACTGCTCCAGAGGAACAAATCTTGTCAAGAGAAACATGTGATATGTGCATTATAGGATTGCCATAAGTCTAGAACAATTTGAAGACACAGAGCAACAATGCAGTGGGCAAAATGCCATTATACATCACATATGAGAAGATCACAGTAACTGAGCAGTGTTATTGACTATTGCACATTAAATATTAAGTAAGACTAGCAAAACAATCAATTATACTTTAGTTATGTACGTTAATGATGCAGCTGTAGGAGAATGATTTTTTTAAAGAATGGGCCGTGTTTCAAATAATATTAGCATTGGTATATAAGTTGGTACCAAGTGATCTCTTAAGGAGAAAGATTAAATAAGATGTAATATTTGGGACTGCTACCAAACATTTTAACTGACTGCTCACCCTTTTCTATACTTGAGAGTGTGACACCTGTGTTGATTTTCTCCCATATTAAACTCACAGTCCTGTTTGTTTTAAAAGAATAAATCAATGGATTTTTGTAATATTGAGCGGGGAAAAGAATCTGAAACCTGTCACAAGAGGCGACTTGTGTCAGCTCCTGCACTTTTGCTGTTGAAGACCAATATATTAATATCTCTGAAGCACACAAACATCAGAAGGCAGGAAAAGCATTTTGAAGGTTCTAAAGGGTTTTTATAGTTTCAAAAATCTGGTAGTGATGCCTCCTTGGGAAACAAATTAACACAGATATGTGAGCTTATATTTTTCAAAGGTTGAATTATCATTCTTTGGGAATGCTTTAGTTGTAGGGAGTCTAGGGAGTAGGACTTAAACTGCTTTTATAACTTGGGGAAGGTCTTGATGCTACATTCCAGATTTATGGTTCTGTGATATTTCAATAGCCTGGTATCATCTGGAAAGGCTTTCGATGCCTGTTAGACAGAGTACAGCATTTAGACTCCTGGACTCTTCTGCTTACACATGATCAATCAGCGGTAAAACAAGTAAAGTCAATAGAAGTGTTGGTTTCCTGTAATAGGCTTGATCCTGTCTCCTCTTGAAGGAGTAGGAGAGGGGACTCTATAATTCTACTAGCTGCCAACACATCATGACCCAGTAACAGTGGGAAGTTATTGGAAGGGAGATTAGTGTCAGGGCTTGTTCCTCGTTAGTGTGATTCGAAAGACCGACAAAGCAAAACCATCAGTAAAACTAAAAGTCTACTTTAATAGAAAATAAACAAACACACTACAGAGTATTGCAGAATGGTCTGCACTCAAACAGAAAAACATGGCACACAGAGAAGTTCTTGTCTACAATCTCCTCTCTTTCATGCATTCCATCAGTTGGATTCATCCGGGTCACAGTTCATAGCATGGTAATACGTCATCATGTTCTTGTCTAGCATTGTACACAGTAGCTCTATTTCTTTAACCCGGTAAATGCTGACCAGTTACAATTCTAAGCATACACAGCACAGTATTGCTTTCACATACCTTTAAGCAAATACACACACAGGAATATTTAAATCTCAACAATTTATAAACATTCATACTCCAACAATTAGCACATTTGGCCACTCTGATTCTGCAAAGATTCCCCCCCCCCAACAAGGAACACAAGAGAGAGAAGACATATCTTGTCTTCATACATGCACATAGTGAAGAGAAGGTAGAAAGATCTTTTAAAGTCTTTATTCTACATAAGCATTTTTAATTAGCAAATGAGTACTTTGTACATGAAGACACCTTCATTTGGTTGTGACTTAGGAGCAGTTAAAATTGCAAAAGAACTCTAAATCATATTCAGCTTAGCTTGGGAAGAAAACATAAGATTTAATGCAACTAGGTAAACATTTCTGTTTTACTTACACTACAGATGATGTCCTATGTCTTTGAAGTCCATGTAAAGCTGGGGGTCTACACCTCATGTCTAGCCTATGACTAACCTTTCTAAAAGGATGCTGAGACAGGCAGCTGCAATCTCATCTCTCAAATAGTCCCCAAAATCACTAAATCCTCTCTTGCGCCTTGTGGCATGTTTTAGAATCTCCCATCTTGGAAGCATCTCAAACTTTTCACACTTCACACAAACTGGACATCCACTTTGGCAATTGTTTCATATGATCTATGGTGCTCCTCTGTGATGGCGACACACATAAATGTAACCTAACCCTTCAAATCATTAATTATTTGTTTGCCTGGGCGAGATGTAATACCCCCCACAGCTGTGTTGCTTAGAAGGAGAACTTTTATCATACAACACAACTCCCATTCTAAACCATAAGAGATTATGGAGGCTTTTCCTTTTTTGAAATATTCTGATTGTTTCTAGAACCTTCAGGTGTGCCATTCCACCACAGATTTCCCCCAAGACAGTGAGTGGTTGTATGCATGAGAACATTTTTAAGCCTCTAATCATTCACTGCTAGAAGCTTCCATGGAAGATGAAATATAGTTATAACTTTCTTTTTGCTGCAATGCATCATCAGCATTTTGATTATCATCATTATATTTAATAAAATATCCTTTCACACAAGTGGCTTGAGCTAATCTTGACAATTTTCAAATCTGATTCATAGACTGAATTAATCCTAAAACTAAAATAACAAGTGAACTGAGAATGTGAAGAGAGAGATATAGTTAAATAACTGGAGTATAAAGTGGTTGAGAATATTAATGTAGCTTTCCAAAGTATTGATCATGCAAACCAAAGCAATATTTATTCACAACTGTACAATTCAAATACAGAGACATAGGGCAGACACACACACACACAAATTTAGATGTGATAAACAATATAGTCAGACAAACCAAATGGTGAGTTTAATACTGATCAAATGCCAAAGTGCAAAATACTGGCATATTGATGTTCTAAGTTCTACAAACCTTACAAAGATCCAATTAAATTGGCCACTATTGTCTAACACAAACACCATTTCAAATGCCAAGACATTGATCAAATAAACAAAGCTCATTTCAAAAATGAAAAATGTTTAATAAGTCACATTTGGAAAGTGATTTTTCCCTCGACAGTCAAAGAAAAAGCTAGTTGTGTGCTATTATTTCTATCCTGGTTTTTTTCTCCACTTCTAACATTTCAAAAAAATATATCTATTCTTACAGGTCAATGATAAACAATCCTTTGTAGTGCTAAGTGCTTCTCTGGCAACCTGCCAAATTTCCAAAGCCCATGTGTAATTTGCATATAAATGTTCATTAGAGTTTAATCAGGGAAATGCACACAGGTTTTCTATTTATTAAGTTCTACAAAGAACAAACAGAACTATGGCAAACACACAGAAAGACAAATTGCATTCGAAAAACTTTCACAGGCATATCCAATGGAGATGGGCAAAACTCTCTTATGGTTTCATTTCCTGGAACCATGAGAGACATGAAAAATGACAGAAATGACAAAACAATTTGAGAATTAACATTTGCAAAATGGTTAAATAGCCATTCAGACATGGAATTGTAGCATTGTACCCGTATTCCCATTAGGGTGACACGAAGCATAAAGAAATAATGTGTTGGTGACATATCCTGATATAAATTGTACAAGATGGCATACACTTCCTCCTTATTTAATGCCTTCTCCTTGCAATGTAGCTTTATTGTGATCAGATGGAATCTATCACTAGATGGTGGCTGAAAGGCCAACAGGCACCATCCAGTTGTAGTTAGTAGGCATGCTAAAATTGAAACGGAAATCTAATTGAGTCGTTAGAAATTCGTTATTAATGGGACTTTTGGTGTTTTACGGATCGCTGTCGTGAACCCGGACGTAGACTTCCTTTACGGCACTTCGCGCGCCATTTTTGTATCTGGGCCGTAAAGCATTCGTATGGCTTCGCTGCCCTTTTAAGCGTGTTTGTCATTGGGTGATGGATACCAGGTGGTACCATCACCCCACCATCACTCCACCTTCCCTTAAGCCAATCAGAGGCAAACAAACACTTGAGGGCGGGGTCAAGACCCTTTAAATACCCGCACCACGCGACCAAGTTCATTGCGGTTTCGCTGCAGCAGCAGGGAGGGAACGGAAGATCGCGGTCGCGGAGAAAGTTCTGCCAGACCTCTGCCTGCCTGGCCGCTTGTTAGAAGCAGGCCCTGGGGAAAAATAGAGGAGAGGAGAGGAGGAGGAGGAGGAGGAGGGAAGGATTATTCTTTTCATCCCTTTAAAGCTTGCTTCGTTGCTCATTCGCTCATTCATTCATTCATTCATTCAGCCATTCATTCATTCATTCATTCATTCAGCCATTCATTCATTCATTCAACCAATTCAGCCATTAATTTATCCAGCCATTCATTTATCCAGCCATTCATTCATTCAGCAAACTTTGAGTGCTAAAGTTTGCATTGGCAGGCTGGCTGCCTGCCATAGGTTTATTTTTTCTTTTGGTAAATCCAGGGCATAAGCCAAATATTACCTTGTTACCTTGTTATTACATATTACATTATTAATTCTTCAGTCACCCAATGCTGGATATTAATTGACAATTTTTCTGGCAAAGGCTTTCTTCCTTCTGTTAGGGCTTTGGCGTTTTTGGTGTTACTTTTAATGGTTACTCTTGTGCATAAGCCAAATATTGTAACATAATATAACATATTAAATTTATTAACAGTAATAATTCATTCATTCATCCAATGCTTGAATAATCTCCATTGACAATTTTTTGTGGCAAAGGGTTTTTTTCCCTGCTGTTACTGCGTTGGTGTAACTCTTTTGTATTGTATTGTTTATTCTTGGGCATAAGCCAAACATTTAGTTGTAACATTTCTTAACAATAATATACTATCCTTAGCCAGCCTTTACATATTACATAACATACAGTTGTATCTCTAGGGGCTTCCTGGTCACGCCAGATCAAGAGGCCCAAGTCTATTCAGTGTCTGTCTGCTGTTGGGCAGAGCTGCCCTTGCCTTGCCCTTCCGTGTTAAGGGCCCACAAGCGTGTTGTGTTCCCTTCACATACATACAGCATACATACAGTTAGTTCGTTCTACCTCGGGGATTCCTGGTCACGCCAGGCCAAGAGTCCCAAGTCTATTCAGTGTCTGTCTGCTGTTGTGCAGAGCTGCCCTTGCCCTTCCGTGTTAAGGGCCCACAAGCGTGTGTTGTGTTCCCTTCACATACATACAGCATACATACAGTTAGTTCGTTCTACCTCGGGGATTCCTGGTCACGCCAGGCCAAGAGTCCCAAGTCTATTCAGTGTCTGTCTGCTGTTGGGCAGAGCTGCCCGTGCCCTTCCTTGTCAAGGGCCCACAAGCGTGTGTTGTGTTCCCTTCACATACATGCTTCCAATGCAAAGCCAACAGGCTGATTAATCGTGGGGGTTAACTTGTTCTCCCAGTGACATTACAGGCTTTCTTGCCATTCTTGGTGGAGATTGTTCAGGGGGAGAAGTGTTTGGCTGTGATTGGTCCTCCGTGAACCCTTGGAGCAAAGGCAGTGGAGAATTCAAAGGCAGATAAGCGTGGGAGTTCCTGTGGGCCTTCCAATGGCAGGCCAACTGGTGAAGTTATCCCGGGGGCATTATTGGCATTGTTGGTGGAAATTGGTCTCGAGGAGGAGTGTTTGGCTGCGATTGGTCTGCCAGTAACCCTTTCAGCAAAGCCAGTGGAGATGTTGAAGGAGGAGAAGGCATTACAGGCATTATTGGCATTCTTGGGCTTGAGAAGAGAGGTGAGCTGTGCAGGCTAGCAGGCCAAAAGGCCTGGGAGGTGTCTATGGGCAGCACCGGCTCTTTGGCTTTAGCATAGAAGGGAGCTGAGCTGACATAAACCCATAACAAATTAAAGACACACATAGAATAAAGTTAGGGGAGAACTGACAGGAAGGAGAGAAGACGATAAGGACAGAAAGTGATAGCGTAGCAAGGGAAGGAAGGAAGGAAGAAAGGAGACAAAGGAAAAAGTAGAGAAAGGGGAGGGAAGGAAGGAAAGCGAAAAGAAGGGATGTGGAACCAAAGAGCTAAGGAAGGAATGAAAGAGGAGGGTAGAAAAGGTCATTAATTGTACTGAGAGCTAGTAGCTAGCTCTTATATTTATGTTATACATCTACAGTTGAAGGGGAATGTTCCCCCATTGATTTTTGACTGTTTTTGACTTTAGAACCAATTTAGAATTTCGTTAGTAATTAAGTTACATTTTAGCACTTTTTGCAAAATTTTTTGTAAGTATTTGATATACTAATCAAAAAAAATCCCCCCCCCCATTTGATTTTAGAATTGCGATTTTAGGATTCTAAACCAAGCCTAGTAGTTAGGCAGCCGCTATCAGAGTTAATGATGCATCACAGTCTGTTTTCTAGCTGTTACTGGAATATAATCCTGTGATCACGAGATATCCAAAGTGGAGGCTTAGCTTTACCCTTTCTGCAAAATGACCCTTGACATATCCATATCAAAATCCATAATTTGGTACCAGAAGTCTAGGACAGACTTCTGGGCAGTTGGGTTTAGGCCAGGACATGGAACTGAAACAGCCTTGGTAGCCTTAGTGAATGATCTACACAGAGAGCTGGACAAGAAGAGTGTTGGTTCTCTTGGACCTCTCAGCAGCCTTCAATACCATAGACCATGGTATCATTCTGGGACACCTCGTGGGAATGGGGCTTGAAGGCACTGTTTTGCAGTGGCTCCAGTCCTTCCTGGAAGACCGATCTCAGAAGGTGCTTTTGGGAGACACCTGCTTGGCCCTGCAACAATTGACTTGCGGCTTCCCGCAGGGTTCAGTGTTGTCTCCTATGTTGTTTAACATCTGCATGAAGCCACTGGGAAAGATGATCTGGAGTTTTGGATAAAACAAAGGTACTCCTGGTCAGTCGAAAAGCCAAACAGGGTATAAGGTTATAGCCTGTGCTGGATGGGGTTACACTCCCCTTGAAGACACAGATTTGCAGCTTGGGAGTTCACCTGGACCCATCGCTGAGCCTGGAACCCCAGGTTTTGGCACTGGCAGGGGAGCTATTCATAACTAAAATTTGTGCACCAGTTGCACCCGTACTTTTGGAAGTCAGACTTGGCCACAGTGGTCTACACTCTTGTTACATCCCAAATAGACTACTGCAATGTGCTCTATGTGGGGTTGCCATTGAAGACTGTTAGGAAGCTCCAAGTGGTCCAATGACCGGCAGTCAGGTTGCTCACCAGAGTGGCATACAGGGAGCATACAACCCCCATTGCGTCAGCTCCACTGGCTGCCCATCTGCTATTGTGCACAATTCAAAGTGTTGGCTTTAGCCTATAAAGTCCTAATGGTTCTGGCCTCGCTTACCTGTCTGAGCACATCTCCCTCTATGAACCAACTTGAAAGTTATCATCTGGGAAGGCCCTGCTCTCAGTCCCATTTCTATCATTAGCACAACTGCTGGGGATAAGAGACAGGGCCTTCTCAGTGGTGGCCCCTCAGCTATGGAATTCCCTTCCCAGCAAAATCAGGTCAGCTCCCTCAATTCTGACCTTCATAAAGCATGTAAAAACCTGGATTTGGGACCAAGCCTTTGCCCAATAGTGGAGTGCAATAAGTGATGTTGGAAAGTCTGCAATGACAACTGGAATGGCTTTTTGACTATGATCTCGGATTGCTTGGTTTAAATAACGTGTTTTAATCTTTATATGATTTTAAAATCATGTTTTAATGTATATGTTTATTTTATGTTTGTTGTGTATATGGCATCAAATTGTTGCCTTTGCAAGGCCACGCTGAGTCCCCTTCGGGGTTGAGAACGGTGAGGTATAAATACTGTAAATAAATAAATAAATAAATTGCCCTCCATTTAAATATTAGGTCAAGTTATATATATGTATATACAGAAATCCTAAACCTCTTCAGTAAGCTAGATATGGTAGTTTCTGCAAAGATGACCTAAGAATATAAAGAGGAAATAATGTTGCTTTTGTTCAGCACACCCATACAATTGTAATGTTCACCTACACGATTTCTCAGTACTTTATTAAGTATTTAGCTATAGAGCAGCATCCTGAGTTTTAAAAAATGTTTTGAAATCTGTATTTTCATCTATTTCTCTGGAGGCTTGACTTAATAATAATCAAACTCCTCACTCTAACTTTACCTATCCACCCACCCCATCACACATAAACTTTTCTTCTCTGTCTAGTTTTACAAAGCCTTTCTGGGTTTTGAGAGCATAAGCATAATACATGCTAGTCCACTGAACATTTTGAGACTGAATACATGGCTGCTCAGTCAAGTGTTTTACCAGATACAAACCCAGAAGCAATTCTGGGGGGTGGTTCATAATTGCTTGAAAAAAATTGCCAAAGGGACAGATGCTATTTCTGAAAGTGTCTTTTTTCAGAAAGTGGCAGCTGGATTTCTCTCATTCTTAGTAATAGCACAACATAGGCTAAGGAATATTACTGACTTATTTTTCCCAAACCACCATATTATAGGTGTAGTGTTAGAAAGAATACATTCTTAGTCCATCTCCTATTGTAGACAGAATATCCTTTTTTTTCCAAAGCAGCTGCCAAAACGTATATGGGAAAGTAATTTCATTTTCATCTAATAGTCTTTTTCTCTAGAGATTATTTATCAGCATGAGATGTCTAAGACTGGACCATATATCCTGGGCTTTATATAGGGCTAGTTGTACTCCTATCCTAAAATCTCTACAGACATGAGAAATCCTAAGTGATTTGTGGGATTTTGTATCTTGGAATGGGTGGGAGCATTCCATCATCACCAAATGCTCTTTCTTATATGTTGTTGAAATGTTTCATAACTGCTGTATACCAATGGGGGTGAGGGGTGGGGGAAATAGCCAAGGGCAGGATGACCATGGTTGGTGTCATTGTAGATATAGCTGTATTATAGACATTGATAGGAGAGGAAGACTGAATATTTCCTAAAAGGAAAAAAAATGTACAGTAGAAAAATAAACAGTAATTCAATACTTCACAGACCCCTAAACAGCCTATTGAAATGATGCCAAAAGCTGTAAAATTAATCAAAGTATATCTTATTTTATGATGATCCCAGTCCAAAACAAGACTTGGGAACTCAATTAAGTAGGTAACATTTGCATGATTGATAAAGAAGGAATTATAATAAGTATTAACCAAGCATTCACTGATTTACAGTTCAGCTCCACTGTAAAATTAGTATAGTTTGACAGCACTTTAAAAGCCATGGTTCAATGCTATGATAATCTGGGATTTCTAATTTGGGGAGCTACTAGCAGTCTTTGCAGACCTTACTTACTTGTTTCCATAGCTTTGAGCCATGACAATTAATGTGATATCAAACTGCATTAATTAGTTCCAGGCCTCAGATTGGAACTCTGGATGCTGATTTGAATTTGGATGTGATTGTATTGTTGTTAATAATGTTTTTAATAAATATTTTATAATTTAATGTTTTAACCAATGTTTGTGTTTATATTGCTCCTGTTTGTTTTGTTGTTGGCATCTAATGGTTGCTAGTTGTAAGCCAAAAAAGGATGGGATATAAATATTTGAAATAATAAATACATATGCCATGCTATGGATAGTGGTTCTTGGTTTTCTGTTAATTCATAGATACATTTCATATGATTTTGTTTTTCTATTTAAATAAAAGTGTTAGATATTTCAGAGCTGAAGATTGTAGTTTTTAGATTGTTTTGTTTTCCTGTGTTTTTTGTAATACATAATTAGTTGGTTTTATTAAAGAAAGCATGTGTGTTTATTTTCATAGTCTAATGATTTAATGACCAATAACCTTGTTTTTGTCTGGGATTTAGGGGTTCCTCCCATGGCACAGATAAGGTGAGATCACCAGACAGTAGTCCTGCATTAAATTCTTTCAGCCATGGCAAATGAGAAAGCGGTCGACAGGGCAAGAGAGCATAGGAACATTGTGCAATCTTATGTCTGTTCATTGTTCACAGATCTATTGAAAACTGTAGCCCACTGAGTTAGGTATGATTTACTTTCAGCTAAGCAAGTATAGCATTGCAACCTTAATTGAATAATGGACAAAAACAAAGCAAAAGTTATTGGGCTAAGCTAAGCTACTGTGAGGTAGGTATTCAAGGGTACTATAAGCCCATGGCACTGATGACCTCATCAGACAGGGTAGATTCAGAGGTGTACAACAGTCCTACTTCACTTGCATCTTGAAGCCTGCCAGCTCCCATCCCATGACATCAAACTACTTTCGGCGGGGCTCCATGATATTTATTTATTTATTTATTGTTCAAACTTGCTATACCGCCACTCCCCGAGGGCTCGGAGCAGTTTACAGTTTGACATGTGAATATGAGTGAAGAGGGATCATCGTATGCTGCAGCTGCAACACAGGAAGCTTTCCTTGTTGCATTGACAGAAGAGGGCAGAGCTGGAGGGTCTCCCTCTGTCAACTCCAGCTCCCCATGTGGGGACATGAGAGAAACCTCCCACAATGATGGTAAAACATCCGGGCATCCCCTGGGCAACGTTCTTGCAGATGGCCAATTCTCTAACACCAGAAGTGTCGCACCTGAGGCACTTGGAATCTCACTTAGTAATCCACACGAGACCAGCTGAGGTTAAATGCTTTTTAAAATTTATTTATTTATTTATTTATTATTCGGCTTCTATGCCGCCACTCCCGGCGGGCTCGGGGCGGCTCACAATACCAAAACAACAACATAAAAACAGCAACACAGATTAAAACATAGCATAAAACATCATTAAAACATCACAGTGTACAACAGCGATTAAAAACGACCTGGAGTGGGAAACAGCTTTTCAACAGGGGGGTGCATACCAATGAGTCCTACACATGGAAAGCTAGCTGGAAAAGGAATAATTTAGAATAACTGGAATAGGAAAGAGGCTAGAAAATAGTCGATTGCAACTCTCAGCAGCAACAATAGTTTAGCAGCAATTGTACACAAGGAAGCAGAAACGGATTATAGTCCTTTGGCAATCAGGAACAAACAAAGGAAAGCTTCTTGCCCAAACCGGGCTAAATCCACAGGTAAACTAATCCACAGGCAAAGTCTTTGAATAAGGCTTGGAGAAAGAGTTCTTGGCAGCCAGGCCGGCAGGCCTGTTCAGGGTTCCATGAGCGTAGTTGCTACGTTGGCTTGAGATGGGGATGGTTTCTAAGTCCCCAAGTTTATAGTTCACCAAAGCTTTGAAGAAGGTCCGACGCAACTGCGTCGAGTGTCAATTCCCACAGAGAGAGTTTCCAGCTGTTGTTAGCCTCTTCTCAAGGGAAAGGTATGCAATGCCAATTAGCGCTAACATCTGTGTAAAGGAGTTGCTCCATCTCCAAGATCCCAGCGTCTCCGCTTATCGGTCTGAACAGCAGTAGCGACCTTGGCCAAAGTTTGAATCTGCCTGTTCTGCCTTTGGTTTGCAGAAGAAGGACAGGCAGGCATGAATGGCAACTTATTGCCATCATGGCTGTGGTTTGGTTCTAGGGAAACAGAGGCCTGGGGTCTGACAAGAAGTGACTTTTAGTTTCTCAAGTCAATCCTGACACCGAAGAATAATTTAACACCAATATATATTCCTTTCTAGGATAAGTACTAAATGCTCTGGAATGCAAATAAATTAAGAAATACCCATGTAAATATAATAAAGAAAGCATCACATACACCTAGCCTCCATGGGAAGAAATTCCCTCACAGGTATACTAGCTGAAGCAGGCAGGGAAGTCACAGCTGAAGTTTTAGATAAAATATGTTTTGATTTCATAGATATAAGCAGGAAGTTATGAACACCTGATGTTCTGGCACAGCAGTGCCAACAGGACTCTGTTTTTCATTTGTTGCATTGCAAGTTTGCATTCCCTTGCATTTCATGTTGTAGGTGACTTTCTTAGTTTGCATTCACAGGCCCAGAGAGCTGCCAATCAATCTAGAGCAGTAGACCCGCCCCTATTCCTAGGTTTTGGGAGGGGAAAGAGGATTTTTTGCTCAGTCTTAACAGCTTCTCTTCAAGACAGGAAGTGATTTAAAGCTGCCTGTTCTTTCCAACTTGGAAAAGGCTTTAAATCTCACCGCTTTGCTGGGGTTACAGACCACAGCTTTGCTGGGGTAACAGACACAGCTTTGCTGCTGTACCAGATCCCACTTTGCTGGGGTAAAAGAATAGCTTCACAATCCTTTGTGAAGGGATCACCTGCAATCCTACAACCTGGCTAATCGAAGGAAACCTTGCGTGGTACGGGACGTCTGGCTATCCGTAACGCAGCGTGGAGTCGGAAGACGGGGCCTCTCGCCAGCAAGGTAAAGAAAGATTGCCCAAGGGAAGGGTCATAGGTTTTTCCCGAAACAGAAGACCAGCTTTGCCCAGTTTGCCGGCCCTGTTGCTGCAGACTGAGAAAGTCACCAGTTTTTTAAGAAGCCATCCAGTTTGTTCCCAAATAAAGAACTTTGTTAAACTTATTTTAAGCCTCAAAGGACCTTTATCATTGGGGGAAACTAAGGGGCCCTTCCAGCTGAGGCACCCCGGCGTCCCGTTGGGCATACAGAAGTCACGTCCAAGAAATAGACATCCTACAGGCCCAACGTGCGACAGCACACCTGAAGCTGAGTTGGTGAAGGAGAGAATCAAAAGAGTTCAGGTAGAGCTCAGGTCAGACCATCTGCCTTGTGTTTCTTCAACAATTTATTTATTTATTTATTCGGGTTTCTATGCCGCCGACTCCCGGAGGCTCGCGGCGGCTTACAAGAGCCGAAGGCACAATAAAATACAGAGTAATAAAACAATAAAAACAGTTAAAAACAAAACAACACAGTAGCCGTAGGACGATTGAAGCAATGGCACGATTGGGAATGCACGGGCCTACCCACCGAAAGCCTGCCTGAACAGGTGGGTTTTACAAGCCCGTCTAAACGGGAGCAGGTCCTTCATTACCCGGATTTCGGCCGGGAGGGCATTCCACAGCGTGGGGGCTATGACAGAATGCCCTCCGACGGGTAGAGATCAATCGTGCCAGCTTCGCCGAAGGTACCTCCAAAAAGTTGGCATCCTCGGACCGTAGTGATCTCAGCGGGCAATATGGAGTGAGACGGTCCCTCAGATACGCTGGCCCCAGACCGTGCAAGGCCTTAAAGGTAAGAACTAACACTTTGAAGGCGATCCGTTGCTCAATTGGCAGCCAGTGCAGATCCTGCCAAACAGGTGTTATATGGCAGCCTGCTGGGGTGCCAGACAGGAGCCGGGTGGCAGTGTTCTGCACCAGCTTGAGCTTCCGGGTCGCCGACAGAGGAAGGCCAACGTAGAGCGCGTTGCAGTAATCTAGTCTTGAGATGACCGTGGCTTGGATCACCGTGGCCAGGTCGTTCTGGGAGAGATAGGGGCCAGCCTCCTTGCCTGTCGGAGATGGAAAAAGGCCACCTTGCTGACCGCAGAGACCTGGGCCTCCATGGTCAGCTGGGAGTCCAGATGGACTCCCAGGCTCTTCATGGAAGACGATGGGCATAACGCCTCACCGTCCAGGATCGGAAGCTGGACATCTACCCCACCCGGGCGGCCCAGCCACAAGACCTCCGTCTTCGCCGGAATCACCCTCAACCTACTGGCTCGCAGCCATCCAGTAACGGCTTCGAGGCAATGTTGGAAATTATCAGGGATGGATCCCGGCCTGCCCTCCATCCTCAGAATGAGCTGGGTATCATCCGCGTATTGGTGACACTCCAGCCCATAACTCCGCACCAGCTGTGCAAGCGGTTGCATGTAGATGTTAAATAACAGAGGGGAGAGGATGGCCCCCTGCGGAACTCCACAAACTAATGTGGAGCCCTCGGAGACCACCTCACCCCTCCTCACACGCTGAGACCGCTGGTAGAGGAAGGAGGTCAGCCATTTAAGGGCTGTCCCCCTCACTCCAGCCATGGCCAGGCGGTGGATCAATAGATTGTGGTCGACCGTGTCAAACGCTGCCGTGAGGTCCAATAACACGAGCAGCGCAGACCCACCTTGGTCAAGCTGGCAGCGGAGTTGG
This sequence comes from Anolis apletophallus, assembly GCA_030556195.1. Taxonomy (NCBI): domain Eukaryota; kingdom Metazoa; phylum Chordata; class Lepidosauria; order Squamata; family Anolidae; genus Anolis; species Anolis apletophallus. Next base: position 69,792,197 of record JARBWK010000007.1, on the reverse strand, counting down.
TCTGTGATGGAGACCAGAACTGTCTCCGTCCCGTGCCCCGAACGGAAGCCGGACTGGAAGGGGTCTAGCCATGTTGCATCATCTAGGAAGGACTGCAGCTGCTCCATTACTGCCCTCTCAACCACCTTGCCCAGGTACGAAAGATTCGACACTGGGCGGTAGTTGGAGGGAACCGCAGGGTCCAATGACGGTTTCTTCAGTAATGGAGCTACCACCGCCTCTTTTAAGCACTCTGGAAAGACTCCTTGCTCAAGGGAGCTGTTTATGATATTCAACAGAGGCCCACGTAACCCCTCCAGGCAAGATCTAACAAGCCAGGAGGGGCACGGGTCGAGGGAGCAGGTGGTAGGCCTAGCTGCAGCCAATGATAGTGATGGATCTTCCTGATAATCCCATAGTTTGCCCTGACATACTGTCCCAAAAATGCTCATAAAGCTACACTAAGAATAGATAAATAGTTGTATAATAATAAATGCTATTGAGCATAGTGGATAGGAAGATATGCTAAAGAGCTTAAAGGATCATGTTTTAGAAGATTCAACAATAGTGTGTGTTCTGTTGCTTTCTATGAAGATACATGTAAATTCATGAACACAATGCAGACAGGCATGCCAAAATCAGGCACACTATCAGGAGAGGGCAATGTGATATAATTTAGTCTACATGTAGACAGAAAAAAGGAATTAGAACTTTGTCATCTTGTATCGCTAGAAATAATTTCCATGCAAAAAAAAAAGACAAGAAAGAACTTGTATCTACCACGATTATATGTATACCTGCAAAACATGAACACTACCAGTGAGCTGTAGTATTTCCCTAGGACACATCAAGGATAATAGGCTTTCCACCCCCCCCAGAACTTGCACCCAGTATCTGCTGAGAAATTGCTTCTTCTGAATTTGTGAGCATTTCTCAGCTCTGCCAAGTTAGGACCAGGTGTTCCATGACTTATTCCTTACAGGTTTTATTACTTCTTAATGCTGAACCACAGAGTTTTAGAGGCCGTTTATTCTCTATTTGCCGTTTTTCCCTTTGGGTGTTGTGGTGATGTAGAAGCTTATATCACCAGTTCCAGATATGCCTGAGTTTACTGTTGTTTAAAGTTTTTAAATTAAATATAGGGCTGCTATTCAGAATAAGGATCTGAGTCTGAGCACTCTTGTTGAGCTATCACCTCCAAAATAAATGTCTTGGCTCGAGCACAGCATCTCTCCATTAGCAATTAAACCATTTTCAAGACAGACACTAGAAGATTCCATTAAGCTTTCACTTAAATAGGGTATTACAGTGATAATATATAATGCCTGCAAAAAAGCCATAAAAGGCAGCCGTTTTTTTCACTGTATATGCACAACATATTGAAGAAAAATCTTGGACCAAAGCCATTCTGCAGTTGTATAATGGACTCAGCAAATTCTCAGAAATACTTTCTTAGTGTTAGCATAATTATGAGCACCCCCAAGTTAACAACAGTTTGAGCCTATTTGATTAGCAGTGAGCTAAAAATGGTGGGTGCTCAAGTTTCATTATATACAATGATGTAATAAAACAGCATACCAAGAAAACCCATTATAGGGTCACCTTAACGTTGCCAGTTGGAAATGACTTGAAGGCACACAAGCTCGAAACAATAACAGACACGCAAGTTGAAACAGTAACAGACACACAAGACGAATATTAAGACCGGGTCTTGCATTGAGGTGGAATTCTCTCACAGTTGCATTAACCTTTTCCATGATATGATGACAAGATATAGGCTAGTCTCAATGCTAGATATTAAGGCTAATGCATATCTCCTGTTATTAGCCAGTTCAAATTCCCATAATAGGATTTTCTGACAACTAAGTGACTCACTGATTATGACACAAGGCATGATAATATTAAACTATATGCATCTCTATACATGCTGCAAATATGCTTCTTCCTTCCATTTTACTTCCATCTCTCCGTTCAATTTTAAAAGTACAGTACACTTAAAACATATAAATAAAAATTTGTTAATTTTGAGGAGAGTGCATTTCTTTTGGCTAACAAGAGATTCCATTGAGAAAAAGTAGCCCACACTATAAAGACCCCCCTTCTTGAAACAAAAACAATGACTCCACAGCAGATTCCATGGTATTTTTTCCAGCATCTCTAGCTTCTTTTTTCTTTCACTGAATTTTCTCTCCTTTCTGCCCCTCCCACCCAAAATGTTTGAAAGACAGCAAAGAGGCAGAAAATATCAGAAAAAAAATTGGAAATGACTTCAAAGACTGAAAGACTCTTAAAATAAGTACCAAAAATGCATGGTTAGACAGGAACACTGTAAAAAAAGAACTCTGACTTATTACTTCAGGCAGTAATAGGAATACTTCCTATTCGATCCCATCGCTGCCACCAAAATGTAAAAACTCAGGGACTCTTTTATTATTATTAGGGCGTGACCAAAACCCATCCCACCAACATACGATATTCTGAAGATTCATTAATAGGGAAACTGGCTACCACCAACTTTAAAAAGAATTTTCAGTTTGTGTTTGATCAGAGGTTTAAAATAAGTTGGAATGTGTTAAATTTGCACTCAGGGCGCTGAACACTGAGGTGAATAACACTGAGATTCTTCCAAAAATGTCGCTGCCACCAATCTGGGAACTCTGTTTCCCTAATCTTCTATGGAACTTCTTCACACAGAGGCACTCTTGAGACAGGTGTTGATTAACCAAGAACAAAGTTGTTTATTTGTGTAAATTTCAAAAATACAGACACTTAAGCGTAACGGTTGCAAGGATGAGATGAAGCTTATGGTTACTTTAAAACAGTTCAATAGTTGGTTCCAATAACAATTCTCTGACTAGAATTCCTAATACACCAAACAGTCCTTTTCCCTTGGATCTGTTTAGCTCTATACTAGCTATTCTTCTTAATAACTATCAGTATTCTCTAACTAACCACTTTGGCTTCTCTAACTCCTCTTCTCCCAACTCTTCCAAACCTAACTTTCTTCTTCAACACTCAGACCCTGACTCTCTCCTTCAAACTCCAGAATCCAACTCTCCTCTTCAATACCCAGAACCTGACTCTCTTCTTCAACAAGCATAGATAAAGATATGCAATGCAGGGTTAAATCAATCGTAATAATATTATGTACATAGTAATAAACCCACAGATCAAAAGCACAAATGAAATAGCAATCGAGAGGCCAGATCAATTACAAAGTCACAGCATCTGATTTTATATATATATATATATATATATATATATATATATATATAATAATCAGATGCTGTGACTGATATGTATTTATCATACATATAAATTGAACACTAATATATCATAGACACAAATGTCTGCTGGGACCATAAATACATAAATCAGTTCATTACAATTCTATATAATATTTCCAGAGTAAATAATAAGAAGTCCGTGAGGATTAGGCAATGGAATCCATAGGAGAAATAAAGTTCATGTGTGGACCCTATGTAATGGAATGCACTATCCCTCCATGGTGGATAGTGAGTTATCTTCCATAGCCAAATGGGTGGTGTTTACAAGTGATGGCCACAGATGCATTGCAATTTGAATGTTCTGGAAGTGGTGTTATTGGTAATTGTCTTTGATTTATTTATCTGTGAACAAATGCTGCATATTCCACAAGATTTGGTGCCAGGATTTGGATGAGTGGTATTCCTTGTGGATTGAAAATTTGATCTGATCAGTAAATCTTTAATATTTTTGGTTCTCTTATGGGCCAAAAGTGGGGGTCTTGTAGACCTGGAATAGATGAGATCATGGGCCACAATTGAGGAACGATGTTGTGTATATGTCTGGAATGTCTTGTTAGTGTCAGTGGTCATATGATGCGTTTGGTGGGTTGTTTAGGTGAGGATTGTAATAAAACTTCCCTGGGGGTGTTATCAGCTTTGGATTTGGACCTGTCAATTATACGTTCAGGGTAGCGCCTGGCTAACAAATTTTGTTTGAGTCTGATGGCTTCTTTTTCGTAGTCATCATTGAATGAAGAGTTTCTTTTTAATCTAATAAATTGGCTGTAAGGTAAGTTTTGTTTAAAAGAGAAAGAATGAAAACTGTGGTAATGTAAAAAAGAGTTCCTGTTGGTTTGTTTGCGAAAATTACAGACCTTGAGTAGATTATTGTGGTTGAAAACTGTGAGATCAAGGAAGTTGACTCTATGCGTGCTGGAATGGGATTTGTCACCACTTCCAGAACATTCAAATTACTTGATGAGATCACATGCGCCACCCCGTCGGTTATTTACTGTCTACAATGCATCTGTGGCCATCATTATATTGGTGAGACGTCCAGAATCTTGAGGACCAGAATTTTGGAGCACAAATCCAAAATACGCTGTAAATCCCAAGATTCTACTTTATATTGTCATTTTTTCAACCACAAACACTCCTCTGAGTCTTTTACTGTATATGGCCTTGAAAGGGTTAAGGTTAGATCGCATGAGAACCTTCAAAATGCTTTACTCAAAGCCGAACGTAAATGGATTTTACTCCTCTCTAGTGAGATGCCCTCAGGGCTCAATGGCCATTTAACTATCCCGAACCTTCTTTTGTAATCACCTCCACCAGTTTCATTAGCATAAATAGCCTCATTAGCTTGCCTCTAACCGCTGATTCCAGCCAGGAAGGAATTTCACATTTGTGATGCCCTTGTATATTTCACTAAGATACGTGACTGCTAATATATTCCATGTTCTCTTCTGACTGTCAGATTTTAAAACACACTCCTAAAGGTAATTTTTTTCCTACACTTCAACTAAGCTCTACCCATGTTCTCTCAGCCAATCACACAGGTTCCTCACATTTCCCTCCAGGTTGCTCCTAAGCTCTGCCTCCTCTAGGAAATGACTATCCTAAGATGTGAGTGTGGCTAATCACAGCCATCTTTGACTGTTTAGTTTAGTTTATTGCATTATGTTTATTGTTATGTGCCTCCATGCACCATCTCACAAAATGTCTGCCAAAATATTTGGGCCTACTTCTTTAGCTTTTCCCTGGCATACAGGTCGACAATCCATCACAAAGACCAATTAATGTTATTGAATGGAGCAGAGGAATTGAGCATGGGTAGGATGCACCAAGAGGCAAGTAGTTAAAGTTGACCATACTCAACAATAGTCCTCCTATTGGGAATATAAGGAAAAAGACAGATATCACTCTTGATGCAAGGGCAGCTATCAATTAACACAGAGTTCTTTCTGAAAGGGAGTAGAGAGGCAGCAGCATTAAACAGTTATAGAAAAGGTCATCATCATCATGAAAAACAGCAAAATCATTTCAATTTGCAATGCATGCCGATCAATACTAAAGCAAACTATTTAGAATAACTAATCCTTTCTGCTGTTGAGTGATAAGCTGTAGAATTGATCAAAGAAAAAGGTGATATTTCCAGAGGACTATGTTTCTGTAAATAAATATTCTTTCACCTCTCTGCCCTTGAATCACTCAAGAGTTGCATTTTTGTTGCTCAAGGCTAGAGTTATCTTGATTATTTCAGTGATTCGTTACACTGCTGTCTCCACACGGCTCATCAATTGGTTTCTCAGTATATGGGATCAGACAAAATGCTACACACATTTTAGGACACATCAGAGTGACTAAAGAGGAGTGTGACCAGCATGTTTTATAGCAAAATCCAGATGGCACAAATGTAGCATAGAGAAGGCAGACCTGATGGGAAATTATAGTGATTTAGAAGAAAAGAGTAACTTTGGCACACAGTCATCTCTACAGTAATACAACTTGTATTTAATTTGTCAATATAATATCTTCTAGGATATTTAAGGAACAATGATAAACTCCTAGGAAGGGCAGCTGGAGGACTGTTGGAACATATGGATCTTTTTCTTTGGGTGTGTAAATGTTGATTTTCAGGGAAAGAAAGGCCCATGCTCATCTTCAAAGTTTGAGGATTATATCAGGTTAATTCTATAGTGAAGACACTGGTGAACTTCTCATATTGCTAACCCTCCATGGGTATGTGTGATATACATGTATATATTTTAAAGTAGATAATAAGTTTTCCTGCAACCTTATATGTGAAGGAATAAAGGATAAGGCTGAATTAATAGTGAGGTGGAAAGAGAGAAAGTCTGTGAGAAAGAAAATAAAATAAAATTATATCTGGCTTATTTCTCAGTTGTTTGTATCTGTGTGTTTTGATTAGAATTATACTAACTGATGCCTGTTTATGCCATTAGCAGGCCTGACTCTACATACTTTTTTTTGTAAAAATAAAACCCCACAATAAATAAAGGAAAAAAAATACTTTATTCATCAAAGTGTTATTATAAAGAATTCTGGGATTGTGTAGTTGATATTTTTAGAAACTATCCAAGGATAAAATCAGTTTAGTTTTGTAGCAAAGATAGCCCTCAAGATTTTTGGGCCTGTAGTTCAGGAGAGTAGGCTAGAGACGTTTTGCACAGAACTCCACATAACTCACCAAATGGTGAACTCAAGATTCCATAAGAAGGAGTCCAATCAGTGCAAGTCATATGAAGCAGACAGCTGTGTAGTGCCAAACCAATATTAGATTCCTGGCTCTAGCTTTTACAGGAGCTAAACTATGAGATGAAATATAACATTGTTTACTAAATTGTTTTGCAATAAATGAATCTGATATTGCCTTTCAATGTGTTCAGTAAATGAATATAACCACAGATATCTATCAATATAAGATTAGTGGACTTTAGAGATTTAACATTTAGCATAACCTATTCTCTAAATCTTGTGTTTTCAGGGCTAAATGTACCCAATTCACTCTACTGTTCTACACATATTTTGCTTTCTATAAACACGTTGAAGCTTATCAATATACTTATTGAGAATTGGTTTCCAGAACTGTGCATATTACAATGCACAGCATATACTATCATGTCCTTTATTACAGTTCTTGGGCTGTTGTCACAGACAGTAAATTGTTGATTCATTTTAGCAAAGTTCCCTGGATACGTTTCACATGGACTGCTACTAAAGTAGTTATCCCCAAACTCTAGTTCTGCTTCCCAAACAAGGTTCTCATTGTACAACAAAATGTTACCAAATAGGGCTTCAAATTATTTTGCCAAAATAATATAATTCACAAGTCCATTTTTCTGCCCTCATCACTCATGCCTCCATCAAGGTGAGAGCACACCAGCAGTTGGTGGAAATGTGCTGTGAATATTTCTGAACCTAATCCATTCACAGCATTATTTGTCATCATAGCACATTGAATTGTATCTGAAAACAGTTCAACCCTTACAGGATAAGTGTAAAGTGAGCCTTCAAGTACATGCTAATATTCATATTTTTGCATTTTTGAAGTTTTCTAAGAGTCCCTAGATAAGGAAGAAACATCAACCAATAAATACAATAAATATTTGATGAAATCCCATATTTCTTCAATTGTAAGACACCATCTATTATAAGCCACCTAATTTCAATACCACCACTGCATGGAGCGTCGTTACCTTCTTGCCGGAGCAGTCTACTACTATTGATGTACTCACATTTGCATGTTTTCGAACTGCTAGGTTGGCAGAAGCTGGGGCTGACAGTGGAAGCTCACACCGCTACCCTGATTTGAACCGGTGACCTTTCAATCAACAAGCTTAGCAGCTCAGTGGTTTAACCTACTGCACCACCGAGGGCTCCACTCAAACCATAATCCCACACTTTCTCTTATGGATTCCTTTTCCTACTGATATCAAGGCCATTTGTTTCACCTGTGTTTTACACTTTCTTTTTTATCCACCAATTTAAAAATTAGTTTTCTAATAACATAAAAATCTGGGATCCAGTCTCTGGGCAAAGTCTTAGTATTATCAGTAGCATACAGTTCAGGGGAGCATATATTACTTTAATGAAAACAAAAACGGCAGCAGCCGAAAGACCTACAGAGGATCTAATGTTCTGTTATTCCCCCTTCTGAACTCCTAATAGGTAATGAGAGAAAGAAAGGCAAGGCACATTAATATTTAATTAGTTTTGATCCTGAGAAGTACTTAATCTTATGTTAATGAACATATTGGAGCCAATTAGCAATCTCTCTGGAACTTTGCACAACAGTACTTCTAATGTCGCTCTATAAATCTTTTGCTTATATTTGTCATGGTCTATACTGTGCTGTGGTTTGGATAGTCTAAAAAAATTGTAACCAAAAAAAGACACCCCTACTGATTAAAGGAAGAATTTGTTTACTAATTTCTAAAGAAAGATCTTGAAAAGAATTGAACATATTGTATAATTATTCTAAATATGAAAGAAATCAGAAAGACAATTCTTTCTGTCTTTATTCAATGCATTAATTATCCTGGACTCTAACTTCTAGAGTTCACCTACAAGGGCCACAAATCCTGAAGTGAATGAGAAGTCATTCCTGGGCATCCACATGATGCACAGACCACTTCCTGATCACAACATGGGATAAACCAGATATTGCAGCCATGCCTCACATTAAATAAAGTCATTGAATGCTTCTGAGCTTCCTTAGAGCTCTGAAGCAGATGTGTATTTGGGGGAGGTAACATGAGCAGCTGGGCTGGTGAGAATTTGGCACTAGCCCTGCTGTTGACACAAGTCAGTGCTACAGGAAGAGAATCCTCCTTCTCCTTTCACTCCCCCCTCTTCAAGTTGCATGGATGTCCATGCTAACATTGACAAGGGAGCCCATCAACAGCCAAGAGTTCTATGGAGATCCATGGGCAACAGTACAGTGATGAAAAACAACAAAGGGTAAGTATCCAGCAAACCTGGCTCAGCACGACTGAGCAAACAGGATTTCTGTCACTATTGTGGTTTTCTGTAAACACCACTGCAGATTCCAGGACTACAGTTGTCCTCTACATATGCTCTAGATTTTGTGGCCTGTGTAGATGACAGGCATGGATTAGAACCCAAAAATCGCGATTCTAAAATCAAATGGGGGAGGATTTTTTTTATCAGTAATAGAAAGACTTACAATTTTTTTCCAAAAAGTTCTAAAATGTAACGTAACTACTAACGAAATTCTAAATTGGTTCTAAAGTCTGAAAAGCAGGGAAACAGGACTGACACTGTTTTAAGCACAGGCAAATCAAGGGGCAACATTTCCCTTGGTTTCCTTGCAGGGAGATAAAAACCATTAATATATTATTATTAGTATTATTATTATTAAATAAAATAGTCAAGGCTTGCTTCTCCAGAGCATTTATTAGAATTAAATAATAAATTCTAATAGTAAGAATGTAGTAAGGGTGATAGTGACCTGGAGGGTATGAGGAACGTGCTCTTGGTAAACTAGAACATGCTCTTAGGTTTGTAGTTAGAGCCCTGTCAATTTTACAGTATTTCAATCCATGTCTGTTATCAATTATGTAAGGCCACAAGCACTCTAGTGCCCTCAAGAACAAGCAAACATATTATTATAATTATGTCAGGCCCAAGTTGTTTCTATAATTATTTTAGTATTATTATTACTTCGCTGTGCGTCTCCCATTGATTTTGAGAGCTGTTGTTGCTCTTAGACACCTTAAAGTCATATAGCTTGGCATGACTGCATGGATTGCTGTTATTTCCCACCAGAGCAGTACCTATTGATCTACTCACATTTACATTGATCCCAGTGGCATCAATAACAAGTAGGGCCCTTCTTCCAGGAAATTAGAAGGGGTAAATATTATTATATTATTTATTATTTTATTAGAATTAAATAATGCCCTGGGCCCTTCTTCCAGGAAATTAGAAGGGGTAAATATTATTATATTATTTATTATTTTTATTAGAATTAAATAATGCCCTGGGCCCTTCTTCCAGGAAATTAGAAGGGGTAAATATTATTATTATAAAATAGTTGCCTACCTTCTCCAGAGCTCTTTTCACTGCAGCTTTCTCCCCATTCATTTTGCCATAGATCTCTAGGAGGTTTGAACTCCATGGCTTTTCCTTGAATCTGCACTTTTCCTGCTCCTCGCCGGGCTGTTTTCAACCCCTTCTCCCATTGTTTCAGCCTGCCTCATGTCCTTCTCCCCTGCCCTCCTATCCAGGCTCCTTTCCCTGCAGTTTAAAGTGCTTTTTTCCTGAGTCCTCCAGCCGCTCTAGGACTTCCGGTTTCGATCTCTCTATGGTTCTGGCTGGTTTTTCTCTTCCTGGAGGCAAGGCCTTTCAGTTAAAGTAGGCCTCGAGCATGGAAAGGCCCCATCTGACTGTGAGTAATGTCTGGGATTTTGGATTTTGGAGGGGGTAATAGGGAGCCTTCCGAAATATTTAGAATTCTAATGAAACTTTGGGCCCAGGGGGTTCGAAAAAGAAAGTCCACTTCCGGGATTGGCCTTGCGATCCGTAAAAACTTGAAAGTCCCATTACATACGAATCACTTACGAATTCTTTTGATTTTCATAACTTTTTTCTCATGCCTAGTAGATGACCTCACAGAATTCCTAGTTAAGGTAAGGAATATGGGTATTTAGTCTAAAACATTGATTCACCATAGAACTACTCAAATAACAAATCATAAACTCCTTGCAATCATGCAAGAGTGAAAAGGTTAGTACAACTATAGCATTTATGTTAGCTTTGCCCAAGAATCCCTGTTCCTGGCTCCACTGTAGAGCTACACATGTTGGAAGTTAATGCCTGCCAAGGCTATGTAAATACATCCTGGTCATGCACCATTCCTGATGGTCAGTTGAGTTTAAAAAACAACAAAAATACAACACAACAGGTTTGCTGGATACTTGCCCTTTGCTGTTTTTCATCACTGTACTGTTGGCCATGGATCTCCATAGAACTTTTGGCTGTTGATGTGCTCTCTTGCAACTGAGAGATGTAGTTTTACAAGGTTTTTAGCCATCTCTGCCACATAGTGCTGGTACTTCACCAAGCTCCAACTCCCATGATCCCATAGTATTAACCCATGACATTTAAAGTGATGGAAAACTGCATTAATTCTTTAATATAAATGTACGCTATATTTACAAGTTATCATTTGAATGGATTCATTCAGTTTAAATTTACGTTGTTTGACTGGGGCTGGTTCTAGACAAGGAAGAAGTCTGCTTCAGTCTGGGTTTTAAAAACCTAGGTCAGGGTGACCTTCTATCCCCAGCCTGGCCCGAAAGCCTGTGCTTTTGGTGCTGAGTGTCTAGATGTGCTCCTAGAACCTTCCGGTAGAACACCCAGATCCTCTAAGCCCCTTCCCCTAAACCCCTTAAAAACCCCTTTAAAAATGAAAACAATGTACCCAGCTGCCATTTCCACTACTTAATTAATTCAGGAAAAAGCAGGGTTTTCCTACTTTGTCCTGAATTAATTCATGTTTACCAGAGGCGTCATTTGGAGGTGTCTGTCTGGATAGGTCCTAGATGTAGCTGAATCAGTTCTTTTCTTCCTGCCAAAAATATGGTCATATGTATATACTATAATAGATTTCCTAAAAGTATAAGTTTTGTTAATTTCAATCTGGATTAGATGAAATATTTTATAATATTAATAAAAATAATATTAATATTAATATTAAATAAATAAATATTATTTATTTAAATATTAAATATTATTTATTTAAATAAATAATATTAATAATATTAATATCAATAAAATATTTTATTTTTATTTTATATGCACACACACACATACACACACACACACACACACATCTATCTTACTGCTCCCATTATAGGGTCTTTTTAATATGAAGCTGACACACTGTTTATGTAATCAAAACACAGCCTCAAATTCAATTACTAGTTTCCAATTAATATTCTGCATGACAAGGTCAACAAACATAAGCATGTTACAGCGGGAACAATTATTCTGGCAGTTTTAGCTATAAAGAGATTCTATTCAAAGCAATCCCCATTTAGAAATAGATTTATCACAATCCTACTAAGTTTCTGCCTGACAAATATCTAATAATGAGGGAATGGAAAATCATCATCCATAGTATTAGCAGTTAAAAAGGGGGAGTGACAGTTTTGCAAGGCACAAACAGATTTATTTCATTGGTCATTTTCGGATGAGTGTCTTTCAAATTAAATTTTAAAAATGAGATTGAACAATAATGTTATACACAGAGAAGTTAATACATCAGAAGGCATCAATGGGCTTGCTCAACCCATGAGACAATAATATTCCTACCTGGAAAATGTGCTCAGTTTGACTCAATGTGTTTCATGAAGATATATTGGTCATGTAATCAATCTTAAAATGAAGGCACTCACTGAAGAGCCTGCACAAGTAAAAATTATGGGAAATTGTTTAATTACACACACAGTTTTGGGAATAAAATCTGTTTGAACTCCTTGAAATATTCCTTTCTTCAAACACTGTATTAAGAGCAATTGTCTTTTGTTCATATTCAAGAGGCCATTGCCAAATTGGCTGGAAAATTTTGGATCCTATAATACAAATAACTATTTCCCCCTGGAACTCGACTGTGTAAATTAAGTGGCATTCTTTCTTAAAGCATTCCAAGTAAGAGAAAGTAATGTAACAAACTAAACATGCTAATACTGGAAATTGCATTGCCAGACTGAGGAGAATCTGTAAATCACATAGATATTCCACCAATCAGTTAAATTACATGTGAAGTACTCGTTGACTCTGAGATCAAGTATTAAAAGCAAATTGGTTTGATCTTGAAGTAGCTCTTTATTTTAGGTTGATGTGATCATTAGCTTACGGACACAAGAATACTGAAGTAAGTTTAATAGTTTTTGAACCACTGTCTGCCTTCCTCTTCTTGATCTGCGCCCTGAGGTTCTCTATCTCCATTAAATACTCTCATTATCAAGGGAATATTTATGCTGGAAAAGTGTCTCTTATATACGAACACATACATTCCATGTGCCAAAGGCTTCTAATTGATTTTCATAATTTAGCTAGATTAATTAGATAATTGTCATTTACTTTAACATGGCAGCAGCCATTCAGAATAGAAAATATATTATCTAGATTCGTCTTCAGGGCACCGACATCTAAATTTAGCACTTCAGAATTCATGCACAGTTCAGAATAAGGCTTTGTTTCGGGTGTTGTAAAAGTCCTGAAATGCAGAATTGTTCAAATTTCAGTTCTTAAAGTTTTATCTTTATTACTTTGCTAAAATATTCAAAATTATGGCCAAGTGAGAAATCTGAGAGCTGCCCATGATATTCCAACCACGATCACAAGGAAATATTCTCTTGCATCTCACATTTCTTATTTGTCCTGCATTTTCATATTTTCAACAAAAAAAGGAATATTGCTGTGTTTGTGCAGTGGACTCTAATTTTAGCATCTCTGGGATTTCTGGATTCACTAGAACCCGTGGCAAAACGTACTTTAAGCCTAAATGTATAGGTTGTGTTATAAAGTGAGAAATAAAAAATTGTGCTCTTTCCTCCCTACAGAACATTCCAGAATTTTAATTAGCTTTAATTCACAGACAATGACAAGGCAATCTAAAATGTGCAGTAGTTTTTCTCTGCTTCCAGCTGGCGATGATGACAAGGTATAATTAACTAGGGTATTTGCTACTTATATTCTGCACAAAGAAGTGTCCAAAAATTCCACAGATCTTCCAATTCCATTATTGTTTAACTTGTATCTTCATTTCTCCACTTCAGCCTTTTAGTCATATATTTATGACTGATTGTTATGTGTTAATCATCCATATGAGTCCTCTCGGAGAGGTAGGGCAGAATACAAATAAAGATGATGATTGTGGTTGTTGTTGTTGTTAATTTCTCAATGCAGCGGATTAATAATGAAGCACATCCCATAATGCTTCGTCTGCTTGAGCCAAACCGATTTTCCTTATACCTTGATAATATCTAGATTGATTCCCAGCCAAGATTTTTTCAAAAAGACATTTTTATACCCCAAATGATATCTTAAAAGTTACAATAGGTTATGATTCTTCCTTAAGTTTCTGCAGAGGACTTTTGCTGTAAATGTGCTTACCTTTGAAAATATAAAATTAAAATATATTACACCAAAAAGGTCATGCATAAGATAAGAATCCTAAAGAATCAGCTATAGTTTTCTCCTGAATCTGTCTCATGTCAATTTTTTTATTCTCCTCTTGTCATCCTTGTAATGCCCATGTGTTTTGAAAGAGGGGGAGTCAAGAGAACAAAGTTTTCATATGTATTCCTTTTTTTCCAAATCATTTTTATTGAACTTTCACTAGTAAAGTGACGGGCAGGGGGGAAAGGGAAAGAGAAAAGAGACCTCACAACCTCTGAGGATGCTTGCCATAGATGCAGGTGAAACATCAGGAGAGAATGCTTCTGGTACATGACCATACAGCACGGAAAACACACAACAACCTAGTGATTCTGGCCATGAAAGCCTTTGACAATGGAAAGAGAAAAATTTGCAGATACAGTAGAGTCTTGCTTATCCAACCTTCGCTTATCCAATATTCTGTATTATCCAATGCAGTCTCTCTGCTTCCCACTCGGATCCACTCGTATTTATGAATTTTGATGCTAAATTCGTAAATACCGTAATTACTACATAACATTAACGTTTTCTGTTGATTTGTTGTAAAGCATGTTTTGGTGCTTAATTTGTAAAATCATAACGTAATTTGATGTTTAATAGGCTTTTCCTTGATCCCTCCTTATTTTCCAACATTTTCACTTATCCAACGTTCTGCCGGCCCATTTATGTTGGATGAGCGAGACTCTACTGAAATAGATTTGTTATTGGTTACAAATATATATTATGTCGCAAGGAGAAAACATAGAGGGTGAGGGTTGTTGGGGTATCTGGAATTTTTTTTTTACAAATCTATCATTGTTACAACTAAGTCTTCATCTCTATTTCTTTAATACACATTACATAAAATATTGAAGAATCTAGCAATTTTAATTTTAAGTCCATTGGTTGTATCTTCTTGTGTCTTCTCACTTTGTTTCCTGGTCTTCATATACTCTTTTCCAGTTCTTCTTCAATGAACATCTATCTTAATTTTTCATGACAGATTGTTTCACATTAATTCTTTTCTTAAATTATTTATTATTATTATCCACAAAGAAAATTCTACAGTTTTCATTTAAACCATTAGTAGGTTAGTTTTCATATCATTTTATCATCATCACCATGCTTTCTCTCCTTTGGTATTACATCAATTCTATATAATTCTATATAACCAATCCCTTTTTTTCTTGCCCTTCTCAATCTTATTTAGTTTATGTTGTTTCACAAAATGTCTTAAAATTTTGGATGGGTGCTTAGTGATTTATCTCTTTATCAATCTTGGCGTCTGAAGAGATTATGCTTCCCAGGTAGGTGAACTGCTGAACGGACTGAACGAACCCAAGCATATACATATAATGCTAATAGTAATAACATATGTATTCTTGAACACATTTGATTAATATTTTTTTCCCTACATAAATTTACCCTCCAATATGTCAGATGAAAACCAGGGCACATGTGGCTGAGGAATATCAGAGTATAAGCAGAGGCATATGATCAGGAAGTGGGAAGGCACAAACTGTGGTTTTCAGCAGATAAATTCTGGAATATATGCACTTACATTTAAGTAAATCTTAATAAAGGGAAAGAAACCCCCACAAATGAATAAAGAGAATACTCTGTGTGAATGCATGAACACATACAGTTTAATCAAAAATAAACTTAGCTCTATGTACAGTATAACATTAGAGTATTCTAAATTCAAATGCCTGTACCAGATCTGTTTAAAATGTTTGCTTTCTCTTAGTTACACCATACGAACTCTGTGTTTATACCCACATCATGCACATTATAGATCAGTTTGAAATCAAAGGTGGCATAAAATAATGGGCAATGTTTAAGGTGCAGGAAGTTAACTGAATGTGGTTAGTGAGGACAGGTTTTCTATATGATCACTGTACTCACTAGGGATGCATTCGAAAATGCACCCACCATCCTCCCCTCCTTGAATGCCAGATACCAAAAATAGTGAACTTACCTACACTTAAATTGGAAGCATATCATGCAATAGCACTGGAGGACCTAGACCAGTAGTTTTCAACCTATGGGTCCCCAGATGTTTTGGCCTTCAACTCCCAAAAATGCTAACAGCTGGTAAACTGGATGGGATTTCTGGGAGTTGTATGCCAAAACACCTGGGGACCCACAGGTTAAGAACCATTGACCTAGACAGAGCCACAAATACTTCTTTTTTTTTTTGAAACACGGATAATTGAAAATGTGGATATCGAGTCCCCAGGTAACAAGGTCAGGGCTGTAATTCAAAATATTTCTTCTTCGAGAGCTCTGTGAATGCACACTTATGAAGTTTGCGCGCCAGCGCGGGCTTCCAACGGAAACTTTCCCAGTTTGAAAAGTTTTGGCGGTAGCTCCGCCCAGCCGGCCCGGAGGGCATAAAAGGCGCCTCCATGTGCGCCCACTCCATTCCTTTGTTTTCCGCCACTTGGGCAACATCGGAAATACGGCTGGTTGTGTGAGCATAGTATGTCCACAACCAGTTTCAAGAAGTGTTCATCCTGCGGTAGCAAGATCCCGGATTGCGATGGTCACTCGAAGTGCCTTCGGTGTCTCGGGGAGGGACACGTCGTTCCGACCTGCCGACACTGCCAGGCCTTCTCGTCGCACACCAGAAGAGCGAGAGCCCAGAGGCTTCAGGCCTACCTGACGGAGCGTGCTCTCTGCCCTCCAGAGATGGCGACGGCTGTCCCATCTACCTCCTTGGGGTCCGGGGCGGCTGCTCCGGCCCCATCCGTGTCGACCGCTCACCCGGCCGGGAAGAAGCGTCCACGGAAGGAGAAGGACACGAAGTCTGTCTCATCGAAGACTTCGGTGTCGAAGAGGCCCTGCACCGTGACCACCGAGACGGTCCAGCTGCCTCCACCTCGCCGCTCATCGACGAGCTCGATGGCGTCAGGCCTCTCCCAGAGGTCGGCCATCTCGAAGACTCCCTCCAACAGAGCTATGGAAATAGCGTTCCGGAGGTCGAGCGAGGAAGCCCGTAGAGCCCAGACCAGAGGCCTGGTTCCTGTGACTCCGGGCAAGTCTCTGGAGGCCGCAGCCTCGAGACCACCGTCTCCGAAGAGACGCAGGACTCTGACGTCATCGTCATCGGCGTCGTGTCCATCACCGCCTGCCCCGGTTCTCGCTGTGGAGACAGGGGCAGAGCAACAGACCATCTCGCCGGAGGAATCAGTCCAGACAGTCGTCCGGATTCCCCTGGCTCAGCCCTCAGTCCGACAACTCTTCGTGACGTCGCCCGAGAAGGGCAGACAGACCACGAGGCTCGCCATGGCCCCGGCGGCCTGAACGCTCCCTCCATCGACGGTGGTGACCGCGGGCCCTTCTACATCGAGGGCGCCGCCATCGTCCCAGCTTCCGGTTGAACCGGAAGTGGTTCGTCCATGGTCGGGAGATGAGGTCGAGGAAGGCGAGGTCCCTCGATCGGTGAGATCGGGGTCCATCTTGTCCCTCAACATGGACAGAACGCCTTCCCACAGAGGCTGTGAGATAGAGCCGTCTTCCTCACCGACAGACTCGGCGAAGGCTTTCGGCGAGCAGGTCGGCCGGATGGCAAGGTCTCTGGGCATGCAGGCGTATGTCCCCAGAAGGTCCAGCGCCTGCCCCGTCTTCAGCAGGGTGCAGGTCGAGGACGCGGCTCAGCCACACCTTCCCATGCTGGAACCACTGGAAGAGGTGGTGAAGGCGTCCTGGAAGACCCCGTCGACCATCCCGCCCACGTCGAGTCGGATCGAGGCGTGGTACAAGATTGACGAGAGGGAGAAGGAATGGCTCCACGATCATCCGACACCCAACTCGATGATCGTCACCTCCTCCCAGTCATCGGGCCGAGAGTCCACGACCCCCTCTGACCAGGAAGGAAAGAGGTTCGACACGGTCGGCAGAAAGATCTACCGAGCCGGACTCTTGCTCACCAAAATGGCGAACTACGGGGCGTGCATGGGAGCGTACCACCAGATCCTGTGGGAAAGGGCTCAACCCTTTTTCCAGGATCTCTCCCAAGAACAACAAACTGCACTGGCCTCCATCGCACAAGAGGCCCAGGCGCTGGCACACCACCAGATCCTGATGGCCCGCCATACCGGGGATACGTCGGGGAAGCTGCTGGCCCACGGTGTCGCCATCCGCAGACACGCGTGGTTGAAGTCGTCGGGGTTGTCCTCCAACTCCAAGAAAACTATCGAGGACCTGCCGCTCGATGCCCAGGGACTTTTCTTTGCGGGCACGGACGACAAATTGAAGGCCACTCACGACTTCAGAGTCCTGACGGCCAAGTTGGACCGACCACCGGCACAACCCCGGCCCAGGTACTATCAGCGGGCAAAGTTTCAGCCCAGACAGCAGTACCGCCAGTCCCCGAGACCATACTCGGCTCCACAGCAGACCCAACAGCAGCAGCCGAGGCAGCAGCAGAGGCAGCAGTCCAACCGACCTCGCCAGGGAAATAAGTCGAGGCCACGCCAAAACAACGGCAATGGACAATCCAATCGCCGTGTTTGACGGGGCGATGGACGACACCGCCTCATCGCCAGGTACCGCTGCCACCACCATGCCTCCTCCCAGCCCTCGACCTCCACCAGCTCACCCGCCGTTCGGAGACCGCCTGGCTCGTTACATCACTGCCTGGCGACGCATCACCTCAGATGCATGGGTTCTCCGGATTGTCGAAGACGGCTATGCCTTGGAATTCGACGAACTCCCGCCAACGGGGTTCATTGTCGAGACGGAGCCATCTTCGGTGATTCTGGAAGAGGTCGACAGCCTGCTTCAAAAGGGAGCGATTTCACGGCTCCCGCGCAGCAAGGAAAGAGGGGCATTCTTCTCACGGTACTTCACCGTGCCGAAGCCAGACGGTTCCCTGCGACCCATCCTGGACCTCAGAGACTTAAACGCGTACGTTTCGCCGAGGAAATTCAGGATGGTGTCGGTGTCGTCCATTCTCCCGCTTCTCCGGAGAGGAGACCACTTCGCCTCGATAGACCTTCGAGATGCATACTTCCACATCTCGATCCGGCCTGCCCATCGACCCTTCCTCAGCTTCAAGGTGGCAGGAAGGGCATACCAATTCAACGTCCTTCCCTTCAGCCTCGGGACGGCTCCCCGAACATTCTCCAAGTGCATGTCGGTCGTGGCTGCGCACTTGAGAAGGGAGAAAATCCGGATTTTCCCGTACCTGGACGACTGGCTGCTGGCGGCCCAGTCTCCAGACCTGCTGCACCAACAGGTCTCGACGGCACTGCAATTACTCTCGTCGTTAGGCCTACGGCTCAATGAGGAAAAATCCCAGCTCGCCCCGTCCCAGTCAATAAAGTTCATCGGGACGATTTTCGACTCCGTCGATCAGCTCGCCTATCTGCCAGAGGTCAGATTCCAGGCGCTTCGACGAGAGGTGGGCACCTGCACCGGGCCTTGCATCACGGCAAAGCAGATCCAGGTCACGCTGGGCCACATGGCGTCCACGGTGGCAGTCACTCCGCTAGCAAGGCTCCGCTTCAGGCCCCTACAGCGTTGGTTTCTCGACCACTTCGATCCGGTCAGAGAACACCACTCGAAGAGACTCTCTCCCCGAGGGCGGTCAAGGACTCCCTCCGGTGGTGGACGTCCAAAGCCAACGTCTGCAAAGGGGTGCCCTTCCACACGTTGACCCCGACCATCACGCTGATGACCGACGCTTCGATGCTGGCCTGGGGAGGCCACATGAACAACTTGTCGATCAACGGCCAATGGTCGGCGGTGGAGAGACTCCACCACATCAACTACCTCGAGCTCCTGGCCATAGCCAAGACTCTTCGGGCCTTCGCCCCCCTAGTCAGAGGACACGTAGTACTGGTCAGGACAGACAACATAGTGGCCATGTATTACGTCAACAAGCAGGGCGGAACAGGCTCCAGGAAGCTTCTGGCCTTGGCCCAGAGCCTTTGGGAGTGGTGTGTGCGTCACCAAGTGACCCCCAGAGCCGTCCATCTCCCAGGAGTCGAGAACCAGGAGGCGGACTCTCTCAGCAGAACCAGCTGGTCGTCCCACGAATGGATGCTGCATCCGGAAGAACTCCACCGCGTCTTCCAACGTTGGGGCTTTCCGGACGCAGATCTCTTCGCATCACCGGTAAACAACCAACTACCGGTTTTCGGTGCCCGGCTTGCCCCGGATGCTCACCGAGGGTGCCTCGGGGACGCACTCCTGCTCGACTGGTCGACGGGTTTCCTCTACCTCTTCCCGCCGTTCCCGCTTCTCCTCCGGATCGTCGAGAGGATCCAGCTATCGAGGACCGACTGCATCCTCATAGCCCCTTACTGGCCGAGGCAGGTCTGGTTCCCGACCCTTCTCCACCTGGCCGACGACAACTACATGACCCTCCCTCGTCGACCGGATCTGTTGACTCGGGAGAACGGGTTGCTCCTGCACCCGGACCTGTCGTCCCTCCACTTGACTGCATGGAGGATCTTCCGACACCGGGCGTCTCACCGGCAGTAGCAGCGATCCTGGCAGCAGCCCACAAACCGGCGACGGCGAAGGCGTACTCGGCGTGCATCGCCCGATTCGCCAAATTCCAGGCTGACCGCTCCAGTGTCGTCTTCCCGCTCTCCATTCCGGCGGTCCTTGACTTCTTGGCCGGTCTGGTCGACAGAGGGCTGTCCATGTCCTCGGTGAAGACTCACCTAGCGGCCCTCACCTGGCAGAACCAGCAAAGGGGCGCTCCTTCGCTGTTCCAGCTGCCGATGGTCAAGAGGTTCCTGAGAGGGGTAAACAACACCCTTCCCCCGGTGCTTCCACCGACGCCGGGCTGGAGCCTTGACCTGGTCTTGGCCTGCCTAGCGGCTCCACCGTTCGAGCCGTTGTCATCCATCGACCTACGCCTCCTTTCCTGGAAGGTGGCGTTCCTGGTCGCCATTGCCTCAGCGCGTCGACCCTCCGAGCTGGCGGCGCTCCGTGTGGACGAGCCCTATCTGCTATTCCTGCCAGACAGGGCCATTCTACGAACGGACATCACCTTCCTGCCTAAGGTGGTATCCCCATTCCACCTGAACACGGACATTGTTCTTCCGGACTTGACGTCCTCCAACTCAGGAGATACTGAGTCGACACTCAGAGCCCTCGACGTCCGACGGGCCCTCTGGGTGTACAAGAACAGGTCGGCGGACTATCGTCGGTCGACCAAACTTTTCGTCTCCTACGCCACCGACAAGCTGGGCTTGCCGGTGTCATCCCAAAGACTCTCAAACTGGGTGGCTTCCCTGGTTGAACTGTGCTATCAGGTAGCGCATCAACCGTGCCCCCCTAAAGTCAAAGGCCGCTCCACCAGAGCTGTGGCCACATCGACTGCTTTTCTCCAAGGAGTCCCCTTGGACCAGATTTGTAGGGCGGCCATCTGGGCCAATCCCTCCACTTTCACATCCCATTACCGGGTAGACACCCTGTTTAGAAGGGAGGCAGCTTTTGGTCGAGCGGTCCTCACTCCAAAGGACCTTCAGGGCTAGAACCCCAGGGTAACCCTGTTCTCTCCTCTCCATGCGGTTCGGTCGACAGTTTAAGGTCGGCCGAACCGTGCTGCCATTGTAACCGTTTAAGTGTTCACTGTGCCCCGGCTCCCGGGGTCACAGTCTACCGGTTAAGCGCGCTTACCTAGAACCCCTAGGTTCCCTGTTGCACCTGTTGTGCACTTATACTGTGAGGCCTGCGTGCCTGACATGAATGGTGCTTGTTTGCACTAACTGCTGTGAGGCCGGTGTGCCTACCACAAATGGTGCTCATTGCACTTACTGCTATGAGGCCTGCGTGCCTGGCATGAATGGTGCTTGTTGCACTTATACTGTGAGGCCTGTGTGCCTGGCATGAATGGTGCTTGTTGCACTATGTTTACAAGTGGGAGCATGCCTTCCACTCTTATTTATATATTGTTGAAAATGTTATTTATTCATATTGCTGGTTGCAATAAACCTGTTCATTTTTTCAAAAATTGGCTGGTTTGTTCCCACCTTCCCTTACCTTAGCTCAGTAAGTCTTCATAAGTGTGCATTCACAGAGCTCTCGAAGAAGAATGGTAGGTTACATACCTGTGACCATCTTTCTTCGAGTGAAGCTCTGTGAATCCACACGAGCCGCCCGGCCGTCCCCTCTATCTCAAACCATCCCTTCCTAGTTGCATGCGTGGCGTAGGAATGGGGTGGGCGCGCATGGAGGCGCCTTTTATGCCCTCCGGGCCGGCTGGGCGGAGCTACCGCCAAAACTTTTCAAACTGGGAAAGTTTCCGTTGGAAGCCCGCGCTGGCGCGCTAATGAGCTGGTTTACTTTTAGAAAGAAGGCTGTATCCAGAATGTGTATAGGAAGGGAGGCCAGCCAAAATTTCTTCATGGCAAATCCAAAATAATAACTTTTAGAAAAAAAAGATTGGCTTTATGCTGGGTTAATGTATCCTTCTTTTGTAAGGGTTCTTTCGTCAATTGAAACTATCTGACACCAGTTATGCTAATTGATCTCACTGAGACTCTTTCCCAAATAATTTTTTTCTGATTGAGTCATTCATCTAAAATATAATTTAACTACTTCAGGTGAGATCCTATAACCTCTGATCATTCATCAATTTCACTGAGTTCATTGGGTAAGTGGGTATAAGATGGCAGCTTAATCTTACCTTCTTGCATGTTTCATGTAAAATTCTGTAAAATTCACATTGCTCTTTAATTGCCATTTCTTAAGTCATCACTGCCTGCAGTAACATGACATCTTAGCAACAGTGGGATGAAGTGATTCATGTTTTATCCTTCTGTACATAATATGAGTGTTCTTAATATTGATATGCAACTCTGTTTATGTGGAAAATTCTTATTTCTTTCTATAATCTATCTAACAGCAATCTATTTTAAAAGCTCATATTATAACAGTGGACTGGATACCCAAACCACCCTAAAGTACACCAAAATGATGATTTCAGGCTAATGCTAATGGACTAACATAACAGTTTTCATTAATGCAGGGGTGCTCAGAAAGTCGATCGCGATCGACTGGTCGATCTTGGGACCCAGGGAGGTCGATCCCAGCTGGATGGGATGCTTCTGATGGGGGCGGAGCCATGTCGTGCCAAGCCCCGCCCCCTCCGCCGGTTTCAGCATTTCCACTGCTTCTCCTGGGTAGAAGAGGGCAATGCCAAGCCAGTGGTGGCCTAGATAGCCACCACTGGCTTGGCATAACCTTTCTCTACCCTGGAGAAGCTGTGGAAATGCAAAAGCCAGAGGAAAAGGGGGCGGAGCTAAGCCCCGCCAAGCCCCGCCCCCTCCACCAGCTTCAGCATTTCCACAGCTTCTCAAAAGTAGAAGGGGGTAATGCCAAGCCAGTGGTGCCTATCTATGCCACCACTGGCTTGGCATTACCCTCTTCTACCCAGGAGAAGCAGTGGAAATGCTAAAGCCAGAGGGAGGAGGGGGTTAGCTCCGCCCTGTTATCTCTTGGTAGATCTTTCTGACTTGGTTTTAGTTTAAGTAGCTCGCATGCTGAAAAAGTGTGGGCACCCCTGCATTAATGGAACTGGGAGGGTATCATTTCTGCTTCTCTCTTTCTGTAGCTGGGTTCAGACAGCTGCTAGAAGGACTGGAGAAGAAAATTCCTTTACAGCATAGATGTTCTTCTGCATGAAATTTGGGATTTTATCAGATGCTGCTGGTAAACAGCAATTAAGGCAGGATAAAAACACAATTTGTTGGTGCTAAAAGTTCCAAGATATAGCTAAGCTAGTTCTCCATCACGCTGCCACATCACGCCTGTGCTGCGCGAACTGCACTGGCTTCCGATAGAGCACCGGATCACCTTCAAGGTGTTGGTCTTGACCTTTAAGGCCTTGAATGGTCTGGGGCCAGTATATCTAAGGGACCGCATCTCCCATTACAGTCCACCACGACCACTGCGATCCGAGTCCCAAAACCTCCTGGTGGTGCCTAGTCGACGATCCATCCACCTAGGCTCAACGCGGAGGAGGGCATTCAGCGCCGCAGCGCCGGTACTGTGGAATGCTCTTCCCCCCACAGTCCGAGCGCAGGCCGATCTGCTAACATTCCGCAGGGCCTGCAAAACCTTCCTCTTTTCCCAAGCGTTCGGTGCTTAGAGATATATGTGTGTTAGGCTGTGCCTAAACCATGCTGCGCACTGGTTGTGGCAATTTTAACCATGTTTATTTATATTTATTTATTATTCACTTTTGTATTCTGCTCCTCCCAGAAGGCTCGGGGCGGATCACAGCAAAAATACATGGGCGGCATGTTGTGACATCAACATGTGGCCCTACAACTGATAAAAGCATAAAAACATAAAACCACATTTAAAACAGGTTACATCGTCAAGACACAGGTTAGGAGGACATATGTCAGAGTTCTTAGTCCGATGTGCCTAATTAAAGGCCAGCCCGAAGAGGGCCGTCTTGCACGCCCTCCGGAACGGGCCCAGTTCCGAGATGGCTCGGGTGCTGTCCGGGAGGGCGTTCCAGAGCACTGGTGCCGCCACAGAAAAAGACCTTTGTCTGGTCGTCGACAGGTGGCAGGAGCAGACTGATGGAATTAGCAACAGATTTTGCTCATCTGAGCGCAGTGATCTCGGGGGCGAGTACGGTCCTTCAGGTACGCAGGCCCTAGGCCGTATAAGGCCTTAAAGGTCAAAACCAACACCTTGAAGGCGATCCGGTACTCAATAGGAAGCCAGTGCAGTTGCCGGAGAGTAGGTGTAATATGCTCTCTCGCCGGCACTCCTGCCAGCAAGCGAGCCGCGGCGTTCTGCACTATCTTGAGTTTCCGGATCGTCGACAAGGGAAGGCCAACGTAGAGGCCATTACAGTAGTCTAGTCTCGAGATGACCGTCGCTTGGATTACCGTGGCCAGGTCGTCCCTGGACAGGTAGGGTGCCAGTCGCCTAGCCTGTCGGAGGTGATAAAATGCCGTCCTGCTGACCACAGAGACCTGGGCCTCCATGGTCAGCGAGGAGTCCAACACAACCCCCAAGCTCTTAACTGACGGCGATGGGTTAAGCCGCTCGCCGTCCAGGGTAGGCAACCGGCACCCACCCAGCCCAGGCCGACCAGGCCACAGGATCTCCGTCTTCAATGGATTCACCTTCAGCCGGCTGGCACGCAGCCAACCAGTCACGGCTTCGAGGCATAGATGGAAACAATCGGGTACGGAGTCCGACCTGCCGTCCATTCTCAGCAGAAGCTGGGTGTCATCAGCGTACTGATGACACTCCAGACCAAAGTCACGGGCCACCTGGGCCAGGGGGCGCATGTAAACATTGAATAATAAGGGGAGAGGATGGCCCCCTGGGGGACCCCACAATCAAGTGGGAGTCTCCCGGAGACCTCCCCGCCCCCCTCCACACGTTGTCCCCAGTCCCGGAGGAAGGAGGCCACCCATTGAAGGGCAGTCCCCCCAACCCCGGAAGCGGCTAAACGGTGGGTCAATAATGCATGATCTACAGTATCAAACGCTGCTGTCAGATCTAACAAGACAAGCAGTGCTGATCCGCCCTGGTCCAGCTGGCGGCAAAGTTAGTCTGTAATGGCGACAAGCACGGTCTCCGTCCCATGCCCAATACGGAAGCCGGACTGGAAGGGATCGAGTCCAGCTGTGTTGTCTAGGAACCGCTGCAGCTGATCCGCTGCTGCCCTCTCAATTACTTTGCCTAAGAAAGGCAAGTTGGAAACAGGCCTGTAATTGGAGGGAGCCGAGGGGTCTAAGTTCAGCTTTTTCAGCAGCGGTTTCACCATAGCCTCTTTTAATCCCCTGGGAAGACTCCTTGCTCAAGGGAGCTATTTAAGATCGTGCCCAGGGGCCCACATAGTCCCTCCCAGCAAGATCTAACCAGCCAGGAGGGGCACGGGTCGAGGGAGCAAGTAGTTGGTCTAGCTGCAGCCAGTAACCTATCAACAGCTGCTGCGTCCAGCGGTTGGAAACGGGTGAAGGTGGGCCCACCGAGTGGCGGCGGAGTCTCGAGTTCGCTAACTGTATCAAGAGTGGCAGGAATGTCCCGGCGGAGGGTTGAAATCTTGTCAGCAAAAAAGTTCTGGAAAACCTCAGCCATTGGAGCCAAACCCCTATCTTTTGGGACAGTTGGGATTGTTGTCAAAGACCGAATTACCTGAAATAATTGGGCTGGGCGTGAACTAGCTGACTCTATCAAGGAAGAATAGTGGGCCTTTTTCGCTTCCTTGATAGCTTGCTCATAAACCTCCTTGAATTGTTTATAAGCTGATTTCGACACTTCGTCACGGAGACTCCGCCACATGTCCTCTAGTTGTCTCTTTCTCCGTTTCATCGCCCGCAACTCCTCTGTATACCATGGCGAGCGGTTTCTACGGGGAAGGAGAGGACGCCTGGGGGCGATCTTGTCTAGGGCCGTGGAGAGACTGATGTTCCAGTACTCCACTAGTCCATCGACCGAGTCACTGGGGGGTTCCCAATCCCTTAGAGCATTCAGGAACCTGGTGGGGTCCATAAGTCTCCTTGGGCGAACCAAAATAGGTTCTACACCCTTACCGGGAGGAGGAGCCAGTCCCAACCGGACTTCCAGAACACTGTGATCCGACCATGGAACCTCCGTAGTGGAGGTTAGGATCACCTGAATTCCGGCAGCGAAGATCAGATCTGTTCTTGTTCTGTTTTTATGACTTACAAATGTAAGTCGCCCTGAGCCTGAGGGATAGGGCGACTAATAAGTCAAAATAAATAAATAAATAAATAAATAAATAAATAAGCTATTTCATAGTCCCACTGCATTTGAATCATGTGCAGGAAAAAAACTGTCAGTAAATCCAATATCATTGTTGTTCTCCTACTCTTCAATAATTCCCTTCTGCTGCAGTCCCAGTATTACGAAACAGAGGAAGGTTGTGCAAGTGTGTAAAAATGGGGGGGGGGATATATAGCACACATGTGCTGGGTAAAGCAAACATGAGTAGGAAACACATCTATGAATAAAACTGGAAATTTGCACCAACAAAGTGCCAGCTTTTACTATTGTGTCAAGCTGTGAATGAGATCATTCCCATAATGCTGTTGTCATTTTTAAGCCTGATTGTGAACCAGCAACAAGTTGATATTATAAAGTCAATAGAGTTGTGAAACAAATACAAAAATTCAATATCAAAATACATAAAAATTCTAGCAAAGTAGTAAAGCAACATTCATTTGAGCCTCCAAGGACCTCTTTACATGGGGCTAAAATTGGCGGCACGCACCGGTTTAGCCCAGGTCACCCATGGAACTCGCCAACTTCCATAAAAGGATGCAGATGCTGCTCTGTTATATAAAATCCAAAATATCTGCTTTGAACTTGATCACTCAGCAGTGTAGACTCATATAATCCAGTTCAAAGCAGATAATGTAGATTATCTGCTTTGATAATATGAGTTATATAGCAATGTAGAGGGGGCCTGAGTAGTGGTTTGAGTGTTGGACTAAATTGCTGGGATACCGGGTTTGAATCTGTACTTACCAAGTCACACTTGGGAAAGTCCATTCTCCCAGACTCAGAAGAAGACCTTCTGTGAATAAGCCTTACCAACAAAACCGCAGGGTTACCATAAATCAGAAATTACTTGAAGGCATACAAACACAACAATTTTACATTTCACCTTCTCTCATCAGGTATAGCTCTATGCCTTTGAATATTATACTCCAAAATGTTTGAGATTATGCCAATCTTTCTGTTGTTGTCATGTGCCTTTAAGCTATACCTAAGGATCTATACACACTGATTTACTATAAGCAGCACTATAATTTTCACTTCCACTAGCACAGGGAAAGCTAGCTCCTTTATCTAAAAGAGAAGAGAAATGCTCTAGGTTTTTCTTTTGTTCCCAATTAACCTTTAGACATCACAAACAGAGAGGTTGCTGACTTAAAGTTGTATACCATGAAAATTAATTTATAATTAATTGAGAAAGTAAGATAATTGAAAACTGAATGGAGAACAACTATTTGGTTAGCTTAGCTATAGGTTACAAACACCTTGGAGAGTAAATTTTACTGAAATACCATGCACTGCTAAAAAACAAGAAATGAATAGGTCCCAGATTAAATAAATCCTATAGTCTCACTGAAAGCCAGAATGCCTAGGCTGAGGATGTCATAGTTCAGACATATTATTTATTTATTTATTTATTTATTGTGTCAGGAGCTAACCAAACAGTTGTATTGCATTAAAAACAAATAAACAAAACACAAAGTTTGCAAATTTGGTAGTTGATTAAATGTCTTTTGACCAGTAGCTGGCCACTTGGAATGCCTCTGTAGCCAGGGGGGGCTAAGGGGGCTTCAGCCTCGCCCCCCCGAAATTCTCAGGGTGGTTCGCGAAAAGGCCTTACTGGTACATTATTTAAACTGTTATGTTTATTCATATCATGATCTGATCACCATGCTCATTATATCCCACATTAATGGGATTATTGGGATAACAATACAAAAGGTTTGCTAGGGTAGACCCTCTTCCACCCAGTCTCAGCCCCGAACCAAACTCAGCCCCCCGAATCAAAATCCTGGCTACGGCCCTGCCTCTGGTGTTGCTATAAGAAGGTCCTCCATTGTGCATGTAGCAGGGCTCAGGTTGCATTGTAGTAGGTGGTCTGTGGTTTGCTCTTCTCCATACTCGCATGTCATGGATTCCACTTTGTAGCCCCAATTTCTTAAGGTTGGCTCTGCATCTCGTGGTGCCAAAGCACAGTCTGTTCAGTGCCTTCCAAGTCGTCCAGTTTTCTGTGTGCCCAGGAGAGAGTCTCTCATTTGGCATCAGCCATTGATTGAGGATCTGGGTTTGAGCCTGCCACTTTTGGACGCTCGCTTGCTGAGGTGTTCTAGCTAGTGTCTCTGTAGATCTTAGAAAACTATTTCTTGATTGAAGTGATTGGTGTGCTGGCTGATACCCAAACAAGGAGGAAGACCCTATTGTCGCATTCCAGGTGACCTGGGCCCTCTAAATGCACTCACACAACACCAGCACTTGAAATATAGTCTTTTATTTGAAGCAAACAATATCCAATAAAATGCATCAGAAGAATAAAAGGTAAAAGGGTAAAAATGCAATCAATAATCCATAAGATAAAAGTCCCATGAGCCAAAGATAAAAACAGATCATACAAGATCTTCAATAAAATCCAATAGAGGCAATGTCCAAAACTTCAGACTAGAATTTTCAAAGGTAAAACAGAATCTTAAGTCCAAAAACATGAATCTAAAACTAGGCCAAAATGCATGAACCATCAATTGACGAAGTTGCCAAGAATCTGATTTCTCAAAGCAGAAGCTAAACTATATACCCAGAAACTAGATTTCTTTCACTTTCTCCTAATTGGCATTCTCACTCCGCAGCCAAAAGCAAGGACCTTGGAGCTGCCAATTAAATTTCTTTCTCTCCCAGGCCCCAAAACCCAGTTGTCTTATCTATACTGCTCTGCCTCAGCAAACTGGTTCTCAAGAGAACCAAATTCCCTTTTCACTATGTTCCCAAAACTCTGCCTTTGCAAATGTCCATGACCTGACACTCTGAGTCCCACAATCCCTGAACTTACAGGCCCAACACCTATTGCAAATATATTGATTCCGTGAATGAAACCACAATCTGTGTTTTCAAGACATTAACAAGACAATGGATGACTGAGGCACTTGGATGTCATCATAACTTGAAGTTTATTTGATGGCAAATAATATTTATCAATACATTATTGTTGTCAATATTGTTGATAAGAACAACAAATTTAACTGGCAATCACAATCTAAAAATCAATTAAATATTATTTGAAGGGGAAAGAGAATAGGTATTTCAAATCAAATCAAATCAAAAACTTTATTACGGTCACAGACCAGCACAAAGCGGGCACAAGCGCCCTAAGAGGAAAAGGACAACTCCCCAGTAAACAGTTATTTAAAATCAGACTAGAAATCAATATAGAAATATATTTTAAGAGACAGGATATGAATAGGTATTTAAAAATATAACAAAACAGCCAATTGGTAAGCATTAAATAATAAGAAGGGATGAGAGAGAGGGAGAGTGCAATGCATGAGCCAATGCAGCATGGCATAGGGCATTTTCCAAGCTAACACTCCCATAATGTCATGACTCCAGTAACTTCTAGAATGCAATACGCTAAGTAGCCAGTTCTGTTTAGACTTCTGCTACCTCTGAGCCATTGGATTATTATATGTTATAATTTGTTATGATATGATATGGAAGGAAAAAAGAAGAGGGACCAACCAATGGCAAGATGGATGGATGGATAGTATCCTTGAAGTGACTGGCTTGACGCTGAAGGAGCTGGAGGTGGTGACGGCTGACAGGGAGCTCTGGCGTGAGCTGGACCATGAGGTGATGAAGAGTCAGAAACAACTGAACAAATACACAACATTATATTATATAGTTATGGTAGCTGCATCATGTCATATCCATTTCTGTGCTCTCAGCATTATAGTCATTGATAGACATGTTTTAAAATACGATCCTTAGGGCAATTGATCTTATTGATCATTCTTTGTGGCAGTGGGGTGAGTGCCTTTTATAGTGTATATTGGTGAGCATCCAAATCTCTCAGAAGAGGCATTTCCTCTCTCCCTTTCGGTAAATCCCACATGCAATCTCCTTCCCTCTTTCCTCAGCTCTCTATGCCAGTTGCAAGTAATGGCTATAATATCAGTAGAGCAATGAATCCAAGTTTTAGTTTCAACTTTAAAGGAGCTATCCAAAGTACTGAAATCATGACACATTTTCCAAAATTCTATAAAAGTTATCTTTTGACTGTTATTTCAGAGTAAACAGAAGGCTGCCAAAGTGTGTTGATTAGTTTTCTATAACCTTCTTTGTTAAATTGATTTAATTTTGGTAAGTTTATTATAAAGACACAGAGTGGGTAGAAAATGAGGCAAATCACTGAGAGATGAGAGTATTTTTAATTGACAGAGAATGTGTACCAGTAAGCCCTAGTTCCCTCTGCCTGCTCTGTTTCACACACAAATAACTAATGGATGTGTACAAGAAAAGTATTCTGTCATTGTCGCAGTGCAGGCCTTCCCAGGCCCCCTAAACACACACCAGGGCTCAATAACAAACTCTTTATTTAGAATAAATTGAAGAATAAAAGCAAAGAGTAAATAATCCAATTAGGCATAAAGTTCAGTCCAAAATAGGTCCCAAACAAGGCGGGTCGAAAATCATCTATAGAAGAGTCTAGAGTCCAGAGATCATGAACAAAGTTCCTGAAAAACAGCTTGGAAAGCACAAAGCAACTGCTCAGCAGTAAACAATCCCGAGAGGACCAGATCCGCATCTACTCTTTACCAACGTAGCCTCTGGTCTGAAGAATTTTCTCACGGAACAGTTAATTAAACCCAACTCTTGTGGATCCAACTCCTTTCTGATCCCCGTCTCCAATCTTGCTTTGAAGTCATAATATTCTGCCTCCTATTGAAAGTCTGCTCATTAGCCGGGACATCTGGTGTGTTATCAATCTGGGAACTGGACATCTCCTCGTCTCCCAGAGATTCCTCGGCAATCGAGGATGATACTTTTTCCTGAGACCCAAAACCACCTGGCCGCTCATATTCACAGTCCGAGCCAGAATCTGTTTCCATCTCTTCTTCAAAATATTCCTCAGGCCAAACATAATCCCATTGCAAACTTTCATCATCAGGATCATTCCCTGCATACCCATCAGGCCATTCATCTACTCCATCTTGGTCTAAAGGATTGGCACACCCAGGGCCTGTCCCAGCCCCCCCCCCCCCAGCTGAAAAGCAGGGCGAGGTCCCACAGTCATATTTGTCACTCCCTTTAAGAAAAAGATGAAGCAATTTTGGAATAACAATTGGTAGATGCTTATCAGCTGATTTTTAAAATCATTTTTAAAGAATTCTCGGAAAACATGATAAAATGCAGATGTATAGTATCATATTGGGAACTTAAGCTTGATTTCACCTCCTTTCTAGGTTTTCACCAATTTGTTAGTGGTTTTCCTGGAAAATGGGATTGCTGTGCCTGCCTACTACTGCATGCCAACACACATAGTATGTAACAAGATAGAGTTAACAACTGATTGGAGAACAATAAATAATCACATAAAAGTTTTGCTCCCCTTCCCCTTAATAAAGATAATTGAATAGTAATATCAGTTGCTCAAGTGGGCTTGTCCAAGCTTGGGAAAAATTTTTTTTTAAAAAAATAATACAATGCTGGATGGAGTTTCTAAAAGTTGCAATTTTAGGAAAGAAACAGTTCCAAGCTTGCCCCTGCTTATTTATTTTTTAGCAATCCATAAAGTTTAACAAATAATTCATAGTTAACATTTTAAAAAATCCCTCGCAAAGGAACCAGAAGGTCAACATTGGTGTATAGTTTAATCAATTAACTTCATTTATACCCCACCTTTCTCATTCCGGAAGGGACTCAAGACAACTTACAACTCCAGCAAAATTCAATGTTGCATATAAACATAACAATAAAACAGACCCCCATCAACTACATATCAATTAAAACATGAGCAAATAAACATATAAAGCAATAAAAACAGATTAAAATGTATAAAGGGCTTGATTCCTTTCCATAGTTCCAGTCAAAGAAGACCAAATTTTAACAAAATTATTTTGTTTGGTAATACTGTTTTCCTAGGAAATTATCCAACATCCTGTGTTTTAAATTTCTGTGTAGACAAATTTTCCCTAACCTTTTAGATTATTATTCTCATAATTTTCAAATAACATGTACTTTAGTCATGTGGTCTAGTAAATGTAAATTGTAGCCCAACACATGTAGAGTGCACCAGACTGAGGAAGGATGTGCTGAGTATGGAATGGAAACTTGTGTCCGTTTGGGTTGAGGAGGAAGATTTACTAGATGATAGAGTCTACTTTGAATCCAAAACATCAGCAAGATCTTCAGAATACAGCTTCCATCACTTTCTACTAGGCATGAGAAAAAAGTTATGAAAATGAAATGATTCGTAAGAAATTCGTAAGAAATGCTACTTTTGAGTATTTCCGCACCTGGAACGCCTGGACTTTCTTTATAGAACTTCGGGGGCCACGATTTTCTTAAGTGTCGTTATTAGGTCGTAAGGGGGGGGGCACCCTCCTTCTCTCTCACCACCCTCCCGCCTCCCTTGCCAATAAGTATTATGGCAAGGCAAGCCCTAAACTCGCTCCTTCTTTCAGCTGGAAGCCCGGAAAAAATGTAAACAGAGAGGATTACTCAGAAGTAAATCTGCAAAGGAGGGCACTTTGGATGAAGGGCCCTCCTTTGTGGATTTACTTCTGAGTAAACCTCTCTGTTTACATTTTTCCAGGCTTCCCTGCCTCTCCTGCCCTGCCAGGATCTAAAGCATCAAAGAGTATTGGGGTGAGAAACCAACCTAATGTATAATAGAATAAATGCTACTGTAAGTGCCTAATATTATAAGTAATCCAACTGGTCATACCTACATTCCATGCACATGCAATAATACAGCAGTAATAACAATGGGTATAAGAAGAGGTAAAATTCAAACCGAAGTATTCTGACTGGTCCCTCCTCAAACTGCAAAAGGCTCTTCTCTATGAGCGGGAAAAGGCAAAACCCCGGGCACAGTGTTTGCTGCCTGGGTGCACACACATACATATTCTTTGGGGGGGGGGGTTGCTGCAGAATCCCGGGCTAAGAGAGAAGATTCTGCAGCAAAGCCCCCCCCCAAAGAATATGTATGTGTGTGCACCAAGGAAGCAAATGCTGTGCCCGGGGTTTTGCCTTTTCCGGGCTCAGAGAAGAGCCTTTTGCAGTTTGAGGAGGGAGCACAGTCAGAATACTTCGGTTTGAATTTTACCTCTTCTTATACCCATTGTTATTACTACTGTATTATTGCATGTGCATGGAATGTAGGTATATGACCAGTTGGATTACTTATAATATTAGGCACTTACAGTAGCATTCATTCTATTATACATTAGGTTGGTTTCTCACCCCAATACTCTGATGCTTTAGATCCTGGCAGGGCAGGAGGAGTGGACGGCTCTCCCTGCCCCTTCTGCCTGCCAGGATCTAAAGCCTTGAAGAGGCTTCATGACGGGCCAACTTCAGCCCTCCAGGTGTTTTGGACTTCAACTCCCACCATTCCTCACAGCTTCAGGCCTCTTCCTTTTCCTCTCAGCCTGGGCAAACTTGGGCCCTCGCTCCCTCAGGATCGGGGTGAGAGAGGCAGCAAGGAGCGAGGGGGCTCCTCCTCCTTTTTTGCTGCTTCCAAGAATAGAATACCCCTCTCCCTCCCTCCTTCCCTCCCTCCTTCCTATTTGGAGAGTCCCATCTAGAATTCAGTGTGATTTATTCAAGTTTTGGCCTACAACTCCCAGAAATCCCAGCCAATTTACCAGCTGTTAGGATTTCTGGGAGTTGTAGGCCAAAACCATCTGGAATGCGCATGCGCTGGCATTCGAACTACTAACGAATTTCGTTAGTAATTAAGTTACATTTTAGAAATTTTTGGACAATTTTTTGTAAGTCTTTATTTTACTAATCAAAAAAAATCCCCCCCCCCCCATTTGATTTTAGAATTGCCATTTTTGGGTTCGAAACCATGCCTACTTTCTACACTTAAGGTATTATTGATGTGTGGTCCTCCATGTAACATACCATATCAGAAACAGTAATTATAATTTTGTTACTATTACTATGTGAGCATTGCTCATACTAGTAGCAGCACTGGCATTGCACATAGTTTAATCTAGCTACAGATAAAGACCTTTTTCACAGCAATTATGTCAAAAGGATACATTATGAATTGAGAGCAACTGTGACCCCACAGCACTGTGTAGGGCATTGTACAAGTGAAAGTCCAAATAAGCTTAACATTTAGCAGCTAGTACAAAGGTTAATACAAAGCAAGGTCCTGCTGTTAGTATATGGATCAATTGAATTTGTTGATGAGTCACACTTTCTCCAAGAGGTAGGACTGGATTGGAGTAAACCTAGGGCAAATCTGTTGTGCACAATAGTAAAAAGAAAGGATATTAAACCACTGTTAAAGACTATATTTTAAAGCTACCCACCTATACTGTTTTATAACAAAAGAGCAAAACACCTTGACTTGTCTCCCCAATGACCCAGAGGGTCAGCATTTACTATTGATTCATGGTGACAGTGCTACCTTTTCAAAGAAAATTAATTTTGTTTTTCTGTATCTAAAAGTGAAGTTTGTATTTTCACCCTCCCTTTTTTCCCCACCAGCCAAAAGAGGAGAACAGAGAATCAAACAGTTGTGGTGAAAAGAGAAGCATTGCAATGAAGAGATATTTCACTTTAGGGCTTTATGACATAATGACTGTAAAGGCAGGATACATTTATCAGCACTGGCTCTCTATAGTTGGTGTTGTATAATCTTCACAGGATGTTAAATTAGTTGTCTTGGTATAACGATGCACGTACATTTGCTGGATGGCATAGCAGACAACAATCCTTAATTGCTTATGCACATTATTCTTTCTGTATATTCTGTATACACTGGTATAATATAGATTGCAGTTTTACATGTGCCAAGTGAATTAAACATGAACTCATGTATTACTCCTCTTCTGTAAAGGCATTACAAATGGCAAGATTTCTTCTCATTTTAATTAACAAGTTATCCAAATAATACTTGCTGATATTAAGATGAATCTCCCTGAAGAGATGTATGCTGAATCGGGAATCCTTTATGGATTAGAAATATATACAGCTATTTACTTTAACTAATGAAATAATATTTCATGGGTTTGATAGTGGTTCGTCTTCCTTAAAGTAGAAAAGAGAGTCCAGCTGAGATGGGGAATGTAATTACTTTTCAGTGGAGCAGAACATTGAATATAGATTGTCATATGGCAGTAAGAAAATTGTTGCAAGCAGCACAACCCGAGATATGTTTGCACTGATGTAATCCCCACTGTATTCAATGTGGCTTTCTCCCTGGAAACTTTGCTGGGTTACAATTTCCCGTGTTTATCACAGATCATAGAATTATGGCAAACTCTATTTATTGTATGACATTGATTTTAGTCACTGTATTTATGTATTAACTTGTAGATTTTATAAAACAAAATAGGGTATAATTGTAAAAATTAATAAAAATTCAATAAAAATTCTAATTTCAAGTCTATGTTTTATGTATATTGCAGGATACAACAAAGCACAAAGCAGGGGTGCTTGCACAAGGAATGTGTACAAGTAGTAAGGGCAAACCATATACTACATAGGCAATGAATGCAATAGGAGCATACAATGTGAACAGGGTGAGTACACCTCTAAAGAAAAGGAATTAGTAAACAAGAGAAGCTACTTCAAATATATGTAAAACGTTTATCACACACACATGTGTATTGGCAGTTCGAATGTTACAGAGAATACACAGCTCCAAGCACAATGCACAAATGAAAAACTGGCAAACATATACAGATATATGCCTGATTAATGAGGAGCAGAAGTATGTATCACTTGAAGGAGCAGTGCAAGATATCACAGATGATTCAACACATAGTAATCATTCTGCACATGGGATAGTTCAACACATGGTAATAGTTCAGCACATATAATTCGTTCAACACATAATAGTACAACACATCATACATGGTAATAGTTCAGCACATATTGGCAGGTCAACACATAATATTACAACACATGAAAATACATATGAGTAAGGCTACGCATGTAGATGTGAGGGGAAGACGCGCCAGACCGGGTGTGGGCCTGGGGATGCAATGCGGGCGAGCCGCGGCTTTTCGTTGCATGAATGGCACTAGGAAAGCCTTTGCCGGGGTGGTGAAGCCTACAGGGCAATGACGCTTCCCACCGGGGGTGGGAGCCTTGCCAACGGCTTGGAGTGACTTGGCACCAAAAGCGTTTCGCCGTTTCGCGGTTTCGCTTTGTCAGGGCAATTCATCTGCCCTGATGACAAGCTTACGTGGTATGTACCCTTGCAGGAAGGCCCATGTTCCTACCTTCGCTTGCATTTTAGTCCCGCTGACCTTTGCTCCTTATTGTATTGTTCACTCCAGGAACGCTCCGCTGCTAGATTCCTGTGTAGCCACCCTAGAATTGCCCTGACGAAGCGAAACCGCGAAACGGCGAAATGCTTTGGTGCCAAGTCACTCCAAGCCGTTGGCAAGGCTCCCACCCCCGGTGGGAAGCGTCATTGCCCTGTAGGCTTCACCACCCCGGCAAAGGCTTTCCTAGTGCCATTCATGCAACGAAAACCTCGTTTGCAGCAGCTTTGCGACTGTATTTACACTTTACGGCTATATGCCAATTGAATCCCGGGACTCCGCGGCTTATCTCCCACGGACTTCCCCGCTCCAGAGTGAGTACATATTTTGAATTGTTGGATTTCCAACTCTACACGCACCCTCAAGACACAGCGAAATGCGACTGTGCCTCACCTCCTTCCCAAGAAAGAACTTTTCTCGCCATTTGGCGCTTGAGAAGCCGCGGCTCGCCCGCATTGCATCCCCAGGCCCACACCCGGTCTGGCGCGTCTTCCCCTCACATCTACATGCGTAGCCTTACTCATATGTATTTTCATGTGTTGTAATATTATGTGTTGACCTGCCAATATGTGCTGAACTATTACCATGTATGATGTGTTGTACTATTATGTGTTGAACGAATTATATGTGCTGAACTATTACCATGTGTTGAACTATCCCATGTGCAGAATGATTACTATGTGTTGAATCATCTGTGATATCTTGCACTGCTCCTTCAAGTGATACATACTTCTGCTCCTCATTAATCAGGCATATATCTGTATATGTTTGCCAGTTTTTCATTTGTGCATTGTGCTTGGAGCTGTGTATTCTCTGTAACATTCGAACTGCCAATACACATGTGTGTGTGATAAACGTTTTACATATATTTGAAGTAGCTTCTCTTGTT
Organism: Anolis apletophallus; assembly: GCA_030556195.1. Taxonomy (NCBI): domain Eukaryota; kingdom Metazoa; phylum Chordata; class Lepidosauria; order Squamata; family Anolidae; genus Anolis; species Anolis apletophallus. The sequence continues at coordinate 69,754,353 of JARBWK010000007.1, read as the reverse complement.
TACTAATTCCTTTTCTTTAGAGGTGTACTCACCCTGTTCACATTGTATGCTCCTATTGCATTCATTGCCTATTATGTATATTGCAAACACACAAACAAACACAAAAGAGCTGGCTGCTCAACAAGTTCTCTATGCACATTTAATTTAATCAAATTTTCTCTCAATTTTTTGTCACTGGATAAGTAATTGAGTTTACCATTAGTCACAAGACTAATCCACTGAAGATAGCTATGGAAGAACTACACCACAATATTGGGAGGAGTTTTTTAGAGTGACAGATATGGCTAGTGAAGATTGGCTTTGTGGCTCATTTAGCAATCAGCGTGCTAAATATATGTTGACCACAAACGTCATGATGGATATTCAAAAGCACGTCTTACATTGTGTTTGTGTTCACATAGGCTCCTAATGTTGGAACGTACATGTTTTTCATTCCAGTACCAGTCATGATTAGAAACTAGGAAGTAAAATACACTTTCCTGGGTTCCCCAACCCAGACACACATGAAGGCTTAACAGCATTAATAGAATTTGTGAGCAACTCCTGCACTTTCAAAGGCTAGTGAATCAATCAGCCACATCTGGGAAATTTTATGCTTGCCTGATGAATTCTATTATAACCAGCAGGATATCCTAGAGTAAGTGTAAATTCAAATATTACTAAGAAATGCCACAAGACCAATATTGCTGACATTAAACTTAAGTTTTTGGCAGATATGACTAGCAGCTCTGTTATTGCTGGACAGGGAATTTACCATTAATTTCGCTAGCAGTGAACAGTTCTACAGCTGCTTGAGATTGTTCTGGAGCTTTAAAGATGCTAAAACTTATTCCAAACATAGTTTCAAACTGGGTAATTTCTATGCCACCTGGAACAGGGATCGAAGTGCCACCAATTAAAACTGAGGGCTGCCATAAAAACACCAACCCTTGTTTTGTAATTGCCTGGAGTCAATCTTGAAAAATATATTTTTAGCATAGTACAAAAGGTAAATATAGATGGAGTTGATTTTAAAAATTGGGTTTTATTTAGACACCCATTTGTAGTACATTGTGTGAGGGGGGAGGGGTGTTGTAAAATGTACATGAAACGAAGTTGGAAAACATGATGTAATTTTAGGAAGGGCTGCAAGTCTGAATGCAGTAATGTTTTCATCAAGGGTAAACTCAAAACATCAGTTATAACAATTTTGTAGTACAGGAATTCTTCAAATTACGAACAAGATAGGTTCTATAGGTTTGTTCTTAAATTGACTATGTATGTAGGTCGGAATAGGTAAGGGAAGGGTTAACGCCTCTGTGGTGTTTGTTTCGCTGTCTGTGCCCCTGTTCAGAAGATTTCACCTCACTTTCTGCCCCCTGGTTGTGCAGTGAGTTAAACCACTAAGCTCCTGAACTTGCTGACCAACAAGTTGACGGTTCAAATCCGGAAAGTGGTGCCATGACCTTATTTCCTGGTTTTGTGCGAAGCCAGGAAATTAGACCATGCCTTTGCTTTCAGTTGGAATTTTCTTTTTGTACCACAATGTATGCTTTTACAAATAAAGCCTTTCCACTTTTTTCATGAGGTAATTTCTTTGCCAGAAAGCTACAGATCCAGACAAGTAGAGTGAGCTCCCGCTGTTAGGCCCAGCTTCTGCCAACCTAGCAGTTTGAAAACATGCAAGTGTTAGTAGATCAATATGTACCACTTATGCGGAAGACAACAGCGCTCCATGCAGTCATGCTGGCCACATGACCTAGGAGGCATCTATGGACAATGCTGGCTCTTTGGCTTAGAAATGGAGATGAGCACGATCCCCAAGGGTTGGACAAGACTAGACTTAATGTCAGTGGAGAACCTTTACCTATGGTTTGGGTGCTTAATTAGGATTCCTTGGGCAACTGATACTTTCTTAGCCTTACCTTTACTTTACTCTGTAAGTAATATTTACCTTTACTTTACTCTGTCCCTGTGATAATTGAATTTTGAAACATTTGGTTTGTTGTGGAAATAAGGATTGGTGAAAAAGCTTCAATGGATACACCTTTTCCCCATGATACCTCTTTCAGGAGTGAGTTTCCCTTCTGAGAGGTAGGTAGATTTCTCTAATTCCTGTTGTCTTACCCTGTTCTTAAGTATGAGTGATTTGTAAATTGGATGTTTGTAACTCGGGGACTGCCTGTGTCTTTTCTGGCATAGGGTATTATATTAACATTAGAAATTTTAAAGCTGTTTCAATTAGTTCTTCTGAAATTGAAATTCACAATTTCTTTTAGTAACTATGCCTTCTACTAAAATAATTTTGTATATAATTAAAAAGTCTATGTGACCAGCAACTATTTAACCATATGATATTCTGTTCTGTCTAATGATAAGGGGGCAGCCATATGAATCAGAGATTGCTCAATTAGCTTCTTTCTGTGATTATATTTTTTCTTGGCTATCAAATATATTTCTGACAGACTCCTTTTAAATAACCATTAATGCAGTTATCTCAATATGTCCTTCACATCAAATAATTTGGTTAAAGGGTTTAGATGTACCTGGCTGACAAATTTGTTTTTGCATTATTTTGATATTTCAGAATTCATGCAAAATATGAGATATTCTCAGTGGTTGAGTATCGAGTTCATTTGAGCTCCCCTCTACAAAGTGTTCAGGACACTGTCCAATCTTACTTCCCAAGATATCATTTCAATAAACAGGAACAATTCTTTACAAAACTTCCTTAACATAGAGGCAAGTCACAGTCATAGAAACCTCATTTCACTACTTATTAACTACTAAATCCCAAAGGGGATTTAGAGCAGCTTACATATAAGGCACAATTTGATGCCACACAACTATACATCAAACAAAATAAACAAATACATTAAAACCAAACACTAAAAATAGGTCAAACAATTAAAACCACTTATTATGTGTTTGCTATAAAACAAATGATGCATAACAAATGTATTGAATTATAACAAAATAAATAGAAATATATTTCAAAACAAAAAACCACTTATTAAAATCATGTAATCCAAACCCATAGTCGAAGGCCATTCCGATTGTCATTGTACAATTGCACATTCTCTTACTGGACTGGGAGATTGCTATTCGAAAGCTTGGTCCCACAACCAGATTTTTAGCTTTTTTATGAGGGTTAGGAGGGAGGTGACTGATCTGATTTCACTAGGGAGGAAGTTCCACAGCCAAGGGGCCACTACTGAGAAGGCCTTGTCTCTCATCCCCACCAATCACATGTGCAAAGAAGGTGGGACTGAGACCAGGACCTCCCCAGAAGGTCTTTAACCTCTGAGATGGTTCAAAGAGGAAGATACATTTGGACAGGTAAGATGGATTTCTGGAATTTATTGCTCACAGTAATTGATGGATACATGGATGATGAAGACAGAAGCATGTGAGACCCTCAGGCAAGACTTTGCTCAGCATTTGGAGGTATTAATAACTAAAGATGTATTTGAAACTGCCTTCTTTGAGGTAAACTAAGAGTCCTACAGACACAGGACCTCCATGTGCTCTACAGTTTGCACGTGGTTCTGGCATAGAATGCCTTAATATAGATGCAGATTATCTACAGAACTTCTGTTATCCAGTCAAACGGTCTCCTAAGCTATTGCATTCTGAAAGAGTGATCCAAAATGAAAAAGACTGAAGCATGTTTTGATATCCTTGAGGAAAAACTCTTCCTCTTTCAGCTTCTAAAAGAAAGCTCAAATTCAGCTTGCCTAACCAACTTACAACACTTGATATGCAATCCTTTAAGAGCGAAATGATATTTTAATCACAGAAGAGCACATTATTTAATTTCCTTTCTTTCTCTTTTGTCAGACCAAAATGCTATGGTGCAATGGAACTGTTGATTCAGAATGACTTGGACATTTCAAGAAATCTTGCTAAATGAAGTAATTGGGAGAAATGTGCAATGGCTCAGAGGAAGCCATTGATATCAGATTCCTGAAGCCAGAGTCCCTAATGGACTACAAGCCTCTTTTTGTGCAGCCAAAGTGTCTGTAAGCTTGTGTTCCAGCAAGCTTTTGGATGAACAGACAAGCAATTTGGCCCACTGGAAGGCTACATTGTAATGCCTGGGATACTTTCCAAATTCCATTTAGCCAGAGATCATTTTGAGCACAATTGCTTTCCATTGCTTCATTCCACTCCACCAAACTGCCTCCTGATAGCTGGAGAATCTAGCATTTAAGCAGCAAAAGTCAACACCACATGTAATTTTAACTTCAAATTTACCAGAAATCCTGGCACAAGAAACTGAGCAGCTACTGTTGGGCACAAATAATGTATGAAAGAACACGTGGCAGCAGTAGGCTAGTGGTAGTTGTGATGACAATACTCCTCTTTTCTTTCCCTGATAAATGCTATTTCTTGCAATTAATAATTAAAGATGAGAAACATTTGCATTTCTATTCCATATGATTAATGTAGCATTAATAACTCAGATATTAATAAGTGATGTGCTTGAGGTATGCTTCAGTAAGTTAATTTGAACAACTCATTTTGACTGTTCCATTGTTTACCCTTTTAATTTAATTCTTTTTAAAGGATTCTTAAGAAATTTAAGATCTCTTCTAGAATCATAGAATTTTAGAGTGTTGGAAGCAAGCACAAGGACTATCCTGCCCCTTGTTATGAAGGATGAAATATCCGTCAAAGATGCCCTTCAAGCTTTGTTTATAAATTTTCAAAGATGCAAATCCACTGCACTTAGATATTACAGTGTCAAATGGCTCTATCAGTAAAAATAGATGTTTTTCTATTGTTTTGGACAAATCTATTTTCCTACAGTTTGATTCCATTAATGTTTTAGTCTCTGGAGGGGCTGAAAATAAGCTGGCTCAATCTTCTACATTACATTCCTTCTGATATTTTAAAGATAACTTTCACATCACCTCTCAGCTTTTCCTTCACCAAGCTAAACATATCCAGTACCTTCAGTCATTCTCCATAAAGCTTCATTTCTAGAACTTTGATAATTTTGGTTATTCCCTTCCCAAACTGTTGCACCGAGATTTATTTTATTCTCATCAAGACCTCATCAAAAAGAAAACTTACAGTACATCTGCAGCTCTTCTTTCTCTGGAGACTTGAGCTGATTAAAAATTTAGATCAGCGATTCCCAACCTTTTTTTGACCAGGGACCAGTTGACCATGGACAACTCGCCAACATGAGTACCAAAAGGGTTATGAATCAGTTTTTGGTTAACTTTATATTTAGTTTGGTTATTTGCGGTGCGGATTCAGAAAATTGCATTGGATAGACCACATCAGCTCTAGTTTCTGATACAGAACACATGCCACCAGGTAATTGTCATCTGCTAGCCCAGAGAAAATCATATTTAATAATCTAGAACTGATGTCGTCTATCCAAGGGTTTGGGGTTGGTTAGCAACAGGGAAGGAGTGGCAGGTAGCATGAAAAGAGTAGAAATACAATAAATAAAATAAAATAAAGAGAAAGGAGGCTCACAAACCAGATTTTTCTCCTCGTGGCCCACTGGTGGTCCATGGCCCACAGTTTAAGAACCCCTGGTTTAGATATTAGAACATATCATGTATGTAGATTGTATATTTATATTAATGTGCATTTTTAATCAATGCATATTTATTTAAATGCATAAATAAATTTGCTGAAAAGGACTGAAGAAGGCTATATTCTTAGTATTGGTATTCTATAAACAAAATGATTTTTTCTATTCAAGAAACCCCTTATTTTTGGGGGGTGGGGTGGGGAGAGATTGTAATTGAGATTTTATAATTCCTTCTTCCCTTCCTGCACTTCCACTGCATCACCTCTCATACTGCTCAAATGAATCTTTGCAATCCTCCATCTCAGTTTTTCAGACTTTACAAGAACTTCAATGTAAAGGAAAAATCACCCCAATCTTGGTTTTTCCTGTTCAAACTGATTTTATTTTGGAGATCTATGCAACATTTATTCATTCTCAAGTATTTTTTTATCTCCAAGCATTACCAAGGACTTTTTCATCCTACTTCTCATGTCAGTTTAAATTAACGCATTAGTTTTAGAAATGAAATGTGTATCTAATTGACTGTCAGTTTGTATTATCCTGGAATTAACTAAGATGCCAGTAAACAGAGTGTAGATACACCCTCGATGTGACATATGATAGGTGAGAGTGAGGAGGAGGTCTCAACAGATGATATCATCAGTCCCTGTCTGGCTTCGTTCCATAGCCAATCATTTAATCAGTTCCTTCCAGTTTCCACCAGTATTGGAATAGAATAAGAAGCAGCTATCTCATCAATATGGAAGAAGGATATACCAACCTCCACATTGACAAAAACAAACATACAGAAGCTTAGTTACATCAATAACATCAACCCAGCCACTACCCTCTGGTTGATAGATAGCTGACAATAACACAGGGGCCAAGACTTCACATTAAGGCCTGGAGTAGGTATTGCAAGGTGTGATGAATTCCCTGCCTTTTTGGCTTGGTAAAGCCTGGAAAAGTAGGCCCAGGAAGTTCGGCAGCCATTTTAAAAGAGTGCCCGGGGCATCCATCTTGGATCTCATTTCCTGAAGGGGGCATACTTAGGAGTAAGCTTGGAGGGAAATGAGGGGAGTTAGGATTGGTTGGGAGAGAGAGGGTGGAGCCTAACTTAGGAAAAGGAAAAAATTGACTTGAAGGGGGCGTTTTAAAAACCTGTCAAAGAGTTGGAGTTGGTGTGTTAGAGAAGAAGGAGTTGGGAATCTGGAGTGGAGAAGAAAATAGGGAAGGAAGCCTGAAATTGGTCAGTTAGCTAGCAGAGTAAGCTAGTGAGAAGATTTTACAGCTATTAGGGAAGATAGTTGGTGGAAGAGTGGAGAGATACATCCAGGAAAGGACTATCTGTAGTGGAGTTTAGAATTGCTAGGCAGAGAGGAAATCCTGTCAGTAATTCCTAGAGGGAGAAGGGGGTGTTATTTGCAACTAAGATTCGAACTGCTTAAAGGAACCATATGCTTTTATGCTAATATTTCTGAACCACTAAGCTTAATGCCTATTTTGTTCAAGTTCTCTTAAATAAACATCATTGTTTTATTGTTCAACACATCTGCCTCATGTGTGCCTCTGTCAGAGAAGTTTTAAAGCAGTTTCCTGCAGTAATCAAAAGTCTAATGGTGACAGAGTACATCTTAAAGAAGTAATATCTTCAGTGTTACCTCAGCACACAAGCCTGAGTGCGCGAATCCAGTGCATTCTTACCTAAGATATCTCAAGTAAGCCAAAGGCTTAATATTGCTTATAAGTTTGGTGGTGGCCAGTGGTCTTTCACTAGGTTTTCCGGCCAGAAGATTATTCCAGCTTTATCACAGTTTTGGTTTTGGGTTTTAAATACCCTGATAAGCCTCGTCCCTTTATAATTGGTATACAGCGGTGGAATAAAAAAATAAGAAAGATCTGCCCTGCCTAAGTCATCTCTTTATATAAGGCATGGTTGAAAACTCTTTGCAGGACATACATTTGCTGTGTGGCTCATAGCATGGCATAAAATGAAGTTGCATGCTCTTCACTTTTGCTAAATCAAAAGGAATATATTCTATGTAAACATTTAAAACACTGAAATCAACTATTGTCCACAAACAGTTCTGTTTAAATTAAAGGTGCATTTTAGTTTGTTTCCAGTGGGGCTAAAGTAAAGCTAATTCATTCATTTAGATGCACTATATTGAAGGTGACAGTGTACCCCTCATGAGCAAAGGGAGGATAGATGGCAGTGGATGGCAGTGTTCACTGCACACTGGAAGACATTGACAGTATTGGAATAAGATGTGAATGCCAAGCAATTAAGTCTACAAATCCTTTTCAAAGTAAAGCACCCTTTTGCTTGAATTTACCATGTTCTGTGATATATGCAAAACCAGTGTCAGTCCACTGAAATAATATAACCCCATCGAAAATTTCTATGCAGGTTGTGCATTGCAGATACAATATTTGCCAGTGAATATTCTGTACCAAAAATGATCTTCATTCTATGTGGGTCACTGCATAAGGATATCTACATGTAATTGTTGTTTAAATGCTAATTGGTCTAGGGGAAGATTTATAATTGCATTTAATTTGTCAAGTGCTGCAATGTAATTTATACATTAACACAGTCCTTGCCATAAGGAGAGGTTATTAATTATAGCACAGTAGGTGGGCTGTGGAAATTGCTGTGCCCTTTTATACATTGATGGTGTTATAAAAATGCTTTATCTGCCAACCTAATTTCTACAATCTGATATTGGCTAGTAAAATACCAGCATGCTGCAGGCATCATGTCGTTGCTGAATTAATATGAATAAAATGAAGATGTCAATAACGATTACAGTTTTAACTCTTAAATGGTTGTATAAAACATTATAAAGTCAAATGCTCAATCCCAAGTAGTGTAGACTCATTGAATCAAAGGGGACATACACAAGTGTTGATTACTGAATTCCCATTGATTGGATGAGGACTAGGAATTGGGGTTATTTCTGAAGTATGAAAGCTTTTGTGAGTAAGATTAAAATGCTCATCAACATAATGTACTGGAAAGTCCATTACGTTGATGAAGGAGACTTTACCATAGCACATAAGTGGTGCACCCATATTAGTTAGTATGAGAATTCAAGATCCTGTGTAGCTAGATTTTCATATTTTTTCTCCCCTTCCCCTCCCTTCCTCCTCCTCCTCTTCTTCTTTTGATTCTTTCCTTATTTTCTGCCCTTATAAGATTTACTAGAATAATAGATGTTTCTGGGAGTTGATACAGAGTTGGAGATTTGGAAAAGACCAACAAGGTCCATCTGTTTTTTGAACAAGAGAACATGGGAAAAAAGATTCAGGGAGCTGGGCATAGCAGGCTGGTTAAAAAGAAGACAAAAGGGGTATATGATTGTAATCTTTAATTATCTAAAAGATAGTTACTGTAAGATGCAGATCTGTTCTCTGATGCCCCAGAGGGTAGGAACAAGTATAATGGTCTCTAGGTTACAGGAAGATAGGTTTCAGTAGAACATTAGAAGAAATGTATCGATAGCAATAACTATGCAACAATGGAATCAATTACTTAGGGAAGTGGTGGGATCTCTTGTTCTTTTCTATGTAGATTTCATGTTGGACTTTTCCAACTCTATGATTCTATCATTCTTGCACTGATATTGAGCTGGCATGACTTACCTCTATTGCAAGCATGGCTGGCACTGTCACCAATGTTAGGACTGCAATGTTTGGCACATATTTCATTTCAGGACTTTAAAAGAGGCATATCAAAACATAAGGAAGTAATACAATACACAGCTTCATTTCTCACAATAACAACTGTAAAGTGTGCAAGCACAGTAACACAGGAAGTCAACTGGGTGCAAAGCATTTGTTCTGTCCCATTCCTCAGTCAATTGCAGGGTGGTAACAAAGTGCAGCAGATATGTTTTTGAGCATATTTTTCTCAATTAGAACTCTTCACCCATGATCCAATCGGCATTAAAGTGAAAACTTTTTTGACATTTCCACATTCTCATAATCATGTTTTATTGCTGTGTAAGTCGCTCAGAGCACTCCGGTGGAGAGCGACTCATCAAATAATAAATTGAATTGAAATGAAATGAAATAATCAATTTGGGCAGATCTTAGTAATGTAGCAAAAACATTTGCAATTCCCCCTTTAATATTGTTAATAATAGTAAGTTTTATGCCAGTTTCACTCCAAAAGATCAGAAAACAAACATTAAGACAAGTATCACACAATCTGGAGATACCTTTAACTGTTTAGGAAAGTTGAAATAGCAAGTCTCAAGCTGTGTGTTGAGGAGATGGCCATCACATTTCTCCAATGTGCCAGGGACCAGTGCCTAATTAGTATCTACTGGCTATAATGGTTTCCTTTTTTGGGTGGATATATACCAAGGATTGACAACCAAACACTCTTGGAGTAGCCCAGATCAATTAGCCATTTTGAGTAGCACTGCTCTGTGTTATAAATAACTCACAGATACTAGTTATCAGAAGGTGAAGAAATTTCACTGAACATGGGAGAAATGACCTGCGCATGTCTCTGCACAGGTCAGTTCTGCTCTGTGAATGAACTACTGTATAAAAGTCTCCTCCACATCTCCTCTTCCTGAACCTTAGAGACTAACTGAGAAAAAGAAGTTGGCAGTATAAGATTTCATACACATATGTCTGCCTCATGAGATGTATGGGGTGAAGTGTCTAGGAACAGGCCTCTATGCCTATGAATGAGCAGATTGTGATGTGAATAGCAATAGAATTAAAAATGTGCGGGTATGAGGATGGGGTGACAAGTTCAATTTTAATGAGGGTCCTTGGGGAAAGAAAGACAGGAGGAAAGAGGTGAATAGATAACCATTTCAATGGTGGAAGAAGTTACTGGGATGTTGTATGATGCTGGCTGGGAATCATAAAAGGGATGTGATAAACTGGCCAAATTAGCCCCGTGAGGCTTAGCTGTTAACTAGTATTATAATATTTATAGTGTGCCAGGATTCCATTGTCTCTGCTCAACCTACTACCAAAGGACTGGAGTTTATCCTTATTAACTATATCATTGATTTCATCAACATTCATTAAATTCAAAAATAAAGTAACATTCAGCAATAGGAGATAAAGGGGTTAATTAGTTTAAAGGAGCGAGAACTGTGTGGTTTCTTGCAGACTGATATTCCCCCGATCACTGAGATCTGGAAATGTAGCCAGGAAGTAGTGTTTGACTTTTAAGGGAAAAAAACTAGGAAAAGTTTTCCTATTAATCAATACAATTTATTATTTCTGAAACCAGTTGCTTCCTCCTTAGCTGGTAGTTTCACTTTAGCACAATTTTCAGCAGCCAATCACCAGCCTTTTTGTTGAAAATAATGGATTGATCCTTAATCTTGTAAATCCCAATTTGAGAATTCTTCATCATCTTAATAGGGGGGGGACTCTTAAAGGGGAAAGGCCCTCCTTACACCCTAAAGGGATAAGAAGAGTTTTCAGTCATTTTTTTTTACAAAAAAACCAATTGGATACATCCATGAAGAGTGAGGGGAAGAGTTGGAGGCTACCTTGGAAATCCTGTGGAATTGAACTACATGTGGCCTGTGATTATATGTCCAAGATATCATAGTTACATCTCTGGGTTGATATGTATTGCTCTAACAGAAGTTAGAAAACATGCATATATGCATATGCATTGGGGGGGGGGGGGAGAGATTGTCGGTGTGGTATTCAGTGGCCTTTCATTTCCAAAAGAAGCAGAGAACTGTACAACAGTTCCCATCCCACCTTAAAATACCTAGTTTTAACCATTTCTCTGTGCAGGGAAGACAGTGGAGTTAATTCCTCCCTAACTTCACAGTCCTCCCATTTCTATACACTTTATGGATGTAATCTAATGGGCAACCACTGGAAGCAGCCCTTTGACGTCACTTTATGGGCTTCGTGGGATTCTGTCTTTAAAGTGATCATGCATCTGATGAGGTCAGAAATACTAGAGTGAACATTTTTTCTTAAGATCTACATAATTCAAATAGTATTTTTAAAAATTTGTGGGCTTTATGTTGATGGTTAAGAACTGAGCTAAGTAGGATTTTTAAAGTGCCGAACTTGAAATACTCCTAGCAAGTTAAAAATAAATTGGGCTTGAATAAATAAATAAATGTACATAACATTTGGTGATAGACAACATTTGAGGCACTGTCGGAAAATGCTATTTCCTGAACAAATCTTAGAAAAATTACCATTTTGGACTTTGACTCAAAAAAGCCCTAGCCTGCATAGTGCAGGCTAAGAAGTTCTTGAAGTTGTAATAAAAAAATGGTTTTTTTAGTTAATTGCTCCCTTTCTGTATATTTTTGTATGAAAATACATTTTTTGTTAAAATTCATTTTATAACTAAGATTGTAATCCTGCATACACTTACTTGGAAATAGGTCCAATTGACTTTCTTAGTGAAATTCCATAGTACTCTACTATAAATGTTTAATTAAAGGAACTAGAATGGACAAATATTACATTTTGCTTTTTTCTTACATACAATATCTATATAAATATAGATTTTCTATGTGTCATGCGTTTGAAGAAATTGGCAAATGTTGCACATACTTCCTCATCAGATATACTGCTTCCCCTCCATTTTTGGCACAGAGCCTTTCACACGAATCCAGGCACTTCCAGTCAGGCTCTGTGTTGAAAAGGGAGAGGAATCATTGCTACTTCCCAGTAATGGTGGGGAAGCCGGTGGCAACACTTCCCCCCATAGGAAGAGCACAAGGTAAGGCAGGCAATGTGGGGTACAGAGCAGTGGCTTCTCCACACCTCAAACCGGGCTGCATCCATGAACCTTTTTCATGAGGTACATAATGATCAAAAATGAACTCAACTGCATTCTTACCCATTCACACCAGCCAAATTTAACATATGGTATATATTCATATGCAAGTCAACATCATGTATAAGTTAAGAGCAGGTTTGGGGGTCAACATCATGAATGTTGATATGACCTGTGGATAATTCAAGGGTTATTCTCCAAAGAGGAGAAATCACCAATGCCACCTTAGGGAAGCAGATGCTCCTGTCCACTGTCACCTTTTCCCCACTCAGGTATTCAAAAACGCCAGAAGCAGCATCATGAGGAAAGAGTAGAGGAGTTCTCAGAAAGTAGTTCAACACAATATTCAAATCATACGTTCATTTATCAAGCATAAATCATTAGAAAAGTATCATATATACATAAAGCATTGTTATGCAACCGTCTTTGTACCGTGTCCGGCGAGTGGCTGGAATATCAAGTCCATCTGATATAATCAATATAAGATTAGTCCCAAGTCACTCGGGGAGTATCCCCTATTGGCTCAATAAGAGCAAAGGACACGGTAACCAGGATGCGGTGGGTGAAATCCAGGCACCATAGACCGTGATGAACCAGAGCCGAACAATCCGGGCTCTCGGGGTTCAGGTCCTGGAGGATTACATATTTATATACAATAACAAATATTGTGTTGAACTACTTTCTGAGTTACCTCTAACCAGACTTTCATAATAGAAAGAGTAGAGGAGCTCAGCACTTCTTTTAGCTTCTCTTGGGATGGACTAGGCTCTTGCTTTTTGCCATTTTACACACAGAAGTGGGTGGTTCCTTTTTAAAATAAGAGTTAAGGTACAGCAATCACACTGACTCATAGATAATTTGAACCAGTTTCAGGGAGTGATTTTTAGTAACATTTCTAGACTTATGTTTAAGTTTTTAGGGCATATTCTTGTTGTTCACTTCAAAAGTACCAGGCTATAACTTAAGAACATAAGAACATAAGAAGACCCATGCTGAATCGGACCTCAGCCCATCTAGTCCAGCATTCTGTATCACACAGTGGCCCCAGTTGTACACAAGGATCTCGAGCAGAAGGGAGGGCAAAACCCTAACCTGCTCCCGACCCCCCACAACCAGTACCCAGGGAAATCCTGCCTACCTCAACCAACTCCGAGGTGGCACTTGAATGTCCTTTTCAGTAGCTACCGATACACTTGGTATCCATGAATCTGTCTAATCCTGCCTTGAAGATGTTCAGGCTGACAGCTGTCACAACCTCTTCTGGAAGTAAATTCCATAACCCAATGACCCTCTGGGTGAAGAAATATTTCCCTTTATTAGTCCTAATTTTCCTACCTTGGAGCTTCAGGGAGTGCCCTCTAGTCCTAGTGTTTTGTGACGAAGAAAATAATTTTTCTTTATTCACCTTTTCTATCCCATGCATGATTTTATACACTTCGATCAAGTCACCTCTTAGACGCCGTCTTTCAAGGCTGAAAAGACCAAGGCGTTGCAACCTGATTTCATAAGGGAGCCGCTCCATCCCTTGGATCATTCTTGTTGCCCTTTTCTGTACCTTTTCCAGTTCTGTTATATCCTTCTTAAGGTGCAGAGACCAGAATTGTACACAGTACTCCAAATGTGGCCTTACCATCGATTTGTAGAGAGGTAATACAACATTTGCTGACCTATTTTCGATTCCCTTTCTGATCATGCCTAGCATAGAATTTGCTTTTTTCACTGCTGCTGCGCACTGGGTTGACATCTTCATTGAGCTGTCCACCAAAATCCCAAGATCCCTTTCCTGGTTTGTCTCGGAAAGCTTTGACCCCATCAATTGTTAGGTGTAGTTGGGGTTCTTTGCCCCGATGTGCATGACTTTACACTTGTTTAGGTTAAAATGCATTTGCCACTTTGTTGCCCATTCACTCAATTTCGAGAGATCTTTCTGGAGCTCTTTACAATCAGTTTCATTTTTAACTACCCTGAACAATTTAGTGTCGTCTGCAAACTTTGCTACCTCAGAATTCACTCCTACATCCAGATCATTAATGAATAAATTAAAAAGTAACGGACCCAAAACTGAACCTTGGGGTACGCCACTTCTCACCTCTTTCCACCCAGAGAAATGTCCGTTTATTACCACCCTTTGTTTCCTACAATTTAGCCAGGTTCCAATCCAGGACAAGACTTGTCCTCTGATTCCATGGCTGAAGAGCTTATTTAGGAGCCTTTGGTGAGGGACTTTGTCAAAAGCCTTTTGAAAGTCAAGGTAAACAATATCAATTGGGTCCCCTTTATCTATGTGTTTATTTACACCCTCAAAGAATTCTAACAAGTTAGTAAGACATGATTTGCCTTTGCAGAAACCATGTTGATTTTCTTTCAGCAATGCCTGTTCTTCTAGGTGCCTAGTAATATTTTCTTTAATAATGGTTTCCATCACTTTGCCTGGAACTGAGGTTAAACTGACTGATCTATAATTTCCTGGATCACCTCTGGATCCTTTCTTGAAGATCGGTGTTACATTTGCCTCCCTCCAGTCCTCGGGTACAATGCCTGATCTTAGAGAAAGGTTATATATCTTAGCTAGAAGTTCAGCAATTTCACACTTGAGTTCCTTAAGAACTCTGGGGTGGACCTGGTGATTTGTTGACATTTAGTTTAGTAAGGCATGTGAGAACATCCTCCTTGTTTATCTCTATCTGTTTTAATTCTTTTAATTCCATCCCTGAAAAAACTGACTCAGCTGCAGGCATATGTTGTCTGTCCTCCTGTGTGAAAACGGAGGCAAAGAAGTCATTTAGTGTAGCACAGCAGTTCTCGTTTGTGCCTGGGGGCCAGGGAACAGGACCGGGGGTTCCATTAGCATTAGGGCCTGCACCAGCAGAGATAGATTCTGAAGAGGATTTGGAAGGGTTACCTGAAGGAGCGTTTCCCATCACTGGGCCTCTTTCTCCCACTGAAAGCTTGGCTTGGGATGAAAGTTGGTTTGACCCTTATGCAGACATAGATGATAACCAGGTGCAAATGGAAAGCAGTGATAGTGAAAGTTATGAACACCCGGGTGGGAGAGGCTCACAGGAGCTTGTGAGTGAAAACATGGAAGAAGGCGGCTGGGAAGATTCTAGGGAGGAGAGCTCTCATGGAGATAGGGACCCAGGTGCTGGGAGACAAGGCCGAACCTTTGATAGGAGAAGTAGCATTGAGTCTAGCAGAAGGGGATGGTACCACAGCCTAGACAGGCCGAGGTCCGTCAGCAGAGATTGGAGACGACGAAGCCTAGAGCGTCGGGGACCTCGGCCAAAAGATTAAGTATAGGATCCGTGGGAACGAATCCCCAGTGCTTCGGCCACGTCTCTTCTGAGTAGACGTGTAGCGAAGTGGGTCCACGGAGCTAAGCTGGCTAGTGGCCACCAAGTCTTGCCTTGTTTCTCGTACCTTATTTGTTCCTGAATCTGCATTGCTGTGCGGAGCTTTGCTAAGCCTTTTGGATTATTCATCAAACTGCTTTTGGACAATTGATTGCTTACAGCCTTGGATTGCTTTTGCTATTTTTATGGACAATATTCCTTTTGAACTGTTTCTATATTCAATAAAGTAGTTAGCCTTCAGTCCGTCTCTGTGTGTGTGATTAAGGGGCCGGTCAAGTCCGTGCATCATGACATTTAGCTGCTCAGCAATCTCCTTGTCTTCACTGATTTTCCCTTTCTGACCATTGTCGTCGAGTGGCCCAACTGCTTTTCTAGTTGGGTTCCTGCTTCTGATGTACTTAAAGAAGTTTTTGTTATTATTTTTTTTAATATTCTTTGCTATATGTGCCTCAAAATCTCTCTTGGCTTTCCTGACTGTTGCTTTGCATTTAGTTTGCCAGAGCTTGTGCTCCTTTCTGTTTTCCTCGGTAGGAAGAGCCTTCCATTTCTTAAATGAGTTTTTCTTCTTTCCAATCACATCTTTTACTTCATTTGTAAGCCATACTGGTGTCCTTTTGGACTTTCCATGCCTCTTTCTTTTTATTGGAATGCATTTTAGTTCGGCCTGTTTTAAGGTATTTTTAAACAGTTTCCAAGCATTTTGGAGGGATTTGATTTTTTTTACTGCTCCTTTTAGTTTGTTCTTTACAATTTTCCTCATTTTGGTGAAATTCCCTTTGTGAAAGTTTAATGTCTCCGTGTTAGTTTTCACTGACAGTTTGCTATCCAAACTTAAGTTGAAGGTTATTGTGTTATGGTCACTGGTACCTATGGGCTCAGTTACAAAGATATCTTGAACGAGATCTTGTTCATTAGTTAGCACCAAGTCCAGGATCCCCTTTCCCCTGGTTGGTTCCAAGACCATCTGCTCAAGGGAATAATCAGCTAGCATGTCGAGGAACCTTGTCTCTCTTTCATGCGTAGAACAAGAATTTGGCCAATCTATTTGGGGATAGTTGAAGCCCCCATTATGACTAATGTATTTCTTTTTTGAGGCCTGTTTAACTTCATTTTCCAGATAGCAGTCTGCCTCTGGAGTTTGGTTGGGAGGGCGATAGCAGATCCCTAGTGCTAGATTAGTTTTTTGTCCTGGGACTTTTATCCACAATGTTTCTGTAGGTGAGTTGAAATTTCTTGAAGTTCTAATTCATGAGATTCTAGCTCTTCATTTATGTACAAGGCCACACCGCCACCATTTTTCCCTCTCTTGTCTTTCCTGTACAGTTTATAACCTGGAATCTTTGTGTTCCATTTGTTTTCCTCTAACTTGCTGGCCATGTAGTCTTATTTAAAAAGAGGAAGCAACTCTAGTTTACCATTAAATATGTGATTGAATAAACAGGAGTTCAAGCCTAGACTTCAAAGGACTAAACACTGAAAATCTTTTACCTAGACTCTAGGCCCTAAAAGAACACATTTTGCTTTTCCCAAAGCTCTTTTAATTCTGTTTGTAAAGAAATGCGTAAATTTTCATAAGCTTCTATAAAAATAGCTAAATTCTGACCATTTACTAGAACAGAACCCACCTTCAATGTCATCTCCATTAGAAAAATCAGGCAGTTAGTGATATGAATCATCACTATCTGAAATCCTGGAAAACTGTTAAGATTCAGACAGGGTGACACTGAATGAGATAGATGTAGTATAAGCTTCCCACAAACGTTGCCATTCAATATTATTGCAGAAAAATGTTTTTCTGAAAGTTTACATTATTGTACATAAGCCAAAAAGTGCTCAATAGATTCAGTGCAGTTTGAGTAGGATATAATTTGGTATGAAGACTGTGAAGTGTCATACATTCACAGAATGCTATTATATCAAAGCTTTGGTGATTTCCTGTAATTTTATGTATAAAGCTGTGCTTTCAGAAGTCATTAGGGCAGATAGGAGCATCTCTCAGTTTCTGGAGGACTGCTTCATCACCTAAGCTCAGGACAATTGCAAGAACTAAAGAAAAGTATTATGCGGCTAAAGTGTGAAGGGAAATATTTTGAGTCTTAGCTTTAAACTTAAATATTTATAGAATGAACATGCATTGTTACTCAAATTGTTTTCTACTGTGTGATACATATTTCATTGTAAATACTTTTATAGTTCATTTTCTTTTATGTTGCATTTTCTTTCTTGCCTCAGCATGTCATTTTTAAATATTTTACCAGTTCATAATTCTTTTAGGGAACTATTATTGCAAGTTTGCTTTTCCCTGATCACTTTTGAAAAGAAATCATACAACTGATGTTTTCTTCCCTTTCAGTTTAGCACTTAAAATACAAGAATGAGTCCAGAATTCATATCTTACAAATTTATATGTGAATGTGTCCTTCCTACTTTCTGCCCCTCCCCAACTGGTTAATGTTTGTGGAACCAATGCATTGCTTGGAGGGAAAACATTTCAATAGCCCAGCTATCTCTTGGGGCACATCTTATTGTGGATTTGGCCCATAACAGTTCTGTGTCAGCCCAACATCATATAGAGTTGATCTGGGGTAGTGTAGGTTAAGTCCACTTTAACATTACAGAAAGTAAGGAGAGACAAAGGAGTGATTTCTCCTATCCTCCCTCTTTTGTCTACTCATTACCCAAACTGATATCACTACAGTAGACAGCCGATGAACTGAAATGCTGTAAATGTTCCCCTCTCATCCCCTCCCAGTGGTTTGATATCTCCTATTAGCCCCAACTTAGACCCATACCTGCTCTTTAAACTGTAAGCTTAACCTGTCTTTTAATCTGTCTTTTTATAACAGGTTTTAAATCTCCTTTTATATCTGACATACTTGGGAACTGCCATTCCCTTTCCCTGGACACCTGAGCCACATTCTATGTTGTCCTGGTTATAGACTGTAATAAATCATTGGTTGATTGATTGACAGCCAATTAGTATTACCCATGTTGGCCAGGAGACTATCACAACATGAACACAAATGAATTGTAAGGATGTCTATCCAACAACATCAAACCAGTTTTAGCACTGCTGAGCAGTCAGGACTCCCCTCTGGATCCACAGCAGCCGAGGGTGTGCCTGTTTGACCCAACCCATCATTGATTTAACATTTGCCATGCTGGATAAATCCTTGGGTAGCTGATCAGTATTGATCCTACCTTGGTTCCACCACTCCATTACAACCAGTGAGCAAGAACAGAGGAGGGAGTCTTATCCATGGCTGTCCCCAATTGAAGCAATTTCTACTGTAGAAGGCTAGGTTGGCTATACTCTATTTCCTTTGGCAGACAAATACTTTTTTGTTTATTTGAGTCTTTAGATGTTAGTTGACTGTTGAAAAGGGATCTTTTAATGATCTTTGAAATGTTTTTATATTCAATATTCCATTTTAAATGCTTTAAAATACTTGAACAATTGAATTAAAATTACATTTAAAACTAAATATCATCCCATCCAGCCTCTCCAGCAGTAAGCCCTTCATCCTCCCCCAAATGCCTGAAGACAAACAAATGTATTTTGGTTGTGGCTACTAATTTTGGTTGTGACTAATAATCATAGCTTTCAGTCATAAATCATGCAAAAAAATAGCCCTTGGTCTCATTGAGTGAGAAGTGGGATACAAATTACATACGTAGGTACATACTAGGCATGGTTTAGAATCCTAAAATGGCGATTCTTATATCAAATGGGGGGGGGGGGGGTTATTAGTAAAAGAAAGACTTACAAAAAATTTCCAAAAAAATTCGGAAATGTAACTTAAGTACTAACGAAAATAATTAGTAATTCGTATGCCAGAGCTTATGCATTCAGATGGTTTGGCCTACAACTCCCAGAAATCCTAACAGCTGGTAAATTGGCTGGGATTTCTGGGAGTTGTAGGCCAAAACTTGAATAAACCACACTGAATTCTAGATGGGACTCTCCAAATAGGAAGGAGGGAGGGAAGGAGGAAGGGAGGGAGGGAGGGGGTATTCTATTCTTGGAAGCAGCAAAAGAAAAGGAGGAGGAGCCCCCCCCTCGCTGCCTCTCTCTCACCCGATCCTGAGGGAGCGAGGGCCCAAGTTTGCCCAGGCTGAGAGGAAAAGGAAGAGGCCTGAGTCTGTGAGGAATGGTGGGAGTTGAAGTCCAAAACACGTACCTGGAGGGCTGAAGCTGGCCCCTGCAATGGGGCATGGCAGAGCAACGGGGAAGAGAAGCATCTGAGAGCGCAGGGAGAGAGAGGAGAAGTGCGCGCGCGTGTGTGTGAAGCAGGCCCCTGCGATGGGGCATGGCAGCAGAGCAACGGGGAAGAGAAGGGGGGGAGCCTGGAGAGAGAGGGGAGGAGGAGAAGCAGGCCCCTGCGATGGGGCATGGCAGCAGCGCCTGGAGAGAGAGGAGGAGAAGCGCACGCACGCGCGTGTGTGTGTGAAGCAGGCCCCTGCGATGGGGCATGGCAGCAGAGCAACGGGGAAGAGAAGGAGGGGGGGAAACCTGGAGGACTACACTTTCCAGAATGCATTGCCTAGCCTACCTAGCAGCAGCGTCACTTCCAGTTCCTCATAGAAATGCGGGGAAAAGAAGAAGCTGAATGAAGGTGGGAAGGAAATGAGGGGAGAAGACAGGGAGAAGTGAGTAGTACAATAATTAATTAATTAATACTTAAGAATTTCTTACGATCATAACGCAAATTGTTGGCCTCAAGGACCGTAAAAGGAAGTCTACTTATGGGATCGCGGCAGCGATACGTAAAACCTCAAAAGTCCCATTACATACGAATCTCTTACGAATCCTTTTAATTTCTGTTTCATTTTTCTCATGCCTAGTACATACATACATACATACATTTCAAGGCAAATCTTCTCCCTGTGACTTTCATAACTGAAGCAAAATTTCCTTTAAACCAGTGCTCTTGTTTTAAGTTTGAATGTTAAAGATTCTGAAAGCTATCTCCAAAATAGGCACACTATCTTGAATAGCTAGCTCCTTTGAAGTTGGGATGTAAAAATGGAGTAGAGTTGCCCTCCTGACATGGAAACCATCAGTGCCTTAGATTTACCTTTTTAAAATTTTCTGGTCTTCCATATTATGGGGGAAAAAATTTCATACACTAGGACAACCTTCCATCTTTTCAGCTCCTTTCTTATTAGTTATTTAGTTTATCCCATATGCATTGGCACTGCAACTCATTCCTTTTTTTAAAGGCAGCATTATGATAATTTGTACCATCATCTCTTCCACTTCTGTTGCCTTCAATGGGAATTATGTAAGCATGACTAAGTCAGGACTTGGATGCTTTCCTGTTCAGAATCAGAATTGTCTTTTCCACCACCAGTAAAATTAAGTTGTTCTTGGCTATAAACTCCTAAATCATTCCAGGAAATTCTAGGACATTATTGGTTGAGATATAATGTTAGTGATTCTTGTTCTCATTAAAAGACCTTTAAGTTCAAATGAGCTACAGAAATCAAAGTCAATCTTGCAGACTTCGGGTTCCTGCAAGGTTAATGCACTGTTCATTAGGAGCGGATGTGAACATTATAAAAGAAATATGTTGGCATGCTCTCTCTTCAGCATGACTGTATTTTCTAGGAGACTGCCTTCCCATAATTACCTGTACCCAAGTAAGCAGTGAACTAGGATGAGGACTGCAGAGGAAGAATTTCATGCTTGGCTTGAAATCAACAGTGTGACTCTGAATGCACTTTCTTTGCCTCCTAAATTTAAATCAAAGCTCCACAGAAGCACCCTTTGAAATGAGGGTTGTTTGTAGGATGGTAGCATTACCTGCAGCTTAATTCTATCCCAGTCACAGTTTACTGAAGCAAGGTGAATAATTCTGTTAAATGTTTAGGGATTCTTTTCTCTTCAGATGCTTTGTTTCCTACCAACTGTTTCAGATCCTCTGCTCTAATATTCCTCTAAAGATCCACCTTTGCTGTTTGTTTGCTTGTCCATATGGATGTGTAACAAGAACTGCAATCCGCTGCGTTTGGACTAAAGAGCATGAGACCAGTGGAAAATTGTACATGAATAATTTGATTTTAGATAAAACAGTCCCCGTGGGCATAGTTAGCATAGTGAAAACAACATTGTAAATTCAAATGGAGCCAACCCCAGCACAAAGAATGCTCTTTCAGCTTTTGAAATATTTCTGTTATTTTGCTTTTTTAAAAAACAAAATCATAATATTTTATTTAAGGGTACAAAGTATTTTGTTAGTACTACAAAACAGATTATAACTGCCAAAAGGAAAACACGGTGTCTAATGGTGGATCTCAGTGGTCAAATGTCTGATTAAACATTCGGTGCAGGTTGTATAAAGAAAGATGGGATTTTCAGCACATAATTGCTTTTACCAGATGCCATCTGTTCATTGATTTCTGACCTTTCTTTCTAACTTCAGTCTACATGGAGTGTCCACAGGTGAGCCAATTAGATCATAGATGCTTCATGCTGACAAAACAACCTAATTAATGTCTACCTGTAGAAAATCAATTGGGAAAAATTAATAGTGATGACACCATGACCTTATATAACCTTTATTTTGGCACAAAATACACTGGATTCTTATCTTTGCTATGTCCCATGAGGAATAAAAATGGAAATGGGGATGAAGCTGCAATGAAAAGAACAAGGAGCACCTCCCCCCCAAAAAACCCCCCACTGTATACTAAACTCTTTCTATAATTTGAATATATTGGAAAAAAAATATTTCACGGGTTCTGCTAGTTTCTTCATCAGTGCATACAACAGGAACATACTCTGGTGCCCTACACAAAATATTGCAACACAACACACTGGCATAGCCTTTGGGAAGCCGAAGTCATATCCATACCACAATAAGATTTTGTGGAGGGTGTTGCATCCAAACAACTCAGTTTTGCAAGAGCCAACATCCATGAAGAAGTTCTTTAAAATATTTCCAAGCCAAAAGGCATTGGGATATGTTCAACTATGAAATCATCATTCTTTTCAACATCCTGAGACTTTGTATTTTTCCACATCAACAGTCCACTTTGCTTTCCCTCTTTTGTTGCTCAAAACAGGCCAGAACAGAGTAGGATGAGAAACCAACCTCCAGTCTCAGAGAGAGGTGTAGGAAACCTCTGAGGTCCAAACGCTTCCTCAGAGAAATTAAGGCTCTGAAAAGACTTTATCTAAATATACCAGATTAAGACTTGCAGAGAACTTGTGGACAACTGTGAGGCTCAGTTAGCAAGGCAGTCTCGCTGACCATTTTTGGGCAAAAAACTATTGTTAGGAGATTCTTCTGTTGGTTATCTCTGACTGCTCCTTACAACCCAAACCATTTGTCACCCTGTTTGTTGCAAAACCCCATGGATCTTCTGACATTGATTTATTATCTTGCCCTTAACCTTGGACTGTTTATCCATTCCTCTTGTAACATTTCAGACCTCCTGCTGGCTTGCACTGATTTCCTAGACCCATGCTATATCACCCCAGCTTTGTCTAGCTGGGGTCCGCAGTGCCCACATCTGCATTTAAAGACAGGACAAGAGAGAAAGCCTGTAACATGGAATAAAAATGAATTAAATACTACCTCCTTCTTAGTGTCCTTGCTGCTTGTTGTTTTCTGATTTTTTTGGCTGATCTATCTTTTTTATCCCGTGATTCTGTGTATGTACCCTCATGTTGTCTGTTGACTTATACTGAGCATATAAATTACATAGGGCTTTATTTCAAAATGTCATTTTATTTTTTATTCAAGATAACTCTATTTGCTTTAAATGGCTTCCTTATGGGTTTTAATGAATTCCTATATTGAGAGAAAGGTGAGAGAAAACTAAAATATAGTAGTAATAGTAGCAGCAGCAATGTTTTGTTTAAAGCTAAGTTTAAATAGTACAGGTTAAGAAATAACCAATGCATGTAATGGTGTAACAAGACTAAAAGATTATTTTAAAAACACAGAGAATTCCAGTATAAATTCTAACTCAGATGTCCCTAACCCATCATTCAAAACAATGAAGAGGGACTAAAACCATCAGGATGTTCTCTTGAATTCATCATGAATTTGGATTTATTTATTTACTGCATAATACATCATGAATTTATGTTATTATCAAAATAGATCACCTTGTACATTTACCATTGACATTTCTTTATGATATTTCAGGGAAGAATGGACAAATGAGAAATGATTCCTTGTTAATATGCTAATTGCGTGCTCAACCATGATCAGGGCTCCACTTTAAAAAGTCATATAAGCTACACATCTTGGCAATAAATGTTCACAACTTTATTGATTACTGGTGAATGAGCTTGGGTCTTTGCATGAGTCCAGATCCAGTCACTCCTGATGACTGGGTGTAACTATTAGAAATGTGCAATTTGGGGGGAAAGATAGAGAGGGCTGCGGAATATGGAAAAGAGATTGAAATTCTCCCCCTGGTGACTCAAGGGAGTCAGACTATCCCCTCCCTTCCCTAAACCACTCCACCAAAAAAAGGTAAGAAATACATAACACACAAAATAGATTTTCAATCTCTCACAGCCCATCACCCAATGCACACCCACTCTCAACTCCCTAGCAAATTAGGGGGGAAAAGAAGGACTGAAAAATATTAAAGTAATAAGTGAATTTGGTTAAATTGCCAATGGAAAAGAATTGAGGCAAAAAGCAATCCATAGCACCAACAGCACTACTTCATCATACTAAAGAATGAGTCCACTTTAAATCCGGTTGCTGCCTCCTGCAGAACTCTGGGGTTTGTAGATTAGGGAGGAGACTTTAACAGCCTCACTAAACTACAAACCCCAGAATTCTGCAGGAGACAGAAACTGGATTTAAAGTGGATTCATTATCTAGTGCAGACCTGAGCAATTGCTGGCCCTCCAGGTGTTTTGGACTTCAACTCCCAGAAATCCTAGCCAGTTTACCAGCTGTTAGGATTTCTGGGATTTGAAGTCCAAAACACCTGGAGGGCCGGCAATTGCCCAGGTCTGATTTAGTGTGATGAAGTCCTAAGAGATACAACAAACAGATTTAGTTAGCACATAATCTCTCTTTCAACTGCCAGAACACCACAGGAAAATGGGAGAGCTCACCTCAGTATTTATAAACCAGCATGACTAAAATATGCATGAACAGCTTGCTTCTTCTGATTGGCTCAGGCAGCAGGGCTCACAAGGAAACCCCATGCACACCTATGGCTGCCACTCCATGTGTAGCCAAAAGAAACTGAAAGCAGCCGTTATTGGCTGCCTTGTGTTTTATTGAGGCCACAATAAATAGAGCCATGCTGTGCATGCCATTACGGGTGAGTTGTAATCCCAAAATGCTGGGTGATCTGGAGGCCATTTTGAAAACTGGCACCATGCAAATCCCTAGTAACTACGTAACAAATAAGGGAATCCACTTAGGCAGAAACAACTGTGTGGTTTCTGCGCTAACTGGGAGCAAAATGGAACCTTACCCCCAAGCTGGGCATGATCCAAGGACAAAATAATCTGTTCTGTGCCACTGAATTATTGCATAATGGTTGCCTATGATGATAACTATGTACTCCTCAAACCACCTGTATCATGACTGCAAAGCCTATCACTGCCCATACAGATAGGTTTCTCACTCCTTGCTAGATCCAGCTTCAGGAGCTAGCATCATGTAGATGTTTGAGTTTTGGACTAGGAAACTGGGAGAACAAGGCTGGAATGCCCTTTTGTGCATGCAAACTCATTGAGTGACCTTGAGCAAGTTGCACCCTCTTACCCTCAGATGAAAGCAATACCAAATTTTACTGGGGGGAAACATACTGTAAGTTCATCTTAGAGTCATCATGTCACAAATTGCTTGAAGATTCACAACAGCAACAAAAAGAGCATGAACCAGTTTTACCTTTCATTCTGACAGAATGGCTCAGCAGGTTAGAAGCTAAACTTCTGCTTTCTTATGGAACAGTCAAAAGTTATTTGCATGAATCATACTGCAAGTATAGATTCCACTGCATTTAACTTATTTGAAAAATTGTGCCTTGGGAAGAGGGTTCTGGCATTCTGTACAGAAATTACAATGTTGTAAGGTAGACTTATGACATCATAACTCTTTCATATTCACATTTACAATCCTGGCACCATTGCCATCACCTTAAATTCCCCTAATACCACCTTTAAAAACAGGCAGCTTTATTGAATAAAGAGGTTCTTTATTCTCAAGAGAATAATCTTGCATACAATATTATATTTATTTTATTCATGTTGTCTGCATGCATGCATGCACACAATATAGTATTGTCTGCATTGATTTGGGGGTCTTCTGTTTTTCAGGCTTTTCTAAACTCAAGTACATAAATTCCAAAGTTCTTCTGCTTAAAACATGCACTTTTCCAAATTCCAATTTTTACCTCTTGTTTCCTAGCCACCACCTTTTGATCATAATCTAATTTTGCCCAGCTATATATATACTATTTTTTTATTTGTGAATTATTGGAGTTTATGAAGAAGGCATAGCTGTCTGGAACTAAACATGACACTCCCTCCCCATTTTAGCTTCCATTTGTTATAAACGAATATATATTTATCATCTTTCTACTGAGAGAGGTTAATTTAAAATGACTGAACAAAGTGTGTGAACAACTTACAGCTACAGTAATTTCTATAAAAGTGAAGAAAAAGCATCCTAGTGAACATAACTTCTCTTTAATGTTGAACAATATGAACTCATTAGCTACATTGACCAGTCAGTATTCAGTCTCCAATTGTATGAGAACTACAAAAATCTTTAGATGTTTTGTTTATGCTTGTACACATTTTCCATCACTGTATAGAGGAATAATGTCTTTGTTTTGTGTGCATTTCTTTGTTTTTATTATATAGGTATAACGTTAGTTTAAATATAAAGGTCGAAGCTTTTAAATCTAATAGAAAGTTGCAGTTATATTGATCCTGACCATTTTCGTAAATCTCATCTAATCCAAGCAGTAAAAGTTAAAACAGTTCAATAGAAAGTGAAAATAGCCATCAATGCAACTATGTTTTCAGGTAAGAAATAGCTGTGTGAAATGGCTGAAATCTCATTAGTAATTCATTTCAGAGATTTGGATGGTCCCTGCTTCAATTCATAAAGATTCAGAAAGGTGCCATTTCAATTCATAATCCGAATCTCTGAAACTTTGTAATTGCTTCAAGATTTGTTCCATTAGCAGCAATGGGGGAAATTGTGTGGCTTGTTTATCCCTCTTTTTTTTATTTAAAAGGGTTTTATTGTTTAAAATAGACAATATACACAAAAACATACAGACAGGGTGCTTGCACTTCATGACCTTCGGGTAAGGGTAGAGGGGGGAGGGGTGGGGGGTCAACATCAAGGGTAGCATACATGTCATCTCATTCCTACTAACAACACAATTACAAAAACAGCATTCCAACAAAACTACATAAACACATGGGATGACTTCTCCCACGGCTTCGGATTAGCATTTGTTTCCTGAGCTCGCCAACATTAGCATCTGTTAGTTCACTAATTTTTATGGCTATCAGGGTTAAACTTGACACAGTTGTAGGCAACATTTATAACTTTAAGTCTGCTGAGTTTCTGAACGTTTCAATCATCCACTGATTTTGGGAAGTTTTAAAAGTTTTTATAAATGTTTTTTTTTTAAAAAAAACAAACTAAAAGAGGTATCCCCTTGAATTTTAGCATGATTAGACAACATAAGAAGACCTTAAATCCTGCAAAGTTCAACATGTTTAGGTCATCCATTGATTTTAAAGATTTTTTTCGTATTTGAGCACATATAATTATGATTAACCTAAATCATTCAATTATACTTATAAGCAATAAGCAAGCAATACATGCTTGTAAAATGAAACGATGGTCCTGTCAGAGGAAGCAGGCAGTTAAATAGGATCCTTGCAGGTCTGACTTGTTGGATGTAAGTTCTAAGAACAGAGCAAGGGTCTAACTAACTACCAGAGGCAAATAGAGTCAGCACAAATCAAAGCATATACACTATAACTCGAAATAACACATGAACTGAGTCTTAAAATTCATATATGTATATATAATATAAACATCATGCTAAGACCGAATACACATACAGTACCCTACTCCAGATTAGGAAGTGTCCCAATAGTCCAATGTCCGAAATAGGTGAGTAGAGTGAGATGTGAAAAATCCGGGTTAAATCCAAAAAATGTAAAGCGGCAACAATAAGCCGGGTTATATCTCAAGAGCGCAGAGCGGTCACAGCAGCAAAAGACTCAGTTCCATAAATAGTACAAAATCAGTCAGGATAAATCCACAGAGCAAACAGGACAACGAAGAGCAAATAATCCAAACTCTCAGAAAATCCGGGATAACAGGAAGCCGACGGTGTGATCCATTCACATGTTAACTGGCCACTGAAATCCATTTTGCTCAACATGGAGCTTTATCAAGGCTTCAATATGACAAATCCATCAGAAACATAACCTTACCAATGGGGACACAGGGCTAACAAAGGGCTTTTTTTGTTATTTTTATTATATTACTAGCTGTACCCAGCCACGAGTTACTGTGACCCATTGTGGAGAAATGAGAAAGAAAGAAAAGAGAAAGAGCTAGTTTCTATGCTATCAATACCCAACTGAAGTGGCATTTCGCCTGACTGCAACTCGCTGCCGGGCTTTTTCGATTGTGACTCCAATAATTTGGAATGCGTTGCCTGCCGACGTTCGTGCTATTCAGAACCTCATCCCATTCAGGAAAGCCTGCAAGACTTTGTTATTTCAGCAGGCTTTCTGTAGCATCCCAGTTCTCCTTTGTGCCTGGGGGGCAGGGGGCAGCACCGGGGGTCCCACTTGCATTAGAACCAGCAGCAGCTGAGGAAGAAATGAAGGAAGGGGTTAATGAGCTAGCCGGGCCTTCCTCTCCCACAGAGAGCCTGGCCTGGGACGATGAATGCCCAGATGGTTATGAGAACTGGGAAGGTCAGGATGACTCAGAAAGTGCTGATAGCAATGATTGTTATGAGAAACCGGGTGGGTACGGATCACAGGAGAGAATTTGGGAAAACACGGGCGATGAGGCCATGGAAGCTGAAAGGGAGTTCGACTCTCATGAAGATAGTGAGCCAGGTGCTGGGAGGCAAGGTCAGAGCTTTGATAGGAGACGGAGCATTGAGTCCAGCAGGAGGGATTGGCACCGCAGCCTAGAGCGTCAGCGAAATGCTAGATCCCGTAGTACAGATTACCGCCGAAGCCTAGAGTGTCGGAGACCTCGCCAAGGGGATTAAGTATAGGATCCGTGGGAACGGATCCTCAGTAGCTCGGCCACTTCTAACCTAGGGAAGTGTAGCGAGCAAAGAACCAGGGAGCCAATTTGTGGCTCGAGCCTTGCCAAGAAGTTCCTTGGGATTGTTTATGAACTTTGCCTTGTTCCTTGCCACGGACCAAGTCCTTGATCCGCATAGTTTTACGCAGCCTTTGCCACGTTTGCTTTTGGATTTTACTTATGGACTCTTTACCTTCTTGATTGAACTTTTTGATACTTTTTATGGACAATTTACCTTTTCACCTGTTTCCTATTCATCAATAAATAGTTAGCTGATTATCGTCTCTGTGTGTGTGATTAAGGGGCCGGCCGAGTCCTTGCATCGTGACACTTTCGGGGTTTGATGAATTGCAGTCTTCCTCGACGTATCGCCATCTTGCATTATCTTTTGTTGCCGCCGTGTTCTTAATGCACGGCCTATTGTGACTTTTATCTGTTGTTTTAATTGTAGTTTTAACTTTTGCTGTATTTGGCTGTTTTTATGAACATGTTGTGAGCTGCCG
Source organism: Anolis apletophallus (assembly GCA_030556195.1). Classification (NCBI taxonomy): domain Eukaryota; kingdom Metazoa; phylum Chordata; class Lepidosauria; order Squamata; family Anolidae; genus Anolis; species Anolis apletophallus. Next base: position 69,724,900 of record JARBWK010000007.1, on the reverse strand, counting down.
TGAGCCATTGGAAAGGGCGGCAAACAAATATGAATAAATAAATAAATGTCAACATAATATAGGCCCATTTCAGTCTCCTCGAGGCCAAAGGGTTATATGGATGTGTGGAAGGGCCCTGGGTTACCTGAGTCCACACTGCCATTTAACCCAGTTCAAAGATATTATATAGATATTATTATAGATGTATAGATATTATTATAGACACATAGATATTATAATAGACTTATAGAGATTATTATTACACACACACACACACACACACACATATATATATATATATATATATATATAAAAAATTAAAGACTGATAGATATTATGATAGATATATAGATATTATTTTTGTAGATATTATAGCCCAGGGTTGCTATAAAGTAAAAAAAAATGATGGTCACCTGTTGAGAGTTCTTTGATTGTGCCTTCCTGGACAGCCTTTCCTAACTCACAGAGCATGAGTTTCCTGCATTTGTCCTTTCTTTGAAAACTGGACTTCATTTCCCAGAATTCCTTCCCATAACTCAATATGGGTGAGCTTTCTGGGAGTTCATGTGTGTGCATATAGGGGGGGGGGTGTATACACATTCATCCACACACATAGAATCCCTCCCATGTGAGTTCCCAGCAGCCCAGTGGAGGTGCCTCCATGCTTCGGACCCAGTGCCCCAAGTCCCAGGCAGTCAAGAGGGAAGGGAAAGGAAAGAAAACAATTCCTGAGACATTGTTTGATATTTGCTAAACTCTGAGTGTGAAACCCTTGTTTGTAGCACAGCAGTTCTCGTTTGTGCCTGGGGGGCAGGGGGCAGGACCGGGGGTCCCATTGGCATTGGGGCCTGCAGCAGCGGAGATGGATTCTGAAGAGGATTTAGAAGGGTTAGCAGAAGGAGAGTTTCCCATCACTGGGCCTCCTTCTGGCTTGGGATGAAGGTTGGCCTGACCCTTACGACGAGACAGGTGCAAATGGAAAGCAGTGATAGCGAAACTTATGAACGGCCAGGGGGGAGAGGTTCACAGGATCCTTTGAGTGAAAACATGGAAGAGAGCGGCTGGGAAGAATCTAGGGAGGAGAGCTCTCACGGAGATAGGGCAGCAGATGTTGGGAGGCAAGGCAGTGCTTTCGATAGGAGACGGGACATCGAGACTAGCAGGAGGAGCTGGTGCCATAGCCTAGACAGGCCGAGGTCCGTCAGCAGAGATTGGAGACGACGAAGCCTAGAGCGTCGGGGACCTCGGCAGAAAGATTAAGTATAGGATCCGTGGGAACGGATCCTCAGTACTCCGGCCACGTCTCTTCTGAGCAGACGTGAAGCGAAGCTGGTCCACGGAGCTAGATTGGCTAGTGGGTTACCAAGTCTTGCCTTGTATCTTGTACCTTGCCTTGTTCCTGAATCCGCATTGCTGTGCGGAGCCTTGCCAAGTCTTTTGGATACTTTACCAAGTTGTTTTGGACATTTGATTGCCTTTTGCCTTTGGATTTGCTTTTGCTATTTTTATGGACAATATACCTTTTGAACTGTTTTTATATACAATAAAGTAGTTAGCCTTCAGTCCGTCTCTGTGTGTGTGATTAAGGGGCCGGTCAAGTCCATGCAACGTGACATTGTTAGACTGTTTTTTGGAACAGTCTGGAAAACGTTGCTATAAGTCATGATGCCTATACAAAACCAGGACTCACATTAGGTATTTAAAACAAAAACATGGGTCAGACTTTGGAAGGAGGACTACTGCAGTGCAGAACTTTAGAGCTACCACCTCTCCATCATCACTGAACTGTACCCCTTGTGTAGCCAAATCTGGGATTGTGGGGGGGAACGAAGATGGCTATGACTACAATTGCTGTATTCACCTATTCTTTTTCCTATCAGTACCAGGACCTTCAGAGAATAAGAGAAGTTTCACCACAGCCTCTAAAAAAGCATGATTGATCCTTTTCCAATATACGCTCCCACTGCTCAAAGATGGTTGGATGTAGACAAGAGCTTCAAATTGTGATGCCCATCTTATCATCTGATAATTTTGCAAGGTGTGAGCTCTTGCCAGAAATCCACTTATTGGACCTACCAGGGTGCCTTCTTCATCTTTTCAGAGTGGGCTGCTCTCAAAACTGGCATTTGTCCTGTTTAACATAGCCCAGCAGCTTATATAATAAGTGCATGACATGACTTTTTTAAAACATAAGATGGAGGAGTTAATTCGGTATCAAAAATGCTCCTTGTATTGCTCATGATGACACAAATCAGCTTTCAAATGTGGAAAAAACTGCTTTTTTCCACATTCCACCCCTTTTAGGCTGTTATGATGCAAAGCATGAAAATGTGTAAGTGCTGATTTATTGGGTAATTTAGGACTACTCTACAAATAAATCCATCTTACCAGACTTCAAGAAAACAAATGACCAATACATAAATGCACCCGCATATCAATGACATTTGGGAGATGAATGGGAAATATTCTGTTAAAGTTGGCAATCTTGGCATGTTTATATTCAGTAATTGTTAGTTTGCAGATTGTCTTTATATGCTGTCTGTCTTCAAGCATCACTCCAACCTGGAGCCATTTTGTCTTCTTTCTTCTCCATAAGACTGTGTATTTGATTAGGCACACATGAGTAGCTATACTGGTTTATATACTTTTTACAAAGAAGATGTAACTTTTCTGGGTTGTTGTAGGTTTTTTGGGCAGCCAGATTTTGGTCATTTTCATGGTTTCATGGCTTTGCCCCTTTCTCGGATAGACTCTTTGTATGCTGGATGGGTCTCGTTGTTTTTTAGCTTCTGCTTTGACAATGGGATTACTTTGCTAGAGACGTTCCTTTCTCTCACATTCCCTAACTGTTTTGATTGTTAGGATTGTTTGTATGAAACTGAATCAAAACCACATTTCCTATAACAAGCACTGGAGATGAGAATCTGAATCATAGTCATAATCCTGGCTAAATGTTCTGAACTAACTGTTGACCATTATCTTATAGGTACAAACGAATGATTTAATAAATCTACTATAGTTGAGAGTATTTGCTGGATTCAGACAAAAGATGGCAATATTTCCTTTAGTTATCTCATTGCCTACATATAAGAGATAACAATAAAATCTTTATTGACTCTGAATAAAGATCAGTGTAGCACAGCATTGCACTTTCACTGTGACACTATCTGCTTCCCAAGCAGAAAAAAAGGCAGCCCCTCTACCAATTTCCCAGCAAAATCACCATTAGGACTTGATAACTTAGGACCCGTTCAGACAGGCCATGAGAGCTCTCCCTTTTAAATAGCTAGTTGCATTTCATAGCCACTTTTCAACAACTTTCCAACACACCTATGAATCTCTTAATTTCTAGATCATAAATAAGGCTGACTTGTCAAAATCTCACAGAGAAATACATAAAATAGCAGAAACTAGAAAGATAGTACTAAGGTTATCAAGATTTAGTGTATGTAACAGCCTATTACAAGTTTTATAGCCATCGAAATTTAGCCATTGGATTTTTTTTCCTGGTTGTATATTTCTTTTTCAACATAAAAGAAAAGGACTTCAATTCTTTTTTTATAATAATCCAGGCTCTTCTGGAAAATAAAATATAAAGATCTTCATCTTGCAAACAAAAAAATCTTCAGCAATGAAATGGAGGGAGAAATGTGTGTTTATGTGTGTGTGCTTTCACAGTTGCTTGTAGACTTATGTTGACCCCATGGATTTCATAGGAGTTTTTTTTTTTTTTTTTTTTTGGGGAATTCTCAAAGATGAGTTTGCCATCTCCTTTCTCTGAAATAAAACCTGCAGTGCCTGATATTCATTAGCACCCTTCCATTCAAGTACTAACCACAAGATCAAACAGGATCAGGGCCCTTTAATATATGCAGGATCCAGGGAGAAGGATACCATCTCCTTTCATTTCAAGATAAAGTATCTCAGAAATAACTCCGTTTTACCAGAAATGTCCAGGCATTGTTAACAAACATGTCCATGGTTATAAAAGGACTTCAACCCAAGCACATGGCATAAGTTTTCATTTCTAAGGACATTATGTCACTTCTATCATCTTCATTTTCCTTTCTTTCTGGGAAATGTGCTGCCTGCTATTCACCTTTTATTTGTGGCATCTGTTCCACAATTTAGGCAGGGGTGAAAACTGTGTGCTTTTGGGAGTTACAATTCCTCATAAGAACCACAGAATTCTCATCAATTTGGCATCGCTCTGTAGTAGCAAGTTGCTCATGAACTGCTAAGTAATGTATAAAGCCACTGGGAATAATGATTAGGCAATTTGGAGCAAAATATCACAAGCATCTGATGATGCCCTGATCTATTGCTCTGGAACATCAAGAGAAGCTATGAATGTTCTAACCTAGTGTTTGGATGAAGTGATGATGGGTGGAGTCAACTAACACTTGATTCCAAGAGGGCAGATATAGCGTTTCTAAGTCTTAGAATTGAGAATTGTGTTCTGTTCTAAATGGGATTGCATTCCCTCAGACGTAGAGCATATGTAGTCTGTGGGGTGCTCCTGAAATTATTACTGCCATTAAAGTTCAAGTGACTTCACTGGTGATGCCCACACTGTACCCACTGGGCAAAGATATCCTGCGTACCATAGTTCACATTTTGATAACCTTATGCTTAGAGTAGCATAAATATTATGTTGTTGCTATTTGCCTTCAAGTAATGTTGCCTGGCTCATCTTAGTGATGTGTATTTAATTGTTCTCATTTTATGCTCATCTTCATGCAACTTCATTATTTACTTCATTAAGACTGAGAACAACATTATGCATAAGCTCTCTTGTTTGTTTTGTTGTTGTGTATCTTCAAATCATTTCTGAACCCATAACATAGGGTTTTCTTGGCAAGATTATCTAGTAGGTTTTACGGCTGAGCAGGGATTTGAACCCTAGCCTTCAGAGTCATAGTCCAATGCTCAAATTACACCATACTGACACTTTTACTGAAACAATTCTGTTGGCTATATTGCTCAAGTTCAGGCTATGTAGCAAATCATATTTTTCCATATCAGCCTGCCCCATTATGATATTATTTAGGGACTGCTAAATATTTTATTCTGAAATGAGTTCTAATGGTCTCCATTTTTTCATATACATATTATTCTAGAAAAAGTAAGTGATATAGAATCAGATTAAACGAGAAAATAATATGAAGTGCAATAGAAGGCCTGGCTACAGGTTTAGAAAAATGTTGATTACTTCCTATTGGTTAATGAGCATTGGTTAGTTTATCTACTGAGTATAAGAGGGCAGAGTATACTATGTAAGCATATGAAACCATAGACTTGTTCCAAAATTGGCCAACTGCATATTTATAGCTGACAAGCAAGAAATGAACACAATTTTTCTTCTGCTGCTTCCTAACAATCAGTCTTCAAAGGGTTTCCCATCAGAACCTTCCATCTGAGAGCCATTATTTTGCTATGCTATCACATAATCTTGAATTAAGACACTGGACTATGTTAAATAGCATCTTTCAGACCTAGCGCTTTTAAAAACATGAGGTGGATGGGATTAAAAGATGGCCCTATGATTCCACATCATGATGATGCAGTATGATGATCTGTGTAATCAGAAAACCTGTGAGACTTTATTACACCTAATATAGAATAAGTAGATGACGTTTACATGAATTTCTATTTCATCTAGTTGGGAGGAGTCCTAATTCAGATCCTTCCCATCTAGTGGTCATAATGGTAATATTATATAATAGTATTATCTGTGCTATACTAGATCCTGAAAGCATGAATGGGTGACTGGATATGAACCATATAAATGCATGTGGTATATACTGTAAATGTTAGATATGATTATGAAATCCTCAAATTTGAATAAATTATCATAAAGTAGTCAAATAACTAGGTGATGATGGTGCTCAATGACCAGTTCACACATACACTTGCAGGTATGTTGTTCATTTCTGACTTTGTTTTTTACCTTTTGTATATGCAGGTCAAAAAGCCAACATGCCACAATGCTTTGAGCATTGGATTATGACTCTTGGGATGCGGGTTTGATTCCCTGCTCACTCATGGAAACCCAGGGTGACCTTGAGTGAGTCACATTCTCTTAACCCCTGAAAATCCCACACCATAGGTTAGAAACAACTTGAAGGCACACAATAAAAAACCACAACATGCAGGTCATTATGCCCTTTGTAAAATGTAATGGCTATTTTCTCTAAGCGCAAGCTTCTGGCATATATATGTTAACTGCAGAAGATAACACAGCTCTGTCATCCACTTTGTCCAAATTCTCAATCACCATCTCCCAAAGCACTTACTCTATTCTCTGCTTAAGTACAGAAAATAGAATGTTGGAGGATAGCAAAGGGTATTTAAAGATGGGCTTAAAGCAAACCTTAAAACTGTGGAATAAATACCAAGAACTGGGAAGCCCTGACCCTCAAGTGTTCTAATTGGAAGTTAGCTGTTACCAACAGTGCTGTGGATTGTAAGAGACAGGAACAGAAAGAAAAGGGAGAAATATGCCAAGAGGAAGGTACATCAAACAAACCCTTGTTGAGACCACCTTCCACCTGGAAATCTATGTCCTCCTTGTGAAAGACCATGCGAATCCATAATGGGTCTCACGGACCCATCGCAAGACTACATTTGAAAGAAAATCATATTCGGCCACAAGTGATCACTTATGAACACATCATCCACAGTCCATAGAAATAAGTTTCTAATGAGCAGGTTCAATAGGTATGTATTTTTGGCCATTTATATGTGTTTAAATGCATGTTTAGATGATGAAAGCTAGACATAACAAGGGCTACTAGAGATTCTCATTAACACTGATCTGTAATTACACCTCTCTTTTATTACAGAAGAGTCATTAAACTTTAATCATGGTAGTGTTGCAGATCTCTAACTTACATTTCTCTCACACTTATATTTTCCTATGCCTGATTGCCATGCTTGAAAATATTGAGTGTAGCACCTAAAAAATAGCTTGCTTTTTGCTAACACCTCAGTACCTTCAATCTGTTATGGGTATATTTAACCTTCTAGGTGTGTAATATTGCCACAATTCTGCTTACCATGAATATGAATCAGATGGATAATGCATCTTTTTTTCCTTTACCAAATATAGAGTATGAGATGATAAAGAGATAGAGGTTGCTAGATTACAAGGCTTCCAAATCCTAATATCCTACATTGCATGACTCCTTTTGCCCTGAAGTACCATTAGAATGGAACATGTGAAATAGAAGCACCTTAATGAATTAATATTTTTATTGTTATCTGGAGTTACTATTTAACTGATTCAGAAAATAAAATTATACAAAGGTGAGATATATTGGTGTATAACATAACAGTTTTCCATAATGTTTTCTTATTCTTGTTGTAAAGGGCTGGTGATTATGGAATTTTAGCCTTGATAAGTGACCTCTGAGAATCTAGTCCTGTTCTCTACTCCCTGTAAGATCTGTGGTCATATCTGCACTGACCACTTAGGGTCAAATTAGCTCTATAATGACTAACCTGGTCTAGCCCTGAGTTAACGTAAGTCAGGGTAAATCCCAAATCTTAGCCCAGGATTTAAGTTTTTGCCCAATGCAGGGGCTGTCAAAACAACTTGAGCTGCTTCCCAACTAGAACCAACCACAACTGTCTTGTCTGCCAACCCATGTTCCCTGAGGCCTAAGTGGCTTCAGAACACAGGCTGACAGTACCCTCTCCTATCCCATCATATAGCGGCAGGTGCCAGCTATGACACACCACCTACTTTCTTCCCAGTGCTCTGCCCAATGCACTGCTAGAAGGAGAGCTCTGGTGCATTGAAGGAAAAGGAAGGGTGGAGAGGGCAGCTTACTTCCACACCAATGCTCTGCCTGGCATCAGACAGAGTGCTGAGGAGCAGGTAGGTACCATGTCGCAACTAGGGGCTGCCATAAAATAGGGAATGGGTGGCTGCAATGCAGCACTGAACTGTTTTTGGCATGGCTGGGCAGTAAGATCTGCCTCCTACTTCCAAGGTGACTGAGAAAGTTCCAATGCAAACACTATGCAGGGCTAATCTGGCATCCAGAATGCAAGACCGGGTCCACATTTTTGTCTGTATAGAAAGGCCCTATAGCAGCTGGTTTTCATTTTTTGTCTGTGTAGAAGGGCCTTATAGCAGCTAGACTAATTGCAATATCTAATTACTCATAACAGCAGCACACATTCATTTTCATTAAAGGTGCATATAGGGTATATATATGGAAACCTTTCTTTATACTCACAAGGAAACAGAGGCTGAGATACAATATAAAGCTTCTCAATGACTGGACATGAATTAGAATTCCAAGCATAGTCGCTTTTGGAAAATAGTTTTGGGAATATCAGTGCTTGATGACGGCTATAACCAGAAGAATTGCAGTCATATTACAGCAATTTAATAATCTAATAAGAATTAGGAAAGTCTTTTGCTGCTGTGTTTTGAATTGGGTAGTTCAAAACATGGCAAATGAACAAACAAAAAATACTTAATGCCAATGAATAAACAAAACATTTCTTTTCTTTTTCAAAGCAAGATATGCAAAGAATTAGCAATTGGAAGGAACCCCTACAAAAGATCAATGGCAAATGAAAATAATGGATATAATGAAAATGGATGAATTGACCCAACTCCCATGAAGGCATCAAGGAATACCAAAGAAAAAGACAAATTGGCAGTTGTTTAAAGCCTACATGAAAGAGGAGAAGAAAAATTTAAATATTTAATTAGAAAACAACTACACACCCAAAGATGCAGCACGAAAAGGAGAAAGTAGAAATCATTTTGTAAAAATATTTTAATGTAGTATAGAATGATACAACAAGCAAAAGAGAAGACTGAGAGCACAGAAACTCAACTTTTTTCTTTCCCCCCCTCTTTTTTCTCTTTTATATTTTAAATACCCTTTTCTCTTTTCTCTTTTATCTCTTCTATATTTTTCCTTTTTTATTGCATTCACAAAATTTCTCAATAAAAAGTATTCAACAAAACAAACAAACAAAACCTTTCTAAAGGAGATGAAATTTATTCTTCTTTTATTAATCTCAAAATATAGTCCTCACAGACATATAAGTAAAGTAGACTGAGGTGAAGTTCTTACAAACATCTGTAGAAAATGGTGCAGAGGAGTCACCTATATTGCTACTTTCTGCACAGAATACTTCTCTCCTTTGAACGCCTGTGATTTTGTACTCCTGTAGCAGTTTCATGAACACAGAGAGATTGAGATTATCTTTTTAATTTTTTAAGTCTCATTTTGCAGGAGTTGTATGTTTAAAAAGAATCATTAAAGACATTGCCTGAAATACATTTCTGAATGGATTTCTAATTCACATAGATCGAGATGCAATTGTTCTCCTCACAACATAATCTAATCCAAGTATGGGAATATTGTAGTTCTTCAGATGTTATTTACTGTAAATTCCAGCAATCCTAGCTGGTAACCACAGTTAGACAACTGAATAAATGTCACATCTAATTGAAGGTAAATTAAACTGATTTCCAAGCATGAAATTCAATTTCTCCTTCCCCTGCATCCTTTTGATTTGGTCCCTCAAATCCACTGAGAAGGACCTCCCATTTCTCAGGAGAAGATTTGGAAGGTAGAGGGACTGAGAAAGGGAAGACGGATAATCTGTTCACCCCATTGAACAAAACAACAGTTCATCTCCACTAATAGCCCAATTTGGAATTCTCCAACTTTTTTCAGGTAATATAAGAGGTATAATCTGCAGTCCAAACTGTTTTTAAAATTCCCAACATCTCCAATGCTCATTACCATCATATTTATTCCTATGGCATTTGTTCATGGCAAAACCATGGGTAGAATGAATGTAGTTCGACACCACTTTAACTGCCGTGGCTCAGTGTTACGGAATCCTGGGGATTGTAGTTCTACAAGCCTTTTCTACCAAAGAGTGCTGTCCCTCAGCAAACTACAACTCCCATGATTCTATGGCCTTGGGTTATGGCAATTGAAGTGATTTCAATCTGCATGAATTCTATATAGAAGCACCCCATGCTCAAAGTGATGTTACAACAATATCAGAAATACACTTCATTTTACAAAATATTTCTGAATACTTCAACAATAATTAGTACTCAAGAAATACCTGGAATGGTATCTCTGAAACCTAAGGTTCATCTACAAGAGTTAGGTTAATCCAAGACATTTGTGTCCTGGATCTGCCTTGGATCCAGCATGTAATTGTGAATCAGGGGCTGTATGTCCAGATGATCCATTCCTGCTGGCTTTGTCCCTTGTCTTTGTCTCTCCGCTGTTGCTTCTCGTAGGAGAGCCTCACCATTGCCAGTTATGTCTGCTAAATATGGACCTTGTCACTCGGTGAAAGGTAAGGTGCACGGGGTGACTCATGGTGCCCCATTTGCCCTCCCTCCTCCCCTCATCATACATGGAGGGTGGGAGTGACTGTGTTGGCACTCTTTCCACCCCCATCACATGGTAGAAAGGGTGGCACGTGCATTGTCCCACCCTCCACCCCTCTGCCATCACTCCTGCTTTTGGGGCTAAAACTGTAGGTATCTCAATTGAAGCTACCTGCACTACGCTTTCCTCTCTGTAGTGGAGGGCAAAGCACCTTTCGGTGCTTCACCTCCAATTTGGAAGGAAAGTGGATGGGGGCTGCTGTGCTTCATGTAATGGCACATGGCAGGTCCCATCAAAGCCGCATATGAAGGCGGAAAAATGGGGCATTTTTGCCCCTTGTTAAGAGGTCCTATAAATCAATATATTCAATCAGTGTATAATACAGTCAAACCCTCTAACAATCAGTATGAAAAAAGCAACAAAGAGGCAATGCAATGCAATAGTTTATACACATCAATCAAAATTATATATCATGCAAAAGCATCACGATGCACATGCATCTAAACAAAGATATAATGAGGTGTAAACCTCTCACTCTACAAAGAAATACAGACCGTTGCATTGTTCACAATTCCCCCGTTTCTTATAATAATAAAGTAAAACAGACAGTGTTGGGAAATCCCAGTACTGATGACCATAAATCAATATGGTTGTAGGACGCTAAATGAGTCCCAACAAAACATAAACAAGCCCCCCGAGTGACTTATGGCTGCAAAGCCGCCGAACCCAGAAATCCGGGAAAATGCCAGCTGAGGGCAAGGATTAGGGAACACAGATTGAAAATTCTTTCTGGCAATGAAGATGTGTACTTATATAGACACTTCAAAGAAGTACACAAATCCATTCCGGATTTCAAGTTTGTAGGTTTAGAAAAAGTGGAGACGCTACCCCACACTGACTTGCAATCTACCTTACTCAAGACTGAACTGAAACATATTGTACAATGTGCCTGTGAGCAACCCCATGGATTAAACGAGCCTGTCAGTTTAAATGCCCTATTGAATTAACTTACTGCATCAAGACTCCTCCGCATTGTCCTCAGCTGTGCCCCTTCTGCCTTTTAGGATATAGCCTTCGGTTAGGCCTTAACCTGGACCGGATCTTCGGTCATTACCAGCCATTTGGCCTATTATTCTCCACCGCATCAGCGGTTTTCTCCCATTTGGGGGGATTTCTGAAGACAACATTTGGTAAGCACATTCTCCTACCCTGCCCATCAACCCTTCTATGCCTATGGGGGACTTATGTTGTGTTTGTTTCATGTAGTTGTGTACTTTTCCCGGTCGCGAATCGTCCTGAGGAAGCACCCGAAACGGGAAAGATCTCAGTACTTCATCCCGTTGACGAGACGCCTTACCCATTGTGGGGTTTATTTTATGTTTGGGGACCTCTCCACGTCGCATTTGCCTGGACCGTTTTGCAACGCTCACTAGCATCCCTGTTCACGGAGTACTCTCCTCCTAGCCCCCTCCTTTGGGTGGGCGGAGTCACGTCCCGCCTGACGCTCTGTTTACTACGTTCCTGCCCGGAGTTCTGGGTTGGCGGCTTTGCAGCCATAAGTCACTCGGGGCTTGTTTATGTTTTGTTGGGACTCATTTAGCGTCCTACAACCATATTGATTTATGGTCATCAGTACTGGGATTTCCCAACACTGTCTGTTTTACTTTATTATTATAAGAAACGGGGGAACTGTGAACAACGCAACGGTCTATATTTCTTTGTAGAGTGAGAGGTTTACACCTCATTATATCTTTATTTAGATGCATGTGCATCGTGATGCTTTTGCATGATATATAATTTTGATTGATGTGTATAAACTATTGCATTGCATTGCCTCTTTGTTGCTTTTTTCATACAGGTCCTATAAATCAGCAGACTTGACTGTTGAGTTATAGTCTCTGTTATGAGAGAGGGGGCAGTGTCGGATTTAGAACAAATGAGGCCATGTGCAGAGGAAATCTGAAGAATGTTTGTAATACTAATATTTGATTTCAAATATTAATTCAAAATGTTACTCTCCAATTAAATCTCAAAGAATGCTATTTTTTCATTAGATATTTAATGAGATAAAATAAAAATTTCTGCCTGTTGGCTTTTTTTCAAATCTTTTCAATTTTATGTCTAACTTTTTTTCTTTACAGAATTAGTTTTATTTTAAAAAAGCTTGTATGATTTCATTTGTCATTCTCTAAGAAATATTTATTTTATGTGTAGGCAAAACTGTTTGTACATAATTTATTCTCAGCCTTCTTTAATGAATTAAATAATGAAGTTGCATGAAGATGAGCATAAATTAAGAACAAATAAACACACGTCACTAGGATGAGCCAGACAAAATTACAAGAAAGCAAACAAAGTAAGACAATTTAAAATGAAAAAAAAAAAAGGTTTGTCATGCCTCGAAATGATGTTTAGATTTTTAAAAATCTTTTGGTAATGATGGTCCAATAAATGAAACCTTGTAATAAAGAATAAGGGATATTTTATATAATGCAAAGAGAAAGAGAAGAACAACTAAGTATAAGAAACATTTTGTGATACAGCAAAAAAAGGAGAAAAGGGAGAGAAAAATCCAAGCAATCCAGATTTTGAATCTTTAAAATTTTCCTTAGCTGACATACAATAGCCTAAATTCAATTAGTAATCATACTTAGAACAGAAACATTGAATCAACTACATAATGATACATCAATGCTTATGCAAATCCTTTCATTTCAATGGGATGTCTTATCTGGAATTAGCAATTGGATGCAGGTTGAATATATGCAGTATACATATACAAATATAAAGCAATCAAAAGAAAAAAAGAATTGTCCAGATTAATGAGGAAAATTAAATCTTTTTATTTATTTCTTGTTTTGTGTACCTTCAAGTTCTTTCCAACTTATGGTAACCCTGGTGTCACTGTCATAGGGTTTTTGTTAAAAGATATGTTCAAAGCAGGAGTTGCCTTTGCCTTCTTCTGATGCTGAGAGAATGTGATTTCCCAAGATAACCCAGTGGGTTTCCATAGCCAAGCATCATGGCTTATTCCTTTTCTTGGCCTTGCTTCAAACAAAGAAGATTGCAATATCAAAAGTCCAGTTTGTTTAAAGCAAGGCCAAGGAATGGAATAGGTCAGGATGGACGCAGTGTGGCTTTCCAGATGATGATGCAGTTACCAGCATTCCTTTCTTTACACAATGCCAATGCTTTGTAGTAGAAGTTACAGTCCAAAGATCTCTGCAAAGCCTCACTGCATAGCCCCCATTTAAACTACAATATAATGCAGCTTGAAACTGCATTACATGGTCATGTAGATGAGGCCATAAAGTGTGCCCATCCTCCTTCAGTATGCTGAAATTCAGACTCACAAACAGATTGTGGTTTTAGCTAGATGATCTCTCCTAAATTATGCAAATAGAATGGGCTTGAACAAAATCATCTCAAAGTTTAAAGTGTTGAACATCAACATTAAAAGCCTAAATATCACTTGTTGTTTTTCTTTCCTATAATGTTTCTTTGGCTATTTTTATAATGTTTTGTATGTATCACTGCAATATTGAAAAAACCTCACAATAAAGATATTTTTTTTAAAAAAAAACATTTAAAGCCTAAATATGAAAATATCTAGTTGGATTCTTTCTCATTTTGTTTCCCTATTCTTTTCTCCTTCTTAAAAAAATAACAGTTTTTCTTATTACAGGAAAGAAAGGATAGGAAGGATTTTTTTCTTCACATTATAATTTTTATACAGCATTTTGAGCCTTTTAAAAACTATTTTATAAAACTATTTTGCTAAGAAGTATCTTTTGTAAAGAATAAACAATTGCTTGCTAACTCTGTGATAATGTCACCTTAGAGTCATCATAAGATGGAAGTGACTTGTAGACACACAACAACAATATAAATAATCAAGAAATTGATATTAAATTGGTGGGTTAGACTGTGGCATATCGATTACATCTATGGAAGAAAGCACTAGATTAGTTCCATAATTTGGAATATGAGTTTGGTAATCACTATTCTACCTTCCACTCTAAGTTAGATAGAAACCTGCTACCTGAAATCATCACTGTGTCAAAAATAATTTATAGGTTAGTTATACAAGACCAGTTTAATTAATCAGTTCAAAATTAGAATCCAGAAAATTGAATGTTAGGCTTATAATAATGTTAGTGGTAATTAATCTCCATCAAATATGTGCTCTTCTTTATGAAGGTTGTGAATTAATTATCAGGTTAGTAGTACAGTTGGATAATAGCTGCTTTGCAAATATTTACTCCAATGGATTGCTACTGAATGTAATATCATTTTTGTGTCAGTCCATTCTATTTATTTTTGACAGTCTAAAATTTGGTGAAGTGAAATGGTTCTTGCTGCTCTGCATCCTTCGTATTTGGTGGATGGGGAGGCAAGATATTTTAATGTTTTAAAGAATTAAACCTGGGTAAAATATTGACTTATGTGGCTTTTCTCTTAAATTAAATGACCTTGCTTTTGTATGTTTTTATTGATTTTTCCCCTTCTATCCACAACATTTATTATAGTCACATTCCCAATAAAAATTGGGAGCAGTAGTGGTTAAATAAATAAATAAATAATATACTAGTTTTTACTCTGACCCTATATTTATCTATAATCCTAAAAGAATCAACCTGTCTGTCCATCTGTGGAAAGTATTACTCACTAGAACATCATTACAGATGTTTCAAAATCAGACTGAACATTCACTGGTTCTTCAGAGGAAATGCTGTGTTTTAAGCTAAAATTCCATATTTGGGTCAAAGCAGAAGCTATGAAAGAGTGCCAACCTCTTGTTCTAATTTTCATTATACCGTAGTACCAACCACCAATCACATCCTTAACCAGTCACCATTCCTATGGAAATGGACTCTCCAGCACAAAATCCATATTGTCCCTCACCTTTCATATAAATCTCTTATTTATTTTCCAGACGAGACACCAGATACCTCAACAAAAAAGCAGATGGAAAACCTGAGCTCACGTACATAAGGTGTTGGATACAGACCCAGAAAATGCCAGGTACAGTTATTCATATGGAAAAAGGAGTAATTGAATAATATTTGCAGAGTTCTTCACAAATGGGATATTCAAATGTGTGATAAAGCAAAATCTATCCTTGTGTATTCCCTCTTGATTAGGGTCATCACTTTTTTTTTCAATTCCTGTGAACCAGCATGGCAAAGTGGTATGAGTACTGAACTGGTATTCTGGAGACCAGTTTGAATTCCTGCTTAGACAGCAAAACCCACTTGGTGACCAATAGAAAAACCACACATACTTAGCCTCAGAGATAAAATGCAACACGTTAGTCTTAGAAAAACCATAAGTTGGAACCAATTTGGGGGGAAATGGCAAAATAATAAATTATAAATAAATAAAATTTACCCTTTCCAATCAGACACCTAGGAAAATAAGAACAAGACATTCAGGAACCTTATAAGGGCCCTGAAAGAAAATAGTATTAAAAAGGTAGGAGATTTCATGGAGCCCAATGGAGAAATAACAAACTGGGACAAGATAAAAGATAAAAGTGGACAAGGGAACTGGATAACCTGGTTAGTCCTGTCTAGAAGAGCTCAGGCCATGAAAAGAAGAGAGGTAGCAGATGCCCCTCTAGACCAGTGGTTCCCAACCTTTTTTGAACAGGGAACACTTTGATCAGGGACCACATTGGTACCAAAAGGGTTACGAATCAATCAGTTTTTAGTCAACTTTAGATTTGGTTTGGTTATTTGGAGTGCTGATTCAGAAAATTGCATTGAATAGACCACATCAGCTCTAGTTCCTGATACAGAACATATGCCATACAGTAGTCACCATTTGCTCGCCCACAGAAAACCGTATTTAATAAGCCTCAGCACTATTTATTTATTTATTATTTATTTATTATTCGTATTTATATACCACTCCATTCCCTTAGGCTCAGGGAGGTTTACATAGATAAAATAGGCAATAACAATAAAACAACTTTAACACTATACGTTAAAACACTATAAGCTACTAACAATCCTATAAGAGGATTTCATGAGACCAGTTGCTCTTGTTGGAACAGTGTAGTAACAGTGAGGCTGCGGACCATATTTTAGTTCTTGTGGACCAGAGGTTGGGAACCACTGCTCTAGACAGAATAATTAAAATGAATGTAAAAAAAGAGAAAGGAATTATCAGAATTAGTATACAAGGAATCAATCACCTTATCTTACAACACAAAAACCATCCTTATAGAGAGTTGGAAACAAGAAAATAAACTTTAGTGAGAAATTAATCAGGCCTTGGATCAACAATATTCAGAAAATTAAACATATTGGAATCAAAGAAACTCAATAGAATATGATCTCCAACTGGTATGGAAACTCCTTCAATTAGCACATATAATGGGAAATATTTCAAACAAATGTTGACATAATTGTGGGAGGATAGGTTCATTCTCTCATATGTGGTAGGATTGCAGAAAAATTCAGAACTATTACAGTAAAATCTGAAATGCAATGGAGGAAATTTCTGCCTTGGTTAGACCACATATGGAATACTGTGTCCTGTTCTGGGCACGGCAATTGAAGGGAGATGTTCACAAGCTGGATGTGTCCAGAGGAGGGCTACTAAAATGATCAAGGGTCTAGAGAACAAGCCCTATCAGGAGCGGCTTAAAAAGCTGGACATGTTTGGCCTGACGAAGAAAAGACAGAGAAGAGACATGATAAATATGTGAGCGGAAGTCATAGGGAGGAGGGAGCAAGCTTGTTTTCTGCTGCCCTGGAGACTAGGATGCTGAACAATGACTTCAAACTACAAGAAAGGATATTCCAACTGAACATGAGGAAGAGCTTCCTGATTGTGAGAGCTGCTCAGCAGTGGAACTCTCTGCCCCAGAGTATGGTGGAGGTTCCTTCTTTGGAGGCTTTTAAACAGAGGCTGGATGGCCATCTGTCAAGGGTGTTTTGAATGTGATTTTCCTGCTTCTTGGCAGGGGTTTGGACTGGATGGCCCATGAGGTCTCTTCGAACTCTGATTCTATGATTCTATGAAATAATATGGAGAAAATTAAAGTGGGATAAAGCTAGATCCATGTCTTTCACTATAGAGGCAAAGGAAGATGACAATAAATGGACAGACATCCTAAAATATATGATAGCTGCAACACAGGCTACAATAGCCTGAGGATGGAGAGACAATACAAGATGGGATTTGGAAACTTGGTGGTCTTATCTCACAGAATACATAATCAATGATTTTATAAATCAAAGAAAAAAAGATTTTGAACCAGGCTTTCCACATGGTTAAATCTATACAATGATATCATTCAAAATCGCTGTTCCAGGAAGGGTGTGGGGGAGTCCATGGGAAACAGATGATACACACACAACAAGGAATATATAAAGCATCAATCAAAGTAAAGTGATTTCTGGAACAATTTATATTGAGATAAGACCTGTATGGCAAAAATTTGATAATTGAATGGATGTATCAATAAAATAAAAATTTAAAAACCCATTAAGTTGGAACAACAATTCTCATGCTGAGCAGCTGAACACCAGGTAGTGACAGTATGGTTTCTCATATTGTGAATGATTTTGACAATCATCATCATCACCTTTCTTTTTGTTGTTGTTGTTCATTCATTCAGTCACTTCTGACTCTTCATGACCTCGTGGACCATCCTACTCCAGAGCTCCCTGTCGGCCGTCACCTCCCCCAGCTCCTTCAAGGTCAAGGCAGTCACTTCAAGGATACCATTCGTCCATCTTGCCCTTGGTCGGCCCCTCTTCCTTTTTCCTTTCTTTATCCCCAGCATAATTGTCTTCTCTAAGATTTCTTAGCTTTCTTTCACCTTTCTTAGCCATCCATTAAATGCAGATTTATTTATTACTTATTGACGGTGACTAACAATAAATATAACACAATGCAAATTAAATGTAAATCCATTAAATATAAAAATATTAAAATACATTAAAAATACACAGTCACCCCAAAATCCCAATCAAATTTTGCCTCCCATCATTATATACATTTTGTTTTGTGAAAGGCAAAAAGGGATGGGGCCATCCTTCTCTAGGGAGGGAGTTCCAGAACCTGGGTTGGAGCACATGAAAAGGCCCTCTCCCTTGCTCCCACCAAATGCACTTGAGTGTGTATTGGGACAGAGTGAAGGCCCTCCCCAGATGATCTAAATGTTTTAATGGGCTCATAAAGAGAGAGCGACAGTCCTTCAAATACCCTGAACTGAAGATGTATAGCTCTTTATAGATCAAAACCAGCACTTTGAATTGTGCCCAGAAACAAGCTGGCAGCCAATGCAGTTATTGCAGCAGGGCATTGCATGCTGGTTGACGGTTGAACACTTTATATAGCTCTTTTTCTTTCCTTTTTAGAAATAACTAGAAAGATTTCACAACTTTCTTTGTAAATGGAAGAGAAAGGAAAGAGTATAACTGATACTTGTAAAGTGCGAGTCACTAGACTGTTCTTTAGAGCTGAGTTCTCTCTCCAAGGTTTCTAGAAGTTCCTTGCTCTCAGTATCCCATAACATTTCAGATACACTCGCAGAGCATCCCATGTTCCCATGGTTACAATTGTAATATAAATGTAAAATAACAAAAGCAGCCGTTATGAATTATTCATGTATCCAAAGTGTGTAGAGATTCTCAAGTGTGTGGAGAATATGTGGGCATGAAAGACACTGATGAGTACATTAAAGCTACAGGCTAAGTTCTGATAACCACAAATAATAGGATAGACTCATTAAAGGGAAGAATCGCCATCCGTATAATGAAAAACGTGATGTGAGTAAAAACGTGATGTCCAACTCTGTTGCCACTTTTGATGGGTATGAGCAGACATCAGCAGAGTTCAGAAAGATTACTGTTGGTTGGGGGATTTTGGGAGTTGTAGTCCCAGGATTAACATTTCAAAAATGCTAGACTTTTCATGCATTATGTATGAAAATACTACAAGTAATGGTTATGCAAATTACTCCAGAAGCATTAAATAGAGAGGGACCTGCAGTGTTAGCTATGAACACAATTCTTTTATCGGTTTGTATTAAGTGAAGCAAAATTGTGTTATGAGACCACAATGGCTTGTATCCCGAATCCACCTGTCCAGATGAAAAACTTGTGATGAAATGAAAATCATGCATACTTCACGTTTGACCAGTCCACACACTGTCTTGCCAGAGAAAAGATATGCCACACAGATGAACAGTAAAG
The DNA here is from genome assembly GCA_030556195.1 of Anolis apletophallus. Lineage (NCBI taxonomy): Eukaryota > Metazoa > Chordata > Lepidosauria > Squamata > Anolidae > Anolis > Anolis apletophallus. The sequence continues at coordinate 69,705,321 of JARBWK010000007.1, read as the reverse complement.
AACAAGTAGTTTACTATGAACAGAACAACATCCAGTTCCATCGAATCACATAATGTTCTTTATGAGAGATTTAAAATGGTCTTTCTTTGACCATGTGGATAGTCTCCTTCAGCAGCTCATGAAGTAAGAGCACACGCCAAACTCTCTCTCTCTGTCTGCTTCTCTCTCTGCTTGTCTGCAAACACCTGCTAGCTCAAGCCTGATAAATGTAACAGTATCCAAAATCCCCAGACTTAGCCCTTTCCTCAGAAGAGGTTCAACCCATCAGCGTCATGCATCTTATTTTACAGTTGACACACACACTAACTGATTTCTTACATACTCCAACAAAACTGACAGAGAAATTATACAAGTGCTATCCATGACACCCTAAAATATTCTTATCAGTAAGTGTACTTTATCAATAACAATCAAGTTTTCAAGGATGAGAAGGGACGCTATCAATTAAAACATTTATCTTAATTTCTGGTCCACAATGTCAACATGCATTTCTTAACCCATAGAGGTTGTGCTATGGGTTATTGTTTAATGTAGAAATAATTTAATTTTTGCATTGATGTAACAGCAAAGATCTTCATAAAGCATCTTATTAACTTTGCAAAGACCTTTACACTCTATAATAAATTTTAAAGTGAATTCTATATTACAAGTATGATTTAAAGGTTCAGTGAAGGTTGCCACTGAAGATGAAATGTATTAACAGCCTAGCCTTTGAGGTCTATTTCATATGCAGTATTTCTTAATGTACTGTACTTAAATTAGAGCAGTAAATGAATAAATATTTTACAGCATCAGCCATTATTTTCAATGGAATATTTTAAATGGGCTACCACTACACATCCATAATCTATCTGTATAATAAATATTCACTCTGAAGGAATAAGAAATGGGGAGTCATCATATTAAAGCAATGTAAATATGATATTATTCCAGCTTTCAAACTGTGAATGTAAATTTTTCATACTTAAGCAGTGATCCACAACCAACTGAAAACAAAACAGTGATGTTCAAACTAATTTAGTCCTGTTCCTACCAACACAATAACTTCAGCACTGCACAGAAACATTTGTATATTTTTGTTTCTTGAGCTGACACCCTTTGTTTGCCAAATGGATTATGATCTTGCAGCTTAGCTCCAATTGCTATTTAACCTTTGTAGAGAACAGTAATGACAATAGCAGCAGCAACTTGCATTGAGTGGTTGTAGGTTTTTCGGGGCTGTATGGCCATGTTCTAGAAGCATTCTCTCCTGATGTTTTGCCTGCATCTGTAGCAGGCATCCACAATGGTTGCGAGGTCTGTTGGAAAGTTGGAAAATTGGATTTATATATCTATGGAAAGTCCAGCATGGGAGAAAGAACTCTTGTCTGTTGGAGTTATGAATATCTCAATTGGTCACCTTGATTAGCATTTGATGATCTGACAGTTTTTAGGTGGGTCTTGTTACTGCATGGGGGAATTCTTTGTTGAGAGGTGATTAGCTGTTCCTGATTGTTTATTCTCTGGAGCTTCCCTGTGTTTGAGTTTTGTTCTTTATGTACTGTTTTTTAAATACCAGATTTTGTTCATTTTCATGGTTTCTTCCTTTCTGTTGAAATAATCCACATGCTTGTGGATTTTAATGGCTTCTCTGTGTAGCCTGACATGGTAGTTTTTAGAGTGGTCCACCATTTCCGTATTCTCAAATAATATGCTATGTCCAGGTTGGTTCCTCAGGTGCTCTGCTATGCCTGACTTCTCTGGTTGAAATAGTCTGCAGTGCCTTTCATGTTCCTTGATTCTTGTTTGGGCACTGCGTTTGGTGGTTCCTATGTAGACTTCTCCACAGCTGCATGGTATCCGGTAGACTCCTGCAGAGGTGAGAGGATCCCTCTTGTCCTTTGCTGAATGTGTCATTTGTTGGATTTTCTTAGTGGGTCTGTAGATTGTTTGTATGTTGTGTTTTTCATCAGTTTCCCAATGCAGTCAGTGGTTCCCTTGATGTATGGCAAGAACATTTTTCCTCTGGGTGGATCTTTGTACTTACTCTTGTTGCTTTTTTCTCGGTATTGCAGCTCTTCTGGTGTCTGTGGGGGACCATCCATTTGCTTGTAAAGCCCAGTTTAGGTGGTTCACTTGCACTGCGTTTTAAGGTATTCTCTCATTCTGTTGGAATTGCAGTAAATGGATTGGCAGTCAGGTTAACATTGTGGTTAGAGTTAGGGGATGAGTTAATGCAAACGTCTCATATATTCAAAGCTCCAAAGCTCACCAAGACATCTAGCATCAGGCCTATTATCAACTGTAAATAGGCCAGTCTATAGTGTCTCTTCTGCTTCTTGAGACCTAGTGATGATCACAAATGCTTTGGACATTTTTGTTTGAAATTTTTTTATTACCTGGCAAAAAAATCCAATAGATTTGTTAGGGTTTCCTAGTTTCCAAAAGAAGCATTCTCACAACAGACCTCACAACCTCTGGGGATGCCTGCCATAGATGCAGGCGAAATGTTGGGAGAGAATGCTTATAGAACATGGCCATACAGCCCAAAAAACCTACAACAACCCAGTGATTCCAGTCATGAAAGCCTTTGACAATACATTATTAGGATTGGTTTTATCTGTTGTGTTTTGTGCTTATTGTCCTTAACCTATACATGATAAATTATTCAAACCTGAGGATACCATAGGCTTAGTTTAGAGTGCTTTCTGCAATAAAACTTGGCTCTGGGAGATAGCAATGTCCTATCCTGGTGCATGGGGGGTTAAAGATTGAAGTATAGGATTACAAAGATCTCTAGGAACATGGTATCTTTGAAAAATGTGCACTGTAAGACAAGAGAGAATACCTGCCAATTGTACTATATCTGGCTCCCCCAGTTGGTTGCCTTTCTATGGAATTTATCAAGACATTTGAGGGTTTTGGCAATATTTTTTTTTAAAAAACTGGCCAAATTCATCTGGTGCATGTGTTTGTTCAACATTCCACTTGTCTGCCATGTTGTACTTGCTCGATGAAGATAAAATTTCTAGGAAAAAGTGGTTATTTCATGAATCAATACACAGGAAATCAAATCCAGACTTTCATGAGGTAAGTACACCAAATGTTGGCCTTGGGGTACAAATCAGTCATTTCTGTTTTTCCATGTTTGAATGCTTTCAGTCTCAAATAGTTTCCACTCCAAATATAAAGAAAACTTGTATATAAATCAAATAAGCTAAATTATTGCAAATCCTTCTAAAACTGAGAACCGTTAGGTGCAATCTTCCTCTTCTCCCCATTTACATGTGGGACAGAAATTAGGAAATCTGCACTACTAGAAGAACTATGGTGAATCAAGTAGAACACCTTACAGACATGGGGCTGCTTTTTCTCACTGCAAATAATGTATCCTCTTACTTTTATGTTGACCATAGTGACAACTGCAGATTGGGGGCCATTATTTGATATATCAGAAGGAAGGAGAGAAGACAAAAACCTCAATGATGGTAAGTGTTATAATTTAGGATTGAAGGGAGGAACAGAACAAGATGGTATAAATCTTAGATCTGCCCTTACATTTCATCTTTGGAGTATGGAAAGAATGGGGCTTTGGACATTTATTGGTGAGTATCTACAAGCAAAGTTTGATGAAAGAGAGTTCTCCAAACCTGCACTTTAGATCCTGAGACTTTGGGAAGGGACTAAGAACAACCTTTTACTTGGTTGGGTTTTCCTTTAGACCTCTGGAATGCAGGTGACATTGGCACATTCAGACTTTTTAGTTATAGACTGACCTGAGGCAAATTAAATGTACTTACTTTTCTTTGGGTTCTGGGTTTTGCCATTGACAAACTGAAGAGGAAGTAAATGTACCCCTATTTCAGCATACACTGCTGCAGATCAGATTAATTACCATATTTACTTGAATCTAATGCTCACCCTTTTCTCCTGAATCACCTCCCCAAAATTAGATTAGTGGAATATTTTAATTTTAGTGCTGAGCCAAAGAAAAGGGGAAACTACTTCAGGAGCATTTGGAGCTCCTATTTGAGGGACATCATCTCTAATTTAACTGTCATGACTCAATGCTATGAAATGCTGGGAATTGTAGTGAAGCATCAACATTTTTTGGCAGCCCCATGATCCCAAACTACACCTGCATGACCCCATAGTATTGAGCCAGCACAGTTAAAGTGGATTCATTCGACAGCATACCTGCACCTCAAGGTTTTCTTTCCATTGCTGAAAACTTTGGTGTTCCAACACTTGTTTTTCAATAAGGAATTCAAAGCATGCAGCTATTGTAATGCACACATTTTTTTGGACAAATAACAAATAGGGTACTTTGTGCACATTACATTTGCCAGCAAACACTTTTTTGGTTTCAGGGTTTTGAAAATGTAGGTGCACATTAGATTTGGTGATGCATTAGACTTGAGTAAATATGGCAGTTAATACAGTTGCCCTTAATTTATCCCTAAATGTGTGCGCCTATCTCTCTTCTTCCAATAGGTTTGGGTAAAAGTACATTTGAATTAACTGTATCTTCCACAATCTCTGTAACTAGAGAGAAGATATATATGAAAAGGTTATTTAAGTGTTAAGGGCAGCTGTAGGTAGTAAGGATGTCAAAAGGGAGTCACAAATTCTTCTCCAATTCAAATTTTAATCTGTGTCAGAGAAGACTTTCAGGATAGCTCTTGTCTTGGTTTGGACAAGAATTGCTGGTATTAATTCAGTGTTGGCTCCCTTTCCACTATTTCCCTGTTCTTCTGGAAATGCACCAGCTTAATGGTTATAGTTTTTGCCATATTTTCATCCTCAGTTCTAGCATACTGATTAAGAATATGTGACTTTACTATGTTGTTGGACTATAATCCTAGATGATCAAGTTGCCTGGAGGGATTTTAACAGTTTTAGTCCAAAAACCACTTTCCATGTTTTGCTTATAGGCAAATTACTTACCATATATAGTAATGTATAAATCTAGAAATTTTAGTTAACACCCCCCCCCCCCCCAAAACCTGGATCAACTTATCCATGAGTCAATATGAGTACTGCACCTTAACTCAAAAAAGGAACCACCTCCTTCTTCGTGTAGAATGATCAAAGGAAAAAACTTAGTCCATCCCAAGATAACAAAAGCAGCATTAGTTCCATCTAATCTTTCCACCATAATACTATGCCTGCTGTGGTGCTGGAGAAAATTCTGAGAGTGCTTTGGACCACAAGAAGATTAAACCAGTCCATACTCCAGGAAATAAAGCCTGACTGCTAACTGGAGGAAAGGATATTAGAGGCAAAGATGAAGTACTTTGGCCACATAATGAGAAGACAGGAAAGCTTGGAGAAGACATTGATGTTGGGGAAAATGGAAGGCAAAAGGAAGAGGGGCAGACCAAGGGCAAGATGGGTGTATGGAATCCTTAAAGTGACTGGTTTGACTTTGATGGAACTGAGGGTGGCAACAGCTGACAGGGAGCTCTGGCTTGGGCTGATCCATGAGGTCCTGAAGAGTCAGAAGTGACTGAATGAATAATCAACAACACTGTGCCTGGCTTTTAAAATGTTTTGAAGGGGAAATGGCAGCAGTGGTGACCAGGGCCCATGAGGCAGCATTGATGCTTTCTCCTCTCACTGAATATCCCTCAACTTATCCAATGGTCATATCAAAATATTTATTTATTTTTGCCCTGGTATCAGCTCTCAATTTATACATGACATCAACTTATACATAAGTATATATGGTAATAAAAAATAATGATTTTTTTTCAAAACAATCTATCTTAGCACAACTTTTACCAAAGTGCCAAATACTCTATGGGGCTCCATATGCAAAATGTAGACCTCTTCTTCTTTGTACCTTGAATTACAGGGTAGATGAATATTGTTGAAGGCACATTGATTTTATTGGCAAAGCATCTTGGAGATTTTAGCCAGGGCATAATAAATAGCTTCCTCTCTTCTTTATGGAAGAATTTGTCAGAGTAAGTGAGCAATTTACTGACCAAACACTCCAATGTAGTCCCATTGAAGCTGACACCATGCCTAATTTCAATGATCAATGCATTAATCCTTTAGATACTCTGAGTTCTTGTCAATGTGTATGTCAGGTAAGAAGGACTGAATCCGCTTTAGGTTTCTTCCGTTGCATTTTTATGGGCTTCTACTTCATTGTACAGTTTAAATTTTTTGTGATCCTCCACAAGATATATGCATGAACTACTCCCCCCCCCCCTCCTACTTGTGCCTCTTCAAAATCCATAGCATTTTTGGTAAAATCTGGTCTCCAGTTAGAGCACTTGGAGCCAGAGCTTCCTAGTGCTTAATGTTTATACCACCTTTTAAAGCAGTGGTTCTTAACCTGTGGGTCCCCAGATGTTTTGGCCTTCAACTCCCAGAATTCCTAACAGCTGGTAAACTGGCTGGGGTTTCTGGAAGTTGTAGGCCAAAACACCTGGGGACCCCCAGGTTGAGAACCACTGTTTTAAAGGTTAGCTTTAAGTCAATCTTAAAATCTTTTTTGTTGTCAGATGATATTCCATTTTCCATGCTTGGGCTGGGAGTAAATTAACTGCTTTGGGTTTTGTTGTTGTGTGTGTGTGTGTGAGAGAGAGAGAGAGATTGAGAGAGAGAGAGAGAGAGAGAGAGAGAGAGAGAGAGAGAGAGAGAGGAGCAACTTGAGAAACTGCTTTGGGTGATCAGGCATTCAGACACGACCAGTCCAGCAAAGTGGAGGAGCATTGCTTAAATTCTGGTGGTCTTTTCTTCTTCCAGAGCACTGAACTAAATTACACACTATATTCCTATATAAGGTGGGGAAGGGTTCCACATCATGGTTGCAGCTTGCCAAATTGACTGTTGAACAACCACAATGTTATACCACTGAAAAAGAAGCTTGATGGGGTTTTGTCTTTGTACAATTAATGATATCTTTATTAAAAACAAGATACTGCATAACAAACATCTTACACAAAAAATCTGCACAAAGTAATAGTATTGCACAAGAAAAGTCTTGCAAAAAGCAACAATCTTGCACAATATTAAGCAGTGATATTATTATGTAAGATTGCTCTTTTCTGCACAATATTTCTGTTATGCATTATTCATTTCTTTGCTGAAAGCTGTGTAATTTCTATGCAAGGTTTCACAGTTCTCAAGAGAAGTTGTGTGGTTTCTGGAAATCTATGCAGTTTTCTGAGAAAATAGAAAATATTGTTCTTGACAGAACTTGAAAAAATCAAGGTTTACCTCCCTTTGTATCACGTCATAAGAAAGTTGTCACTAGTACAGAAAAGAAAGGCAAAAACGTTTCCAGATGTCTATATATTCTACGGGTTCCCAGATAGTCCCTCCCACAACAGATTATTTGAGGACAAGTGATTAAATTCTACATTTATATAAATGAGTGTACAATTTATCTAATCTCCATAGTGTCAAGTGAACATTATTATCTGGTAAGATGGAAATCATCGCATAACCTTTCTTTTATATGATGCCCTGACCCTCTTCATTTAAAGACATCACCACTCAAGAATCCAAATTTCCTAAAGCCTCAATTAACTGCCACTACACTGGATATTACGTGCCTTTGGAAACACTTATGTATCATTTTGCATTAAGACCAAAACTGTCTCTAGTGCAAAAACTACTAACATAAACTAGCAAATTATGAAAAGGCCACAAGGGAGTGATAATATGCAATGTAAGAATTCAACTGGCTCCCCCCCCCCCCCAAGAAAACAGAACTTGCTTGGAATTAAAAACCAAAATAATGGGGGGGGGGGGTGAAAAAAGTAATAAACATGAAACAGCAAAAAAATCAATTTTTTGTGCCTTCCTCAATGCAGAGTCAGACAATTTACATTTCGGTTTTGTTTTAATTTGATATTTTGAAATGGGGTTGGCACATTATTTTCACAAGAAAAAAACCCATGGTTGCATATTCATTATCGAATAGCTCCTTCTGAGTTAGTTAAAATGAATGATTTTAATCCATGTGGGATTGAAAATTACTTTGATGACTTCCTAGCTAATGTAATGGTTTAAATCCAACAATCCATAATTTATTATTTATTTATGGCATTTTACCCCGCTCTTCTCAACCCCCGAGGGGTTGCCAATGAGATTGCTAAGGGCCTCATCAGATTGGGTAAATTTAGTGTCCTAGGATGCTTCCTGTCTTGGGGATGGAGCCCAGGCCAAACATTACACAATGTCATGGACCTCTAGCAGAGGCCATGCCCTCAATAGTGGTGGAAGTCTTGTCAGAGGCTTCCCCTACAACACGGGAGCCCTGCCTGTGTTGTGCTGGCTCAAATGGAGCAGCAGAGGTCCTCCTCAGAATAGCAACACTTCCCACATCTATTGGGGAAAATGTTGCTGAGAGGAAACTGAGTGGAGAGGCAGAGTTGCCCCGTTGCTCTTCTCTTTTCACCACAATGCCAGGCAAAGCGGGATGTTTTATCTGGCCTTTCTGATGAGGCCCCAAATCTCATACAAATGAAAGAATATAATTTCAGCATAGCTCTAAATCTTACTCCTTTTTGAAGAACCTAGTGGCTACTATTATAATCAGACGCTTTATTTACAAAGGATTCTACTGACATTTAAAATCCTTTTAAAGAAATCTGATATCGTATTTTCATGAAAATTTGGGGGGGGGGGTTACCTGACAGTGAAATGTGAGCTATTTCATCAGGTTCTTGGGGTGGGGGTGGGGACTCTCCAAGAACGTTTCTCAAATGATTAACCTAAGTCTGAGGCCTTATTTACACTACCTTATAAAATTCAGATTATCTGATTTGAACTGGATATGGCAGTACAATTCCAGCATGAGTAACTATTACGGTTGGTATTTCGTAAAAAGAAAATAATTAAATTCGTAATCGATCTGTTCAAAGGGCTAATTATGAGGCTTACCACACTTTTCCCGCCAAACCGGAAGTGAACTTTGATTTACGCACTTCAAGGGGCCGAATTTTCGTTTTTATTGTAATTATTTTGGATGCCCCCCCCCCAACAGGAAAATTTTCCCCTCCAAAATAGCTTTCCAGTCCCCTCCAAAATAGCTTACTCACAGTCAGATCAGGGCCTTTCCATGCTCGGAGCCTAATTTGAGTGAAAGGCCTTCCTCCAGGAAGTGAAAAAGCACCCAAAACCATAAAGAGATCCAGAGTGCTACTCCTAGAGCGGCTGGGAGGACTGAAGAAAAAAGCCGTTTAAACCCCCTGGAAATTAGCCTAGATAGAAGGACAGGCGAGAAGGACATGAGGAAGGCTGAAACATTGGGAACAGAGAGTAAAAACAGCACGGAGAGGAGAAGGAAAAGTGCAGAATCAAGGAAAAGCCATAGAGTTCAAACGGAGCTCCTATCCTAGAGTGGCTTGGAAAACTGAAGGGGAAAAGCTGAAGTGAGAAGAGCTCTGGAGAAGGTGGGCAACTATTTTATAATAATATATTAATAATATTTATTCCTTGTAATTTCCTGGAAGGAGGCCCCTGGGCATTTTATTCTAATAAAAATATAAAATATAATATATTTATTCCTTGTAATTTCCTGGAAGGAGGCCCCTGGGCATTTTATTCTAATAATAATAAAAATATTAAATATAATATATTTATTCCTTGTAATTTCCTGGAAGGAGGCCCCTGGGCATTTTATTCTAATAATAATAAAAATATTAAATATAATATATTTATTCCTTGTAATTTCCTGGAAGGAGGCCCCTGGGCATTTTATTCTAATAATAATAAAAATATTAAATATAATATATTTATTCTTTGTAATTTCCTGGAAGGAGGCCCCTGGGCATTTTACTCTAATAATAATAAAAATATTAAATATAATATATTTATTCCTTGTAATTTCCTGGAAGGAGGCCCCTGGGCATTTTATTCTAATAATAATAAAAATATTAAATATAATATATTTATTCCTTGTAATTTCCTGGAAGGTGTCACGATGCCGGGTCTTGGCCAGCCCCTTAAACACACACACGGAGACGGTACTCAGCTAACTACTTTATTGAAGAATAAAAACAGTAGAAAAGGTATTGTCCATAAAAATATCAAAAGTAATCCAAAGGTAAAGAGTCTGTGGTAATGTCCAAAAACAACTTGGCAAGGACGTTTTCCAAAAGCTTGGCAAGGCTCCGCTCAGCAACAGCGGATCAAGGAACAAGGCAAGGTTGCAAGGTACAAGGCACTCCTTGGCAGGCCACAAGCCCAAACTTGGCTACGTGGATCTTAGCTCGCTACACGTCTGTAGATGATAGACGTGGCCGAGGTACTGAGGATCCGTTCCCACGGATCCTCTACTTAATTCCCTTGGCGAGGACCCCGCCGCTCTAGGCTTCGCCTCCAATCTATGCTTTGGGCCCACGCCCCCTTTGGCCGGTCTAGGCTGTGGTGCCAGCCCCTCCTGCTAGCCTCAATGCTCCGTCTCCTATCAAAGCTGCGACCTTGCCTCCCAACACCTGGTTCCCTATCTTCGTGAGAGTCAAACTCCCCTTGCGCTTCCATGGACTCATCCTCCTCCATTTCCCACATTCGTTCCTGTGAACCTTGCCCCCCCCCGGTTTCTCATAGCCTTCGCTATCACTGCTTTCTGAACCTCTCTGACCTTCCATATTCTCGTACGGGTCAGGCCATCCATCATCCCAGGCCAGGCTCTCTGTGGGAGAAGAAGGCCCAGCTAACTCATTAACCCCTTCTTCCATTCCCTCCAAATCCTCCTCAGAATCTTCCTCAGCTGCTGCTGGTTCTAATGCAAGTGGGACCCCCGGTGCTGCCCCTTGCCCCCCAGGCACGAAAGAGAACTGGGTTGCTACAGAAGAAGGCCCCTGGGCATTTTATTCTAATAATAATAAAAATATTAAATATAATATATTTATTCCTTGTAATTTCCTGGAAGGAGGCCCCTGGGCATTTTATTCTAATAATAATAAAAATATTAATTATAATATATTTATTCCTTGTAATTTCCTGAAAGGAGGCCCCTGGCCATTTTATTCTAATAATAATATTAATAATAATATATTTATTCCTTATATTTCTCTCCGAGAAGGCTCAGGCATTTTATAATAATAATAATAATAGGTCCCAGTGAATTGCACTCCAGAGGTGAAGAAAAATGTTGCCCCTTGATTTCCCTGTGCTTAAAACAGTGTCACATCTGTTTCTCTGCTTTGGACAATTTAGAACCAATTACAAAATTTTGTAATAGTTACTAATCAGTAAAGAATTTTTTGAATTTTTTTGTAATTCATTACGTTAAGCATCCAAAAATCCCCCCCCCCAATTTGTTTTTAAAACCACAATTTTGGGGTTCTAAACCAACCCTAGTAACTATTTCTCCAGGTTCCCTTTATCACAAAATGTATTTGCCCATCAGGCTTGGACAAAAATAGCCCTAAGTCTACATTCACATATGCATACATACATGAGCTAAGAGTGAAAAAGAGATCTGGTTGTAAAAGTAATGTAAGACCTGAGATTATCAGTATAGAAGCAACAGAGAAGATAAGACAGAATGAATACATCATGAAAACTTTATTACTGCTTCTTCCCCAGTTACTTTCATGTGGCACATAGTAAACTAAGGGAAGCACAATAGTCACATTAGGAAATATTGAATGAGTAGGTATGTCCGTGCTGAAGAACACGGGATGGTGCACACACAAGGCCTCTCTAAACATACCAGATTGGCTGGCACATCAGAGAAGAAAGACGTGTTAGCATCTATCAAAGAGCCGGACGAAATTCAATGGGCTTAAGGTTGAGTAGGAAAAGCAGATATTGTCAAATATCGGCTAGGAATATTTTAGTTGAACAGGTAGCCTCCAGCTCTTAGCCCGTGCTTTCCTTTTGCTATAGACCAGACATATTTCTATCTCATTGTTCCCCACGTCAAACTAATCAATTTAGCTAATTTGTAGAACATATTTTGTTCCTTAATACTGAATTTGCTTAAAATATAAATAAAACTTTCATCTTCTCTAGATGGCACTGCTCAGGAATCTGAGCTCTCCTATTTTCTCTGAAATAAAATCAAAGCTGTAACTGGTTATATCAGTGACAAATCCTTCAGAGAACTAAAAATCTCTGGACACCAATTTCAATTCTGGTTGCTTCTGGTCACTTCTGGAGTGACAACTGCACTGCATCCTGTCAGATCCCCAAAATCTGGAGGAAAGCAAGAGTCATTGCCATCTTGAAACCAGGCAAAGACCGTAATGATCCAAAAAGCTATAGACCAATATCCTTGTTGTGCCATCTTTACAAAGTTCTGGAGAGACATCTTTTGTATAGAATTATGAAAAAATAGACCCATTTCTGATTCCACAGCAAGCTGGCTTCAGGAAAGGCAAAAGCTGCACATCGCAAGTGCTGAACCTGACTCAGCATATAGAAGATGAATTTGAAAGACAGCAGATCACAGGAGCTGTCTTCATAGACCTGTCAGCAGTTTATGATACTGTAAACTGCTGCCTTCTTCTGAGAAAAATATGTAATATCACAAAGGATTACCACTTCACCTGCCTCATAGGAAATCTGCTATAAAACAGGAGCTTTTTTGTTGAGTTCCAGGGCCAAAGAAGCAGATGGCGAAAACAGAAAAACGGCCTGCCTCAGGGCAGCATGGTTCCTCCATCAATGTTGAAAATTTAAACAATGACCAGCCATTGCCAGAAGGGACAGAGAGTTTAATCTATGCTGACAATTATTCCATTACCGTTCAAGCAGGGAGCTTTGAGATGGTTGAACAGAAGCTCTCCGAAGCTCTAGCTGCTCTTAATGCCTATTACAGGGGAAAAAACAGCTGATTCCTAATCCATCTAAAACACAGGCATGTGCTTTTCATCTTAAGAACAGAGGAGAATATCTGAATCTGAGATAGAAGATTAAACAATGAATGAGAACTGTAACCTTGTGATGATTGGCAATTAAAATATATAGAATGATAATATAGAGTAACCTTTGTGCCCCTCATATCAGAGGCTAGGATTGTATTTGTGAAGTTGCGCCATAAGAACCTCCTATCCAAAAAAAAAAGAAAAAGAAAAAGAAAAAAGGAAAAGTAGAAAAATAGAAACAATAGAGAGACTTACGGAGTAAAAAAAGAAAAAAGAAATGTATGAATTAAAATATGGGTTGTGATAGAAATATGGTAAAGGTATTATAAAGACAGATTTGATTGTGATTAATGAATATCTAGAGAATATTAAATTAGTAATATACCACTGTCAGATATTTATTAGTAAGAATAAGAGCACTGGGGATGTTCTGTGTTTAAAATGAAATTGAAGAATATATCTAACAGTGTGGAACTAGAATGGAAGTCAAAATACTCCTTTTTCCCTTTCCCTTTCCCCTTTTCCTATTGTGATCTTGTATGTTTTATAAAATGGAAATTCTTAATAAAAAGTATTTCAAAAAAAAAAAAGAACAGACAAGCATCCCGAGGTCTGAGGTTTACCTGGGAAGGAATCCCACAGGAGCATTGCAACGCACCCAAATACCTGGGAGTTAATAATAATAACTTTATTTATACCCCCGTACCATCTCCCCAAGGGGACTCGGGGCGGCTTACATGAGGCCAACCTCAATGACACATAAACACAATAGCAAATAATAAAGCAATACAATCAATATAACTTACACATAAGCAATAAAAGACAATTTAAAACCATTCTGGGTGGGCCAAATGTGAAATATTAAAAATTTTAAATAATAAACACTGGATGTGAACAGAGGTAGAATGTGTGTAGCAGGAAGGTTTTAAAGGATAATGTGGGGCAGACAACTCAACAGGTAATTAAAGTGCTTCTGAGTTATCCTGGACCGTGCTCTGACCTACAAGAAGCACTGTCTGAATATCAAGCAAAAAGTGGGTGCTAGAAACAACATCATATGAAAGCTGACTGGCACAACCTGGGGATCACAACCAGATACAGTGAAGACATCTGCCCTTGCGCTATGCTACTCTGCTGCTGAGTATGCATGCACAGTGTGGAAAACATCTCACCACGCTAAAACAGTGGATGTGGCTCTTAATGAGACATGCCGCATTACCACGGGGTGTCTGTGCCTTACACCATTGAGAAATTACACTGTTTAGCTGGCATTGCACCACTTGACATCTGCCGAGAAGTAGCAACCAATAGTGAAAGGATCAAGGCAGTGACATCTCCAACCCAATCCCTGTTTGGGTATCAGCCAGCATGCCAATGACTTAAATCAAGAAATAGTTTTCTAAGATCTTCTACAGAGACACTCACTGGAAGACCTTAGCAAGCAAGAGTCCAAAAGTGACAGGCTAAAATCCAGAACCTCAATCAATGGCCGATGCCAAATGAGAGACTCTCTCCTGGGCACACAGAAAACTGGGCAACTTGGAAGGCACTGAACAGACTGCGCTCTGGCACTAGAAGATATAGAGCCAACCTTAAGAAATGGGGCTACAAGGTGGAATCCATGACATGCGAGTGTGGAGAATAGCAAACCACAGACCATCTACTACAATGCAACCTGAGCCTTGCCACATGCACAATGGAGGACCTTCTTATGGCAACACCAGAGGCACTCCAAGTGGCCAGCTACTGGTCAAAGGACATTTAATAGAATACCATTCTGCAAACTTTGTGTTTTGTTTGCTTGTTTGTTTTTAATGCAATACAAGTGTTTGGTTCACTCCTGACACGATAAATAAAAATAAACCAATTTCAATTGAGTGAAATGTCTGGTGCCACCATTGCTTCTTGGGAAACCTGAAGTGTCTGTCTGCAAAGACAAAACAGAACAAAGCAAAACTTCAAGGTCATTGTATCATACTAGGATGTTAGGCAAAAGCTATTTATTTCAGTGATGTCTCTGAGATAAAAGGGTTTGTTTACAAATAAGCTTCTTAAAAGATACAGCATCACCTCTTCCTTGGGAAAGTAAACTCTCATTTGCACCAAATAGGAACAGGCAGAATCAACAAAAGCAGGTGGACTAGAACTGATTAGTTGCTTTCTGAAGATTTATTTTTAAAGATGCAGCAAATGACATCTCATAATTTCCTTATGTTCTGCTGCAAACAAGTTTGTCTCACATTAAAATTACAAATGTAAGAAAGAGGCAAAGAAATAGTGCCAGGATGACTAAATGAAATGTAATGTTTTGGACTTCTGGGCTTGATTTATTTAGAGATTAATGCACTTCTTGGGACCAGAGCCCTGAACTTAACAATGCACTGGAGGCATATGTTAATGATCTAGTAAAACATCTCCTGTTGTGTCTGAGTGCTATGTTTTGAAAGATAATGGAGTGCGCACATTCTTCAGTGAAATCTGTAAGATTATTAAGAACGAATTGACCTTCAAAAGGTTCCTAATCAAAAGCACCCTATTACATTTATTTTTTAAAAGGAACAGTGGCACTATCTTTCTGATCTTGTAATGATGTCAAATAAAACAGAAGGTTTTGCAATAGCATCCTAAAGCATCATTTTCATTTTTTCAATGCACAAAGGAAGAACATGTTAGAAAGAACACAATGAACTCCATTTTTGTGCTGTCTCAACACTGTTTTTTACCATTTCCTTTTTGTTACCTTTGGACATGTTCAATCATGTTGCGTTTAACGACAATCTGGACTAGCATTTAACAAATTTTCTTTCAATGCATTAAATAGCTAGTAACACTTCCAATGGATGAAACTCTGGCAATTTCTGACCGTTGTATGGAGTAAAAGAATAATGTTTGCTATCTTGTTTGTTAAAATATCAAGTTTATTTGTTTATTTATTATATTTTTACCCCACTCTATCTCACCTTTAAGGTGAGCAGCTTCCAAATTGGAAATTTTCAATGCCAAACAAAACATATGAATAAAATATACACATACATTAAAATTAATAAAATTCCAAAGTCAAAACATATCAATACTTTAGAATAAGCTATTAAAACCACACAAAATCCAAAGTCAAAATCCAGGAGCCATTCCAATTGTGTTATGCTTACTTCATAGCCATCTATTGCACTGACTGTTCTCCAAAGGCTCTGTCCCATAGCCATGTTTTCAGCTTCTTTCTGAAAGTCAGGAGGCAGGGAACTGATCTAATATCATTGGAAAGGGAGTTCCACAGTTGTGGAGCCACCACAGAGAAGGCCCAGTCTCTTGTACCCACCAACCGCACCTGCAAAGGAGGTGGGACCGAGAACAGGGCCTCCCCAGAAGATCTTAACCTCCAAGTTAGTTCATAGAGGGAGATACATTCAGGCAGGTAAGCTGGACCAGCACTTTGAATTGTGCCTGATAGCTGACTGGAAGCCAGTAGAGCTGGCATAATACAAGGGTTGTGAGCTTCCTGTACTCCACTTCAGTGAACAATCTGGCTGCCACCCACTGAACTACTTAGAGCTTCCAAACAGTCTTCAAAGGCAGCCCCACTTAGAGCGCATTGCAGTAGTCTATACAAGACGTAAAAATAGTGTGGACCACCATGGCCAAGTCTGGCTTCTCAAAATATGAGTGCTACTGGCACACAAGTTTTAATTGTGCGAAAGCACCTCTGGCCACCATCAATATAAAACAACAACAATAACAATATTAACTTTATTCTTGTACCCCGCTTCCATCTCCCCGAAGGGACTCGGGGAGGCTAACATGGGGCCAAGCCCAAGCAATTACAATAAAATAAAATACATGCAAGACAAACAGAGGGGTTCCAAGCTCAATGATGAATCCAGGAGAATTCCCAAGCTGCTAATCTGTGATTTCAGAGCGAATGTAGCCCCATCCAGCACAGGCTGTTACCATATACCTTATTCAGCCTTTTGACTAACCAGCAGTATCTCTGTCTTGTCTGGATTCAATTTCAATTTGTTCACCCTCATCCAGATCGTCACAGGTGCCAAGTACCAGTTCAGGACCTGGAGAGCCTCCTTAGCCGTTAGGATACTGTGGTCTACAGTATCGAAGGCCACTGAGAGGCACAAGAGAACCAACAGGGACACACTCCCCTGTCAAATTCCCTGCATAGACCATCCACTAAGGAGACCAAGGCTGTCTCAGTTCCATGGCCCTATTTAAAGCCAGACTGCAACAGATCCAGATAATCTGTTTCTTCAAAAAAAACACCTGGAGCTGCAAGCCGACCACACGTTCCAAGACACGTTCCAAGTTGGTTCCACAATCCCATTTCTACTCAAAGGATTCTCTTCCAGCATTTCAGAGATGAGGCCTTCTTATATTGTAACTTAGTCAATTCAGCAAGACCATGAGATAGTAGATGCTAGAACTCTATGTTATTCACTCACTTGTGTTTGTGTCTCTCTAGGGCCATTATCTTCCCAAACTATGTAGGCCATCAACCTGCACAGTGTTGCTAATATTAAAACTAACAGGAGTTGGGAGATGATTGTAATATGTAGTCTGATCTCCTGCAACATTTGGTGATCAACGTTCTTCACTACATGAAACTAATAACAAATCCAGAATACGCCTCCTATAGATATTCAACCTTCTTCTATCAGTAGAAGGTTTTGAATCCCAGTGAGAAATTCAATAGGTGGAAGAAGAGAGATGGATTTTTAAAAGGATTTCTTCTTCTATCTGCAGTCTCTATGTCTCCCTAAAATCTGCCCTATGTGTTTGGGGACAATCTAGACTATTATACAAAGTGGTCCTATGAGTTGTAAAGGAAGCCCCACCACTTTCCCAGTATGAATTGCTCTGAACAGAAATCCACTCAGCAAATGCTGCTATTTGGGGAGAGGGGGAGATGAGATAATTTGAAATTTAATGTTAGGTGATGATGGAAAAAATGCTGTTCTGGAACTGGCATGTAAACAGGATAGCAAACAGTTTACAAAATGTACATAGGCAATAGATGATTAAATATTATCATGCTGATTTTGAAGTACTGCATGCAAATCAGATGTAGCCAAATAACAAAGTTGTTTGTTGTAGGGGGAAAACACTTATCAGCTCAAGGCTAAAATATTTTAAATATATATTTAAAAGCATGTGTATGCATACAAAGCTACTGTAGCTCCTTTGCTTGTTTTTCTCATTACTTCAAAACTTTTTTAAAAATTCTTTCGTCACCTAGGTTTCTTCTTCTTCCATCGCCCAGAATGATTTGTTGCAGTTGTAGATGCATTTATAGAAAATTGTGCATTTAAATGTAACATATGCGTCATCCCCTCCACCTTATAATCATGCCTCATTAGTACTCAGGCACACAACAGCAGGTGAAAATGCGTCTCTGGCATACAAAGGTTAAAGAGGCCTGCAGCACACCATTAAGAGTTTCATCTATTTTGTCATGCAGCTGGAGGCCATTCTGCTCTCAACAGGGCATGCACATGACTTTTATTTTGGGGTAGATGTGATGTACAGTTTAGAAGAGGATTAGCCCGTTAAACTCCCATTAAAAGGGTACAGGCACCTACTTACTAGTATGGAGAAAGCAAAGAGAGAGCAAAGAAAGTGGAGTATGTTTTTGAGGTGCAAATTTTAAATGCTGTGCAAAGTGGTGTTGGTATTGAAAGTACAGTGGGATCTTGGGATCCCCTGGGGTTTGGGTCCAGGAACTCCTATGGATTCATGGATGATCAAGACCCATTGTATACAATTGTACTGTAAAATTGTGTCCCTTATATAAAATGGCAAAATCAAGGTTTGCTTGGAGGGAGGATGTTTTCAAGCTACAGATGGTGGAATCAGTAGATGCAGAATCCATGGGTATGGAGGGCAATTGTATTTAACTTCAGCATTGGTATGAGCCTATATACTTCAAGATGTTCCAGAAGTTCCATGATGTTCAGAAACTTTCAGTAGTAGTTATAATGATTACCCAACCATTTGAATCGAGACTGGGCAACTGTTGCAGATGTAGAAGCTCATTTTATTCTCTGAGAACCTTTGGTGTCCACATAGACTACCAAAAATAAAACAAAAACTCCCAAATTGGTGATCAATTTGATTCTAGTTCTTGAAAACTTTTCTTTTCTTTTCTTAACAACGACAATAAACAGTGCAGTGCAGCTTTGCAATTTACTTAATTTGTTATACTTGGAAATTTCCAAAAGCAGCAATCCACCATCTTCTTTGGCTAGAAGAAGTTTCTGGAGGTATTGAGGGCCACCAAAACATCTGGAGGGCTCCTATTGTCCCAGAACCACTCTTTGCTCACCTCAGACTTAAAGCAGAAGTACTTTAGAGCCAACAAAGGTACTGTAGGGTTTGCAAATTGTACTACAACTCTGGAGCCCAGGGGTTGAATTGCCCCCTGGTCATGGGAACCCACTGGATGACCTTGAGCAGGTCATATTCTCTCTGCCTCAGAGGAAGGCAAAAACAACCTTTGCACTGAACAAATTCTGCCAAGAAAACCCCGTGACAAGGTTGCCTTAAGGTCACATAAGTCAGAAATGAGTTAATGACACTAATTAACAACAATATTACTATTACCCATGTGGAAAAGACAGATGTTTTTAATTTGATTGTAAAATTAATTTAAGGTAATCTATACTCTAGTCATTTAGCAACTATCCTGAAATTACTTCATTACTTTTCTAAATTACAATACCAGGCTTATGACTATTTGGCTCTGTTTTTCTGGCCAAGATCCCACAGTGTATATAAAATCCCAAAACAATAGCTTAAATTATAATCTTACAAGCATCTACTCGGATATATACTCAATTTAGTTCACCCGGACTTACACCCAGGTAAATGTGTTTTAAGTTGCTTGCTTAAAGCATTTTGCCTTGTTTTGAGGTATGCTGCTGAACAAGCAGGCTTTTAAGGCACGGAACATGGCTTTCTATCTACTCACTCCATTTTGGTACTATGCAAGTGTTGAGCTGGGGCACCCTGTTGGAATCAGGGAAACCTTGAACTGTACAAAAATAGTGCAATCTTAAGTGGGAGAGAGGTGTAAAGTGATGATTCAGTCACCTACATCACAAAATATAAATAGAATAATCAGCTATTTCTTGTAGCATACACATTTATGTTTCTTCTGCTGCACCAAAGTATTTTTCTCCTCTGCTATCTTTAAACCCTAGAACACTATTCTGGTGCCTGGATCAGCTACCTGGACATGAACACTCTCTGTTCTCTCTCCCCAGAACTGACCACTGACCTTATTAAAACATGGAAAAGGATAGAAGTGAGAGGCTGCTAATTTAAAACAACTATAAAAACCAACTAGCGTAGACATTGGGGGTCACAGACTAGAGGTAATGTACATATATAGCAATCATAAATTATTATATTTGGATCCTGTAACAGGTATAATTCTGAAAACACATTTAAAGCACAGGGCAATAATTCTGCAGGAAGTACTTGAACATAACTGTATCTGGGGATAACACAAAAGAAAGAAATAAAAAATTGAGAGATGATTCCATGTCAAATAAACATAACATGCTGTAAAATAAATATCAAACATATCACTGAGAAATATTTAATTTCAGACTAATTTTATACAAAAAACATTACAAAGCAGCTTTTCTGTTGATCATAATTGCCAATGTACCCACTGTAGTCAACTCTGTTTGCCCAAGTATTGCATGAATATCTCAAGTAACGTTCCAGGATCTATTTACTGGCCCATCTACTTATGTCAGCATAAAATTAGCATTCTCCATCTTTCTTTTCTTACCACCAATCAATATTGTATCTTTGCCTTTCTCTAAAAACATTTTGGTGCTTGGCTCAGAATTTAAGGACTCGAAGTGTAAAAAGCACATTTATTTACTTTTTTAAATCATTGACCAGAGGGTCACAATCTGTTCCTGTACTTATTTGTTAGATGTATAATTTGTTCTGAAGCAAAACAGTTGGCAACAGAACAGTCAAAGGAGTAATAAACAGTAACTAAAAAGCTAAAAAATAAATAAAGAGTACCCTATATGCAGCTAGAATAAACATTGAAACCCACAAGTAGAAAGCAGGATAAAAATCTTGTAGCATTTTCACACCAGATTGTGTGGGAAAGTAATATGATACATCACAACAGAGCATGGCTGAAACAAAGATATCGTCAGAGTACACTAGGGCCTTATACTTGAAACTATGCATGCCTGTTTAGCAAGATTGTGCAATGAATGATGGGGGTGTGTGCCTTCAAAGAACCTGTTAATTTTTCTGTGACTCCATAAATTTAATGGGATTTATTTTAAGGCAAGGAATATTCAGAGATGGTTTGTCAGTTCATTCATCTTAAATAATACCATCCAGCACCTTGTACTCATTGGTGGTCTCCAGCATAACAGTAACCAATTTTGAGTGTTGGACTAGGACTACAGAACAGGATTTGAACCTCTGCCCTGTTTTCATCTAATGCTGATCCTCACTTAACAAGTTGCTTCATCACGTCATGCGGCACAAGGTAAGAAAAAATGCCTTGAATCAGAGTAACCACAGTCAGTGGATCTTCATGGCCATTATCCCATCCTCCAGTTGGTTCCTGGGGTGACTGTGTAGGTACTCCACAACAAACTAGACTAGCATTTTAAAGCCAGCACCCCCACTTTCTTTGCCTCCTGCAGAATTTTGGGAAATGTAGTTTGGGAAAGTGAAGACCTCTTTAGCTGAGATTTGCAAAGGCCCTGTCTTAAACTACATTTTATAGAATTCTGCAGGAGGCAACAGTTTAAAACCCACTTTAAAACACTAGTCAGTCAGTCAGTCACGTTTATTGAGTAACCGTCAGGTCATTTCAAATAAAAGCTCCAACAGCAGAGTAGTATACAAAATAAGGATAAAATCAGTACCTAATGTACAAGGCAAACAATGTAACACATTAAAAACTAAACTTATTGCAATTGTCTTGTGTCAACGCATAGGAAGGGAAACTATTAGCATAGGATACTTAGGAGGCCCGGTGATCAGTTGATGTGACGCTTATTACCGCTGTACCGCGGGCTGTTCCATGCCGCCTACTGGAACTCAT
Source organism: Anolis apletophallus (assembly GCA_030556195.1). Classification (NCBI taxonomy): domain Eukaryota; kingdom Metazoa; phylum Chordata; class Lepidosauria; order Squamata; family Anolidae; genus Anolis; species Anolis apletophallus. The sequence goes on along the minus strand of JARBWK010000007.1, from coordinate 69,683,406 downwards.
CCCCTGCACAGTTGACTCCAATAGACTCCATATACCGCTGTCTCTTTTTATATGCTTTAAATAGGTAAGCAGCTACCTTATACACCGTTTGAAGGTTAGAGTCTGAGAGGAGGAAGTTAATTTTAAAGGTAGAGGGCCAAAATGTCCTTTTGGATAGTAAATAGCTAAGGTATTTCTCCCTCTCCTCTGCATATATGGGACAGATCAACAAAATGTGGACTAGATCCTCGACTTCTGGTAGGCCGCAGACACAGACTCTGTCCCTATAGGGTGTGGCAGCATATCGGCCGGCCCTCACCATAGACTCCAATGCTCGAACCTAGCTCTAGTTAGGGCAATCCTAAGGTGAGGTAGGAGCCGGGCGAGCCAGATACGGGCAGTAACAAAGTGGTTGGGTTGTTGGGCTAACCAGTGCATGGATTTGACCCTAGCCAAATGGGCTAGGTCATCTTGGGCACATATATCGAGTACCCTCTGCTTCACCCTGTTCATCATTGAAGTCACTCTGATGTTCGACGGATCCACCTGGAGCCCCTGTAGGTTGAGATATGTCATTATGGAGCCCCCCCCCCATGTTTTCTGAGAGGGAACTCTGAGTTGCTCCATCAGGCACAACTTGGGCAGTCTCGCATCTTCTAGATTGTTTACCTTGCACCAGTAGTTAATGGCTCTAATTTTTGCTAGGCCTGAGATTTGGTGTCTGCCTAATTCGGACCTGACTGCCACTGCAGGAGTGCGATTATTCACCCCCAGAATCCGCCTTAAAAAGTTAGTCTGGGTGCGCTCAATAGGGGTGACATTGGTCAGGCCCCAAATTTCTGCGCCATACAACAAGAGAGGCAAAACCTTGGCGGCATAGACTTTGAGAATTGGCAGAAGGGATCCCGGGTAGTGGCGGTTAATTAACCTGGTAAGCTGAGAAAGCCTGAGGTTAGCCTTGATGGAAAGTGCACTAGTCTGATAAAGCCCTTTGGCTGTTTCTTCATAGCCATGTAATCTGAGCCAGGATGTGGATTAAAGAGAACCGGTTTGTTGTGGCGTACCTACACAGTCACCCCAAGAAACAGCTGGAGGCTGGGATAATGGTCACAAAGATCCACTAACTGTGGATACTCTGATCCAAGGCATTTTTTACTACCTTGTTCAGCATGATGTGATGAAGCCACTTGTTCAGTGAGAATCAGCATTAGATAAAAGCAGGGCAGAGGAACAAAGGTGTTCCCATGGGAATGCGATGGTTTCCTCCCCAGGGGGAAGATGTTTATTTACCTTCCAGGTGCTGTGTTTCTGTCTCCCCCCACCCTCCAAATTGCTTCAAAAAGTGCTTTGCATTTTGGTCTCAGATTCCTGATCTGCATGGGAAATATGCTAATTGGCTGTCTCAGCTTTTATGGCTTGAATCAGAATTTCTGGTGAGATTTCTAAAATGCTGTTTGTGGCTAGATATATTTTACAACACATATTGGAAGTACATGGACACCCCGGCCTTCAGACTGTTTCAAACTGCATTATATGGTCTGTGTAGAAGAGCCCTTAGCCTCAGAAAATCCAGTGATAGCTCTATTTTATCTCTATTTTAGGGTTGCCAAAAGTCAGAAAGAGCTTGAAGGCAGAGATATATTACCATCTAGGATCATAGAATAATAGAGTTGGAAGAGACCACATGGGCCATCTTGTCCAACCCCCAGCCATGCAGGAAAAGGACAAGCAAAGTATCCCTGACAGATGGCCATCCAGCCTGTTTCAAAGTTTTCAAGGAAGGAGCTTCCACCACACTATGAGGCAAAGAGTTCTACTGTTGAACAGCTTGTATGGTCAGGAAGTTCTTCCTAATGTTCAGGTGGAATCTCCTTTTCCGTAATTTGAACCCATTGCTCCGAGTTCTAGTCCCCAGGGCATCTAAATAATAACCAGGACTTTTTTTTAACTCATGGACTCACACTCTGTTTGCAACTTCTCTCAAATGCACTTTCAGATTTTTAAAATTTTTGTATAATTGTATAATATTTATTATATAGGAGAGAAAAAACACACATCTAGTTTGATGCAACAAATTATTGAAATATGACAAGATATATGTAACATAGAAGCAAAGGGTTGTTCCTTGTTCATTTCTGATACTGTACAAGCCATTTCAATATGTCTTTCTCCTTTCATAATATGCTGGTACTATTCTTTGATGATAAAATTCCTAGAGATGATTCCATATGAAAGCATGTAGTCTGTTCTGCTATGAAGGTTTATGACTGACATGAGTTTGATCTGGTGGGTACTATTTGTAATTTTTTTATATGGATGTCTTTTAAACTTATTTCAAACTTATTTCCTCTTATATTTTAATTAACATAGTTATTTCTTGTGTGTGGCCCAGGGCTCAAAATGACAATGCAAGATACAAGCAGTGTAACACTGCCATTTAGTGTTATTGTAAGAATTATTCTCAAATTAATATTATTGTAAGAATCATTAGCCTTAAGCTGTATTATAATTAAATACATGTTTATGGCTGGGCAGGGTACAGTAGATATAAAACGAAACTAGTTAAGAGTCCAAATTCTAACCTCATAGGGATTCATACATATTTTTGTGTTTTGTTTAATTGACGGAATGCTTGAAGGTATTTGGTGAAGGAAACTAATCTGCATTCCTGCTACTTCAAACTAAATAAATATCATTATGAGTGAATTCTCAAAGGAAGTAATCATTCAGCTTCCTTTGGGCTTTTTTTTTTACCCCAGAGATCACTATATCTGATTATTCTGTGCAGATTTCATATAGGGTTTTCATTTCATTTACTCTGTCTTAGGGTGCATTTGCACTGCAGAATGCAGTTTGACAACATTCACCTGTCCAGGCAAAATGCTATGCGATTTTTGGGATTTGTTATTTAGTGGGCACCGGCACTCTTTGGCAGAGAAAGCCGAAGACCTTGTAAAACTGCAACTCCCATGCTTCCATAGCATTGGACAAGCAGCTTACTTGTCTGAACGCATCTGCCTCTATGTCCCACCTCACAACTTAAGATCATCTGGGGAGGCCCTGCTCTCGCTCCTGCCAGCATCTCAAATGCGGCTGGTGGGGACGAGAGACAGGGCCTTCTTGGCTGTGCCCCCCCCCTTCCCGGTGGAATGCGCTACTTAGCAAAATACGATCGACCCCATCCCTCCTAGCATTTAGGAAAAAAGTAAAATCTTGGCTATGGAACCAGGCCTTCGCACAATAGCAGAACGCAATACTGTGGACTGGAATAGGAACAGCAAAATGACTGGCGAGAATATGGATAACTGTTTAATAACATAGATTTATGGAGGAACACTGTTTTAATTTACTTCAGTGTAGAACATTTGCTTGTTTTAACGGTTATTATTTAATTATGTATGTTTTTAGGATTTTTATATTGTATGTTTAGGCATCGAATTGTTGCCTTGTTAGCCGCCCTGAGTCCCCCCACCCCAGGGGTGAGAAGGGCAGGGTAGAAATATTGCAAATAAATAAAAAACTGGTCCAGGGCAGTTAAAGTGGTGTCAAACTGCATTAATTCAATGTTGTAGATGCACTCATAGTAAATTATACACTTGCTGAACTGGCCTGATTGAATATATATTTCATGCAATAAGAATATTGTTACTGCACTGCTAGATGTTTTCTCAGGGTATAATTTTCCTCACATATATTCCAATAGTTATGGTGACCCTATGAACACAAGACCTTCATGTCACCCAATCGTCAATAGCTCTGCTCATCTTGACTTCAGGCTTGGTTTGCTCTAAGATCCATTTACGGTAGTTCACTACTTCTTAGCAGTCTGTAGAATTCTTCTGCAGCACTATATCTAAAATCAATTGATTTTCTTTCTATTAGCTTTCTTCACTGTCCAACTTTCACAATCAAACAAAAACATGGGAAATAGGATGGCACGGACCATTCAGACTTAATCCTAATTCAGTGATATATCTTTACTCTTTATAATTTTGTCTAGTTTTCCATAGCTGTTCTTCGAAGTACTAAAATCTTAGTTTTCTGCCCCTAATTTCTAGATTACACTCTCCTTTCTAATGAATGTTTCAGCCAAGATATGGACAATCTTGAAATATTTCAGTGTCTTCATCATCTACATATATCATTTGTGGTCATGTTGGTTTCTTAATGTTCAATTGGATAACACTGTACAAGTCATTCTGTTTTGACATATTTTTTTTACACTGGGAAGAAGAAGGTGTAGTCCTTCAACTGGATTACAACTTCCATTGTTTCTCACCATTGACTTCACTGGTCAGGACAATATCAGGGAGCCCTTATGTTTTCCAATCTTAATTTACATGTCTCCAGTGAGTTTTATTTCCAGAATGCTGCAGTTATTTAACTGTAGATAAGCCTCTGCAGTTAAGAAATCAGAAGACTAAGACTCAGAAGGACAGATATGGAAGGATGAGACAAGACCCTGAATTGTAAAGATTATATCACTGAACATTAAATATTAAAGTTAGTATTGTCTACACCAGTGTTTTTCAACCTTTTTTGAGCCGCAGCACATTTTTTACATTTACAAAATCCTGGGGCACACCACCAAACAAAATGACACAAAATGACACTCTAACACAGTAATACATGTAGTTAATATGTTTTTAATGTATGTATACACTCAGTGTGAAACCTGGACCTATTTCGATGAACACAACAAAGATATCCTGGCAGGAATGGCAGAAAGACACAAACTTCCCACACAGAACTCCCATAACCAAGAGAAAATACTAGAAGAGTTTGGTGGGCATTGACCTTGAGTTTTGGAGTTGTAGTTCACCTATATCCAGAGAGCACTGTGGACTGCAACAATGTTGGATCAGGACCAAACTTGGCATGAATACTCAATATGCCCAAATGTGAACACAGATGGAGTTTGGGAAAAATAGACCTTGACATTTGGGAGTTACAGTTTCTGGGATTTATAGTTAACACACAATCAAAGAGCATCCTGAACTCTTGCAACAATGGAATTGAACCAAACTTGGCATACTGAACTCTCATTATCAACAGAAAGTACTGCTTGGGAATTGACCTTGAGTTTGGAAGTTGTACTGTACTTCACCTACACCCAGAGAGCACTGTGGATTCAAACAATGTTATGTTATGTTGTTGTTTGTTTTCTATCCAGAATCACAATGTTGGAAGGAGGCTCACCACTTTAAAGTCCCTAAAACAGGCATGGGAAACTTCAGCTCTCTGGGTGCTTTGGACTTCAATTCCCACCATTCCTAACATCCTGAGGCCCTTTCCTGCTTAAGTGGCTGAGGGGGGAAGGAAAAGGGCCCGAGGCTGCTAGGAATGGTGGGAGTTGGAGTCCAAAATACCTGGAAGGTCCAAGTTTGCCCATGCCAGCTTTCGACAGAGACCTCTGCCTCCCCTTTCCCCTCCTGCTGAACACTTACTTTTTCTTCTACACTGCTGCTTCTGCTGCCATTTTGATCCGAGGGGGCAGTGTGAGCATGTTCAGGAGGGGAGGGGGAGGGAGGAAGACGTGACCCATGCGGCGCTACTGCGCAGACTCGCCCCATAGCAAAGCGAGGCAAAGCAAGCAGAGCGAGGCTGGGAAGAAGGGAGCCCGAGTGGAGAAGAAAAAGTGTTCATCAGGAGGGGGAAGAAAGGGCATTGGAGGTTCCAATTTCCCACGGCACACCTGATGATCGCTCATGGCACACTAATGTGCCACGGCACACTGGTTGGGAAACACTGCTCTACACCATTGTATTTCCCACTTCGATGTATGGTGAACAGCAGATAAAGCAGTTGGGAAGAGAATCAAATAATTTGCAATGGGGTGTTGGAAAAGAGCTCTGTGGACTGCTGAAAAGACAAATACGAGTGGGTCTTAAATCAAATCAAGCCCCGACAGTTTCAACATTTTTTTTAATCTCAGGAGTGACTCGAGAAACTGCAGGTCGCATCTGGTGTCAGAGAATTGGCTATCTGCAAGGACATTGCCCAAGGGACACCCAGATGTTTAATGTTTTTACCATCCTGTGAGAGGCTTCTTTTATGTTCCCACATGGGGAGCTACAGTTGACAGAGGGAGCTCAACCCTCTCTTCCCCAGATTCAAACTGTTGACTTGTTGGTCAGCTGAGAATAGAGAGACTTGGAGGTCTTTCATTGATGGGGTTAAAGCAGGCATGTGCAAACTTTGGCCCTCCAGGTGTTTTGGACTTAAATTCTCACTATTCCTAACAGCCTACCACAGTGGTTCTCAAACTATGGGTGCCCAGGTGTTTTGGCCTACAGCTCACAGAAATCCCATCCAGTTTACCAGCTGTTAGGATTTCTGGGAGTTGAAGGTCAAAACTTCTGGGGACCCACAGGTTGAGGACGACTGGCCTACCAGTTCTTAGGAATTGTAGGAGTTGAAGTGGGAGTTGAAGTTCAAAACACCTGGAGGGCCAAAATTTGCCCATGCCTGGATTAAAGTCAACTGGAGGGCAGTTAACAACACTAAAAACAACTAGAGGGCGGTTATCATTAAAAACAACTGGGAACATACCAGTGTTGATGTCTGAGCTGTCTTTTACAGCAACAGCAGCAAGAACCTGTGGAACCAACAGTTGTGGTAGTACTACAGTTTCCATCAACATCATGTGGCCTGATGTGGTAATAGACGATTTACCGTTCACCTTTCTTAAACCGTGGCAGGGCAGGCTATCCCACCGCTGCCACCAAATGTGGTAATGGATGAAACTTCACCCCGTTTACTTTTATTCACCGTGGCAGGGCAGGCTATCCTTTAATCCAGGGGTGGGCAAACTGCGGCCCGGGGGCCGGATGCGGCCCTTTGGGGGATTCTATCCGGCCCGCCTAAGGGCCCCTGGCTTACCTCCCCTGCCTGGCCTCTGCATAAAAATCTCCAGAGAAGGGGACTTTAAGGAAGCATTATTTTATTTTAGTGGTTTTTATTATTATTGTATAATAATTTTATAACAATAATAAAATAATATAATAAATATAATATAATGTTATATGATATATTATAATTTCAATATATTATGTTTATATATATATACTATAATATAATAATGATATTAATACTAATAATATATGAATATTTCTTGATATATTAATATGTTAATATTAGTGATGTGTAATATATAGTAAATATAGTAAGTGAATAAATAAATAAATTATGTAGATTAGCATGTAGTTCCGCCTTTAGGTGCGGCCCTCCATAATATTTTTTGGCTCTCGTGTGGCCCCTTGGAAAAAATAGTTGCCCACCCCTGCTTTAATCCCACCGCTGCCACCAATTGTAACGATGTTTTGCTTGTTTATTATTAATTACTTGCTGCCACCATTTGTCAATGCTTGACCACTAGACGTGAGGGTCTTTGTGAATAAATGACTTCCACAGATGTAGTGTTGAAAGTGTTTAACAGTTTATTTTACACAAATGGGCTCATAGCTTAGGTGGTTTCACAGATACTCCGAAGAGGTACAAACTTGGAACTTTAAACAATATAACACCGGGGTTTTAACTTCCCCTTACACAGTTACTATCACAAGTAACTACTTAATACTGGGTTACCCTCAACCCTAGGATTACACTTGTCCTTAACCTGGGTTTCTCTAACCCCACACACTTGGGTTTCCCTAAACCCACACACAGAACTGAACTGCACACTGCAGTTCCTACAGACAGCTTGCAGCTTCAGCAACTGCTAATTCCCAACCAACTCTGGTCACAGCTGCTGGCCAACTGACATTCTCCAACTGTCATATTCAAACTGAACATTCTAAAGCCAGAGTGGCCTCTGTTGTCATGGCAACAGCCTCTGCTTACAGCTTGCTGCTGCGAACATTCTACTGCTCACTCTCTGCAGCTTTTAAAGAATGTTCCTTCTAAATACATAAACAAACATGTGATTAACATATAAATAACCACCTCATCACACCTGAAGATGAGGAAAGCTACAACACCACAGGGTTCCCACTTTGCCACATTTGAGGAAGTGGAGTTGAGTCCATGAAACAAAAAAGAACAATTGTCAAGCTACTCTAAGACTCCGCCCCTCCCCCATTTTATTTCCCCTCCTTTACTCTCCTTCTTCAAGGAGAAGAACACAGGGGAACTCCAGACAAGAAACAATCAGGGAAAGCTCTCAACACCTCTCAAAAACGGATTCCCCCAGGTAGTAACAAGCCACACCTAAAAACTGACAGGCCATCAAATACTAATCAAGGTGGGCAATTGAAACATTCACACCTAGCTCCAACAGAAAAGAGTTATTTCTCCAACACTGGACCTTCCACAGATAGATAAATCCCATTTTCCTAGTTTCCAACAGACCTCACAACCTCTGAGGACGCTTGCCACAGATGCAGGTGAAACGTCAGGAGAGTGCTTCTAGAACATTGCCATTTAGCCCGACAAACCTCCAACATCCCAGAGATTCTGGCCATGAAAGCCTTTGACAATACATCACCATATAATCATAGAGTTGGAAGAGATCTCATGGGCCATCCAGTCCAACCTCCTGCCAAGAAGCAGGACAATCGCATTCAAAGCACCCCCAACAGATGGCCTTCCAGCCTCTGTTTAAAAGCCTCCATAAAAGGAGTCTCCACCACACTTCAGCGTAGAAGTTCCACTGCTGAACAGTCATAGTCAGGAAAATTCCGGTAGAATCTCCTTTTTTGTAGTTTGAAGCCATTGCTCCGTGTCCTAGTCTCCACTTTGCTCCCTCCTCCCTATGACTTCCCCTCCCATATTTATACATGACTATCATGTCTCCTCTCCATCTTCTCTTCTTCAGGCTAAACATGTCCAGCTCTTTAAGCCACTCCTCATAGGGCTTGTTCTACAGATCCTTGATCATTTTAGTCGCCCTCCTCTGAACACATTCCAGCTTGTCAATATCTCTCTTCAATTGTGGTGCCCAGAATTGAACACAGTATTCCAGGTGTGGTCTGACCAAGGCAGAATAGAGGGGTAGCATGACTTCCCTGGATCTAGACACTATGCTCCTATTGATGCAGGCCAAAATCCTGCCGGCTTTTTTGCCGCCGCATCACATTGTTGGCTCATGTTTAACTCGTTGTCCACAAGGACCCCAAGATCTTTTTCACATGTACTGCTCTCAAGCCATGCGTCCCCCATTCTGTATCTTTGCATTTCATTTTCTTTCTGCCTAAGTGGAGTATTTTGCATTTGTCACTGTTGAACTTCATTTTGTTAGTTTTGGCCCATCTCTCTAATCTATTCAGATCGTTTTGAATTCTGCTCCTGTCTTCTAGAGTATTGGCTATCCCTCCCAATTTGGTATCACCTGCAAACTTGATGATCATGCCTTCTAACCCTTCCTCAGTCATTAATAAAGACATTGAACAGGACCGGGCCCAGGACAGATCCCTGCGGCACTCTATCTTTCCAGGATGAAGAGGAAGCATTGGTGAGCATCACCTGTGCGTGGCCAGCACGCTGGATGTGTGGGAGGGAGAGGGATGGGTTTTGAAGCAGAAGTCTCTGGCCCCTTCACACAGCTGAATAAAATCCCTTGTTATCTTCTTTGAGCTGGGATATATAGCAGTGTGGACTCAAATGTAAATGGTAGTGGAAATGGTTGACCATTTCCACAACCTTGGCAGCCACCTCTCCACAAAAGTCAACATTGACACCGAAATAAAACACTGCCTGAGCCTTGCGAGTGCAGCATTTTCCCGAATGAAGCCCAGAGTGTTTGAGGTCTGGGACATCCGTAGGGATAGCAAGATGCTTGTTTATAAAGCTATTGTCCTTCCAACCCTGCTATATACCTGTGAAACGTGGACTATCTGCTGATGTCACATGCAACTCCTGGAACAATTCCATCAGTGTTGCTTCCGAAAAATCCTGCAAATCTCCTGGGAAAACAGGCGGACAAATGTCAGCGTGCTGGAAGATGCAAAGGCCAGCAGCATTGAAGCGATGGTCCTCCGCCACCAGCTTTGCTGGACTGGCCACATCGTCCGAATGCCTGACCTCCATCTTCCAAAGTAGTTGCTCTACTCCGAACTCAAGAACGGAAAACGGAATGTTGGAGGGCAGGAAAAGAGATTTAAAGCCAACTTTAAAAACTGTGGCATAGACACAGAGAATTGGGAAGCCCTGGCCCTTGAGAGCTCTAGCTAGAGGTCAGCTGTGACCAGCATTGCTGTAGAATTTGAAGAGGCACGAATGGAGGGCAAAAGAGAGAAACGTGCCAAGCGGAAGGCACATCAAACCAACCCCGACCGGAACCACCTCCTACCTGGAAAGCGATGCCCTCACTGCAGGAGAACATGCTGGTCACCTACAGACTCACAGCCATTACAACAAACCTGGAAGACAATCTGACTCGATCAACGAGGGGTCGCCTAAGTCAGTGTTTCCCAACCGGTGTGCCATGGCACACTAGTGTGCCATGAGTGATCATCAGGTGTGACGTGGGAAATTGGCACTCTTCCCCCTCCTAGCAGCTCTTTCTCCCTCTTTCCCTCCCCAAAGATCTTCTCCGAGGCAAAGGAAGGGCTCCGCCGAATGCCAGGGCCAGGCCCGCCTTGAGGAAGCCTTCAGGAGCCTCGACTCACCATGGCTCCAGCTCCCGCTCAGGGCTGCTTCGGTCTCCCGATGCTCACAGGTTCGCTCACTGCCCAATTCACCGTCATGGAGCTTCTGGCTTTGGCTGTTTTCGCAAGAAATCCAAGCCAAAGGGAAAATGCCAACTCAATCACTTCTGCCCAGTGCTCTGCTTTTGCGGAGGGAGGAGGGAGGCAGCAAAAGAGGCCACACAAATCTATGAAACGTATAGAGCCTCTCCGCTTGGAAATCTTCTTTTTTTTTACTATTTTACTGGATTTTTCGAGAGTTACCCCCCCCCCCCAAGGAATTGTTTATAACAGCTTCATGACATCCATAGCTAACTGGAAGCAAGTTTCATTCAGGGTGAAATTTCACAAGGGTCTGGAGAACAAGCCCTATGAGGAGCTGCTTGAAGAGCTGGGCATGTTTAGCCTGAAGAAAAGAAGGCTGAGAGAAGACATGATAGCCATGTATAAGTATGTGAGAGGAAGTCATATATATGTTGTGTTCATCGAAACAGGCCCAGGTTTCACACTGAGTGTATAAATACATTTAAAAACATATTAACTACTAGCTGACCCGGCACGCGTTGCTGTGCCCTATTTTGGAGATGCGAGGAAGTCTGGGTATGTAAGGGTTGGAGATGTTGTTAGTTATGGTGTTGTTGGGGTCATGGCTGTGTTGTTGTGAGTTGTTTTGGTGGGTGGGTTGTTGGAGTCCTGTGGAGTTGTTGTTGTGTGGTGTTGCTGGCGTTCTGCATAGCTTGTGGATATACAATGTTTTTTGTCTTTCCGTCTGCTGTGTTGATGTAGAGGTTGATGCGTGTGTGGGTGGGGTACTTTGGAAGTGAGTGGAGGTACTTGAAATCCCATTATCCATGGTGTGTCCTCCTCTAATCTGCAGTCAGATGGAGTGTGGGTCATGGGGGCATTGTTTGCCAAGTTTGGTCTTTATCGGTCTTGGTTCTGGGACACAGTGGTCTGTGGGGAATGATGGGTTTTGAAGTACTACAAATCCCATTATCCATGATCCACCCTCCTCCAAACTGTAGTAGAATGTAGCATGGGTCATAGGAGCTCTGTATGCCAAGGTAGGTTACTGTAAATTCAGGCCATACACAATGTCCCATGAGCTGAGGCCTAGTCAGGAACAGCAAGTTAATGAAGCCTTACTGTCAATTCAGGCCATACACAATGTCCAATGAGCTGAGGGCTAGTCGGAGAATCAAGTTAATGAAGCCTTACTGTCAATTCAGAGCGTAAACAGCATTCCATTAAGTGAGGCCTAGTCAGGGAAATTAAGTTAATGAAGCCTTACTGTCAATTTTGGGCATGGTCTGTGATTTGTAGGAGTGTAAATTTTCTGTGGGAAGTGAATTGGGTGTTTGTGTTTGTGCCTCAGCCCTTTGCCTTATCCTCCACTGACAGTTTATTATGGGTCGGAATGTTCATGTTGGCTGGCCAGTACAGGAGTTATGCAAATCCGCCCTTATTGGCAGCCAATCATGTTGTCAGAATGTAGAGGCTGGGAGAGTTGTTGGCAGCCCCGGAGGATGCTGGGAAATGTAGTTTTTTACTCGTTTTTTGGGGCCTTTTAGGTTTTGGGGGAAGTTTTTTTGCTACAAACCTACTTTGTCTGAGGCCTATTTCTGTTGGCAAGTTTGGTGTCTCTGCGTTGTAAGGTTTCTCTGTTTGGGACGGTCGTTCCATGACGACTCTTCCTTTATATATGTAGATATGTATTACTGTGTTAGAGTGTCATTTTGTGTCATTTTGGTTGGTGGATTTTGTAAATGTAAAAAATGTGCCGCGGCTCAAAAAAGGTTGAAAAACACTGCCCTAAGTAATATAGCAGTGTGGACTCAAACAACGAGGGTTGCCACATTTTGTTATAAGAATAAGGGACTGGTACCTAAAAATAGGGGAAATTTTCGCAGAAATAAGGGACACTTCATAAAAACTTGAACATCATCAATTGATTTTCAAGTTTTTATGAAGTGTCCCTTATTTTCTGTGTGTGAAAAATTCCCTATTTTTAGGTACCTGTCCCTTATTCATTTGGCATCCTTGCAAACAACTCAGTTCAAAGCAGATGCTGTGGGATTTTCTCCCTTCCTATTTTGTGTGGAAGGGCCCTCTCTCTCTCTCTCTCTCTCTCTCTCTCTCTCTCTCTCTCTCTCTCTCTCTCTCTCTCTCTCTCTCTCTCTCTCTCTCTCAGCGGAGCAGTGCCTAGTGAGCAGAGGAGGCGGAAGAAGACTCTGGCATGGGCAGAAGTGCCCTCCCAGGATGAGGAAAGGGACCAGCGAGCCTTTGGGAAGGGGAAATAGGGAGTGACACTTCCAGAGGCAGCCAGGGAGGTGAGGGGCGAGGAGGAGGAGGAGGCGAAGCAGGCGGGGATCCAGGCTGGCAGGCGGCGCGCGGGAAGCCCTCCCCTTCGCGTTGGGAGGAGGAGGAGGAGGAGGGTGGCGCGGCTGGAGGTGCTGCCGGCAGAGAAGCAGCAAATACGGGCATATCGGGGGAGGGTAAAAGGCAGCCCAGAAGAGCCGGTGGAAGAGCCGGGAAGGCGGCAGCGGCGGCGGCAGAGGCTCGCTCTCCTGCCCCCCTTCCTTCCTTCCTTCCTTCCTTCCTTCCTCCATCCCTCCCTTCTTGCCTGCTGTGTCCGGAGAGGGGCGGCGTGGAGCCAGGCACGCGCCCAAGGACCTTCCGCTGCTGCCACCCCCGCTGCCTGGATGCCCGAGGCGCCCGGGGAGCCGGCGGCCGACGGCACTCCGCAGCTGGAGGAGGGCGAGGAGGAGGAAGAAGAAGAAGCGGATTGTGAAGCAGGATCGGGCCCCTGGCCATGGCTTCCAACTTTAACGACATCGTCAAGCAGGGCTACGTGAAAATCCGCAGCAGGAAGCTGGGGGTGAGTGTGGGAGAAGGAAAGAAGGAGTGGAGGGAGGGAGTGAGTGAATGAATGAATGGGGCTGGGAGGGAAGTGGAGGGGGCCCGGGCGGCGAGGCGCGCTTTGTTCTGTCTGGGTTGTGCTCACCTTGCACGCCGCGGTCTGCCTCCGCCTGGGGCTGCCTTGGGTGGGCTGGCTGGGGACACTGAAGGGGGCCCGGCTGCTGGGAGAGAGTCGCCTGGGGCTCTCCTGCCTCTCCCGGTCCGCCTCTCCGGGCTCGCCCAAAGGGAAGGCGGAAAGGCTGCCTCGCTCGCCCGCTCCTCAGTCCCCTTTCTTTCCCGTCTTCCCTTTTCAGTAGGACTTGCTTTTGCTTCCCGAGGAAGGAAGTCTGGCTCGGACGCCTGTGGCTCCTTCCCCAGCATCAAGCCCGGCTCCATCCCGGTTTGGAGGCTCTGCTTCAGGAGCAAACTCCCCCAACAACACCGCGCTGACAGCGGTTGGCTTTGGCTCTTTGGGGTTTCAGGCTGAGCTCCTTCCTGGGCGCTCTTCCCAAAGGGAGAAGTTCCACTGACAGCGGCGGCGAGGGGTCCCTCCTCCTCAAGCAGTGCCTCTCAACCTTCCCCTTACAATACAGTTCCTCATATTGTGGCCACCCCCCAACCATAACATTGTTTTTGTTACTGCTTCCTATGTAAGTTTGCTACTGTTACGAATCGTCATGTAAATATCTGACACGCAGGGTGTAGTTTCATTCACTGGACCACATTTGGCACAAAGACCCCATACGCCGACATTTGAATACTGGTGGGGTTGAAAGGGAGATTGATTCTGTCATTTGGGAGTTGTGCTTGCTGGGATTTATAGTTCACCTACAATCAAAGAGCATTCTGAACACCAGCAATGGAATTGAACCAAACCTGGCGCACAGAACTCCCATGACCAACAGAAAATACTGGAAGGGTTTGGTGGGCATTGATCTTGAATTCTGGAGTTGTAGTTCACCTACATCTAGAGAGCACGGTGTACTCAAACAATGATGGGTCTGGACTAAACTTGGCATGAATCCGCAATATGCCCAAATGTGAATAGACCTTGACTTTTGGGAGTTGTTGTTGCTGGGATTTATAGTTCAACTACAATCAAAGAGCATTCCGAACCCCTCCAACGAGAGAGTTGAGCCAAACTTCCCACACAGAACCCTTATGACCATCAGAAAATATGTGTTTTCTGACAGTCTTTGGCAACCCCTCTGACACCCCCTTATGACCTCCTCCCCAGGGCTCCCGACCTCCAGGTTGAGAAACACTGTTCTAAAGGGTCGGTTGAGCAGTGAGTCTGCCCGCTTCCCATTGCAGATACTCAGTTGTTTTTGGAGCACCCTCCCTTTCAGCTCCTAGAATCATAGGGCCCTTCCACAGTCCTATATCCCAGAATATCAAGGCAGAAAATCCCACAATATCTGCTTTGAACTGGGTTATCTGAGTCCACACTGCCATATATTCCACTTCAAAACAGATAATGTGGGATTTCCTGCCTTTATATTCTGAATTATATGGCTGTGTGGAAGGCTCCATAGAATAATATAATCCTAGAGTTGGAAGAGAACTCATGGGCCATCCAGTCGAGCCCACCAACAAAAAGCAGGAAAATCGCATTCAAAGCACCCCTGACAGATGGCCATCCTGCCTCTGCTTAAAAGTCTCCAAAGAAGGAGCCTCCACTACAGTCCAGGGCAGAGAGTTCAACTGCTGAACAGCTCTCTTAGTCAGGAAATTCTTCCTCATGTTCAGGTGGAAACTCCTTTCCTGTAGTCTGAAGCCATTGCTCCGCGTCCTAGTCTCCAGGGCAGCAGAAAACAAGCCTGCTCCCTCCTCCCTAACTCTTCCCCTCACATATTTATACATGTCTCCTCTCAGCCTTCCATTCTGTAGGATAAACATGCCCAGCTCTTGAAGCTGCTCCTCAAAGGGCTTGTTGTCTAGATGTTGTTGTCTAGATCATTTTAGTCATCCTCCTCTGGAAACCTTCCAGCTTGTCAACATCTCCCTTAAATTGTGGTGCTCAGAATTGGACACAGTATTCCAGGTGTGGTCTCACCAAGGCAGACTAGAGAGGTAGCATGACTTCCCTGGATCTAGACACTAGACTCCTATTTAAGTTAGGCCAAAATCTCATTGTTGTTTTTTTTTCCTACTGCATGACATTGTTGGCTCATGTTTAACTTGTTGTCCATGAGGACTCCCAAGATCTTTTTCACACTTACTGCTGTCGAGCCCCCATTTTCCAAGCCCTCTGCTTCTTTCCCTCGGAAGCCAGCTAGGAACGGGTTGCCCTGTCAAAAGGTTGGGTCTCTTTGTCAGCTCTGTGTGAAAGCCCCTCCCACCCTGATGTTTATTTTAAAATCCTTCTTGATCTCAAATCATAACATTTTATTGACCTGAACAGAAACGCTTGCTGATTCTGGAGAAAGGAAAGCAATGAGAAATATTTGAAAGTATTGGGTGGAGCTGTGTGAGGATGTTGGAGGAGAAGCAGGAGAAAGGTGTTTGGGTCCCATGCCTTCAGGTTAAGTCTCCCTGATGGGAAAGATGCAGGTTGATGCTAGAGTAGGCAGTTGCCCCAACAAACAAACAAACAAGAGTACCATTGCAATCTTGCCTATATAAACTGACATTTAGACACGCAAGGAGCAACATCAGTACTCAACCTGCCAACTTTCTTTTTGCCCTCAGCCACTTAAGCATCTGAGGGGGAAAAGGAAAGGGCCTGAGGCCAGGAATTGTGGGAACTGAAGTCCAAAACATCTGGAGAGCTGAAGTTTGCCCATGCCTGCCCTAAGGTGTTAGTACTTTTAAAAGTTGACAGGTTGAATACTGATGCGGCTCCTTGAGTGTCTAAATATCAGTTTACAGAGGCAAGATTGCAATAGTATTCTTGTTTGTTTGTATGTTTGTTTGTTTTGACTCAGCTCCCAATAATCTTGACCCTTGGCCCAATAGGCCAGGGTTTCTGGGAGTCCCTCTAAAGTATCAGCAGCAACAAAGGCTATATTTATCATGTCAGAAGTCAGTTGAGAGAAGAGTTAAATGCATTTAAAAACACAAAGTTTGTAAAAAAAAAAACCAACAACTTGGCATGATCTTAAATGTCCTTTGAAAGCTTTGACAGCTGGTCACTTGGAGAGCCTCTGGAATCATGAGAAGGTCCTCCATCGTGTATGTGGCAGGGCTCAGGTTGCATTGTAGTAGGTGGTGTTGTGGTTTGCTCTTCTCTGCACTCGCATGTTGTGACAGGTTAGCTCTGCATCTCATGGTGCCAGAGTGCAGCCTGTTCAGCATTTTCCAGGTCATCCACTTTTCTTTGTGCCCAGAAGGGAGTTTCTCATCTGGCTTCAGCCACTGATTGAGGTTCCAGATTTTAGCCTGCCACTTTTGGACTCTCGCTTGCTAAGATGTTCCTGTGAGTATCTCTGTAGATCTTAGTAAGCTGTTTCTTGACTGAAGGCCTTGGCATGCTGGCTGATATCTGAACAGAATATAGGCCAAAGATATCAAGGTCTTGGTCCTTTCATTGCTGGTTGCTACTTCTCGGCAGATGTCAGGTGGTGCGATACCAGCTAAACAGTATAATTTCTCCAGTTGTGTGGGGCATAGACATCCTGTGATAATGTGGCATGCCTTATTAAGAGCAACATCCACTGTTTTAATGTGGTGAGATGTATTCCACACTGGGCATGTGTATTCAGCAGCAGAGTAGCAAACCATGAGGGCAGTTGTCTTCACCGTGTCTGATTGTGATCCCCAGCACCAAAGGCTGACAACCCTATGGGCTTCAATACAAGTTTTGAAGCATTTGGAAAGGGGTTGGGATGAGCATTGAAAGAGGAGTCTCCTATCTTTTAATACTCCTTTATGCCTCAGAACTGTTGCATGTCAACAGAGGCTTCCATATGCGAATTGACATTTGTTGACCATAATTACTCTTGCCTGGTTTTGCTCTGGAACAGTCTGTTTGTTAGGAATGTGTACCGAAAAGGGGTCATCGAGGCGATCAGCCATGCTGGAAGCTGGTGTTAGAAATGAAACTGTGCTAATGAACTTCTGAATTAAGGGTTAATCAGATTTACAGCCAAAGAACAACTGTCTGAGATTTGATATACCCAGTAAAGATAGAACCAGTTCTGAACAAAACAGTGAGCACATTGTCAGCCCATACTGGAAGGAGAGCACCACTAAAAATCAAGGAAGGTTTATGATACCCGAAACATTTTCATTTTCATGTGAAAATGTACTTTTTGTGCCATTATTCAATGATTACTGTCTCTAACATGCAAAATAACTGTCTCTTTGTTTTGCTTTGTTCTCTTTGTTTAGGAGTTACTTTGGGTTGGGGGGGGGAAGCAACATGATGTTACTTGATCTGTGTTCGTTCTTTGCTAGTGGAAGGAATGTTTCTCATGGGAACTTACATTCTTCTACAACCAACTTACACTCCCCATCTCAGCCATTGTCTGTGATAGGAAAGGGGATAGCCTACATTGATAAATGAATCTTTTTACAATCCTATCTCCTGTTCACTAAGTTATATGTGTTGCTTTTCATGGATACTGTTTGATGGTGAAAGCTGATCTTGTGCAGCAGCCCTTTTAATCTGAAATGAAATCACACATTGGTTGTGCGGCGTTGTAGTAAATATAAAAAGAAAAAGTTTACTTGTGCTAGGTATAAAAATGATTGTTCTCTGTGTTGACAATCATCAAGTTGTTAACTAAGTATTACACTCTATTGAAAACCCATCTTAAGAACTGTCAATAGATATATATATATATATATATATATATAGTCATTCATCATAATAAAATCTTTTAAAAATCAGTTGAATTGTATAGCTTTATTTATTTATTTCGTATCAAAAACATTGCATAAATAAGTATCAAATTGATAAAAATAGGAGAACAAATGACTACATTATTTTTACCAAAAAGTTGCAACAGCGACTGCATTGTCTGTAGCTTTAAATAATTCTTCCTCTGTACATGAGGCAGGATGTTGTGGACAAGCATACAGATGTGGAGTTGTTTGTTCTGCTCCACAGTGGCACAAGGTGGAGGATTCCTTTAGGTAATATCATTGTGCCAGGTTCTCTTTTGATCTGCCCACTCCACTTCTGAATCTGTTCAGGGATTTCCAAGTTGCTCATACTTGGTTTGCCCCTGGAGGAAGACCCTTGTGGGGAGCATCCAGTTAGGATGTCCTGATTTAGCTGCCCAGAGGGATGCTCTTGTTGTTGCTGGGGGAACATTAAGAGGAATGGCTCTTTCCTTTGTACCTATAAGGCGAGCCTGAGATAATGGTAGCGGTGAAAGGAGAGCCTCCCCCGAGGATTGGAGGGATCAAGCAGGTTCATGGAGGGAGATATGGTCACGAAGGTAGGCGGGCTTTATAGGCGGGCTGTTAAGGGCTTTATAGGTGATGACCGGAAGATAAACGGTGGCCAATGGAGCTCCTTAAACAGGGGGGTTGACTTCTCCTTGTAATTCTCCCCTGTTATTAATCTGGTTGCCGAATGTTGGACAAGTTGTTGTTTCCGGGCTGTCTTCAATGGTAGCCCCACATAGAATGCATTGCAGTAGTCCAATCTAGAGGTAACCAAGGCATGGACCACTGTGGTCAAGTCCGACTTCACAAGGTATGGTTGCAGTTGGCCCATGAGTTTTAGTCATGCGAAGGTCCTCCTGGCCACCACCGACATTTGTGCATCAAGGGTCAGTGCTGAATCCAGGAGGACCCCCAAATTGTGGACCTGTTACTTCAGGGGGAGTGCAACCCTGTCCAGCACAGGTTGCCACCCAATACCCCAGTCAGGCCATTGACTGACCCGGAGGACTTCTGTCTTGTCAGGATTAATCTTCAGCTTGTTCGTCCTCATCCAGATCGACACAGCAGCCAAGCACTGGGCCAGTATCCAAGGGGCTTCCTTGGATTCAGGTGGAAAAGAGTAGTGGAGTTGGGTGTCATCTGCATAGAGGTGGCACCGCACACCAAAACACTTGATGACCTCTCCCAGCAGTTTCATGTAGATGTTAAATAGCATGGGAGACAAAATAGATCCTTGCAGGACCCCACAGGTCAATGGCTAGGGGTCCGAGCAGGTGTCCCCCAGCTTCATCGACTGGAATGACCCTCTAGGAAGGACCGGAGCCACAATATGACCATGCCCCCAAGTCCCATCCCAGAGAGCCTTCCCAGAAGAATACCATGGTCGATGGTATCGAAAGCCACTGAGATGTCCAAGAGAACCAGCAGGGTCACAATCCCCCTGTCCAGCTCCCTGCGGAGGTCATCCACCAAGGCGATCATAAGTGTCCAGGCTTGAAGCCAGATTGTGAATGATCCAGAAAATCAGTGTAATTGAGGAATCCCTGGAGCTGCGAGGCAACCATCCTCTCCAGAACCTTGCCCAGGAAAGGGAGGTTGGAAATTGGTCTGTAGTTGTTACATACAGTCGAGTTAAGGGAGGTCTTTTTTAATAGAGGTTTTACAACCGCTTGCTTCAGGCAAGATGGGAATTTTCCCTGGCCCAAAGAGGCATTTATTATGACAACAAACCAGTCCAACAACCCCTCTCTGGCCAGTTTAACTAGCCAAGAAGGACAAGGATCCAGAGTACAGGTGGTTGCTCTCACAGACCCAAGGACTCCGTCCACATCATGAGGTGAAATGACAATTTGACTCTGTTGTGTAGTTACTCCTGCTAATTACTGTCATGTTAGCCATAATAATCATTTTATTTATTTCAATGGCAGCCCTGTAAACTAGAGACCTCCAAGTCACCCTGTTATCAACAGCTCTGGTCATATGTTGTAAATCCAGGGCCACAGTTTCCTTGAGGGAGTCCATCCACCTGTAATGTGCACGTTCTCTTTTTCTACTGCCTTCTACCTTTCTGAACATTATTGCCTTTTCTTTTCTAGTAAGGCATGACTTCTAATAATATGTGCAGTGTACAGTAGTCTCAGTGTAGTCATCTTGGCTTCTAGCAAGAGTCAAGCGTGATTTGCTCTTCGACCCATTTATTTGTCTTTTTGGCATTTCACTATTTTCCTCCAGCATTACATTTCAAATGAGTTGATTTTCTTCTTATCAGCTTGCTTCACTGTCTAGCTTTCACAGACACACATAGAAACCACGAATATCTTGACTTTGATATTCAATGATAATTCTTTACACTTAGAATTTATGTCTAATTCCTGTCCTGATCTTTTCTCTTATTAAGCTTCTTATTTCTCTCAGCAAACTTAATTTGTGATCTTATGCCTAGATGGGTGGCCTGGGTTTAGTGGCTCCTATTCTTTTTGTGGGAACAGTATACAAATAAGCTGCCATGCCATGATTCTAGCACAGGTTGGAACCATAAGTATTTTAAATTTTGAGGAAATGAAGTTTGAAATATTTTCGTATACATAATGAGATATCTTGGAGTGAGGACTCAAATCCAAATATAAAAATCATTTATGTTCTATATGTCTTATGTATATAGGTTAAAGGTAGTTTTTACACAGTTTTTACACTGATCCATCAGAAAAAAAGGTGTCACTATTTTAGCCACCCATGTGGACAATCTTGGATTTTGGGATATTTCACATTTCTGGGTAAAGGATGCCCCACCTGTACTTCTTTTTTGTTCTACTATACACAGAAATATCACTTTTAATGGAATGCATTCATATGAATTTGGCCACATTTAGGTTCCCTTGAAGTCCGTGAGAAAACTTCAGGCTCATTGCAATTTGTGAAACTTAAATATGACTATTGCATCTGGATCAAATCCTGTGTCTATATAAGTGGTTCTCAACCTGTGGGTCCCCAGATGTTTTGGCTGTCAACTCTCAGAAGTCCTAACAGTTGGTAAACAGGCAGGGATTAAGGAAAGTTGGCAAAACCACCTGGGGACCCACAGGTTGAGAAGCACTGGTCTATAGTATATATATTGAAAATAGCACTGTGTTTGCCATGTGGCTATGTACTGCAATTGTGGCACAAGACATTGGGATACCGACTGTCAGTTGTGTAGGTTGCTTGGGTAAGTTATCCATTCTATGTGGAATGTTTGGTGTCGCACAGGTTATATAGGCTTTTTGAACCTCCCACATGTGACCAAAAAGATTTTAGAACAGGTCTGAACAACCTGTGGTCCTCCAGGTATTTGGAACTACAACTCCCGGAATTCCTAGTCAGCTTATCCAATGGTCAAGAATTCTGGGAGCTAAAATCCAAAACATCTGGGAGGCCACAGGTTGCACACTTTTTTTTAGAATAACAGGGATATACTTTTCTGGATCAACTGCCCTAGAAGCAAAAAATCTCACTGGAGTAAAAGTCAGACATTTTTATTTATCCTGTTCTTTTCCTGTATTTTCATTTTTGATTTCTTAGTGTGAATCCACTGGTGTCTGTTGTTATTCTTCTTGTTCTTCTTCCTCATTACCATCATTAGCATAATCATCATATGACTATGGATTTTCAGCTCATTCCCTTTGATCTCTTAATCAGGGACATGATGTCAGGATTTCATCTTGCTTGGGTTTTTATCCTAGTGTGTCATTTCCCCCTCCCTTTCTTCTTTCCTTCCCCTGCTTTGGTGACTTGGCTAGTTGTATGATTCACATCTAATTGTTTTGTACTGTCAGTAGAGATCCCTTTTTTAGAGGTGAAAGGGAGAATTCTCATTAAGACATAGAAGCCAGCTCTTCATCTATTCAATAATAAAAATAATAACAATAAGGCTATGTATATTAATACCATGTGTTGTGGTTAGTTTCAAATATTTCATTATAACAACTGTAATGTCATCAACACAAGCCAGTAACCTTCTTCCTTTTTAGAATGACAATAAGAATAAGCATATTTTATTTCATAATAACCTGTTCATAAAAGCCAAGAGCTAGCTAGAAATACAGAATTTGTGATGAAGGTATTGGTGCATGTGACTAAATGATGCCCCTACTAGTGAGCAGTTGCTATCACAGTGGTCTGCTTGTAGCTTTGTGGCCTGAATATTTTTATATGCATCTGTGAAAAACCGATGAGCATTTTGACATGCCTGGTAAAGTAATTGGATTAGATAGCCTTCTGCTGGATGTGTCCCAAATCACTGATGTTCATTCATCTCCACAGCATGGAATAAGGTTCTCCTGGCTCTGGGACTCATGGTGAACTTACATTCCTGTTTCCAGCATGGAGTCTCTATAGTGGAAATGCATGTATTGCAACGTTTACCAATAATTTTGCAATTTGTGAATTCTGATTTAAAATCATGCAGCAAATCTCCATCCCAGTAATAATTCTCAGCAAAGGAGTATTTTGTGTTCTGCTTTTGGGTTAAATAACAATTCTTAATATTTCCCTGCTAGGCACGAAAGGGACACAGACAGCAAACTGCATGCTTAAATGATGCTGTTATCTCAAGGGACAATATTTTATATATTTATACAAATGTGCTCCCCTTCTAAGTAAGATAAGAGAGAGGCCATGTGAAATGTAAAATTCTACAAGTGGTTGGAAGCTTATCACACTGCTAATATATGTTATCTTTGCCCTGGATGCTGTGCTTCTCACTGAAGGAAGGATGTTCAAGGCTAAGGGAAAAATAATCATAACTGACCTTTGAAACGTTTTGCTATCTTGACAGGACTGTTAATTCTGAGAGAGTGCTTTGGGGTAGTTGGAATTCCAGTTCCAGACCATCCCTGCACACCTGATATGACAGAGTTTTTTTTTCCAAGCAGCATTTATCAAGGTTGAAAGCATTCCTGGTGTTATTTGGCTGAATTGTTACTACTCCCAAAATAATGTGCTGAATTTCACTGTCAGACAATGACTTGGGAAGCAATCACTAAATCTCAGAAGGCTGGAATTATTATGGCTGCAGGTGATCTTGATGCAAGGCCAAGATGACACTTGCTTAATTAGTTCAGCAGAAAGATGGAAGAGGGAAGGCCATTATTGGGGAGCAGGGATTTTGGCACTTGTGTGAAGTGTTTTAAGTTTAATGCTGGTATTTGGGAGGAAATTTCAGGCTGTACTCAAGATTACTTTATTGTGGCATGGTTTTATCTCTTTTTTGTGGAATAGAAAAAAAGGGTCTCTCTTGGAATTTGTAACTGATGTATAGACAAAACAAGGTTTTGGAAGATGTCTTTTCTTGGATATTGTTAGCTGTGTCCCAAAGATGTAGCTAGAGGAAAGGAAAAGCTCTCTGCAGCTACAGAAAGCAAATATGTCTTGGAGAAATGTGATACACAGGGTTTTCTTTCTACAGTTCGACAAAACTGTATCCTTAAAGGAAGGATGACCAGTTAGGCTCTGTTTCAACAGGTGCAGTCCTAGCAAAGCAGAATTGGATACCTTTGCAATCATTGTCTGAGCAATCTCCTAGGTTTGTTCATTCTGGGTTTTGCCTCAAGCAGATTTGAGTGAGTGATTTCATTTGTTTTGAAGTACATTTTGGCTAGAAAATAAACCAGAGAATGATGGATTCATCAAGCGCAGTTGATAATAATAAAAAACAATTAAAGAACAATGGACAACAAAATACATTTTGGAAACCAAAACACAACTAAATGAAAATGACTTTTTCTGGATATAGACATATCGAGAGCAGACAAAGAGATGGAGCACTGTTATGTATATTCTATATAATAGTGCCCTGCCCGATGTACCAGGCAGGGACATTGTGGCAGCTGGCACACCCCACCCATCATACTCTCATCTAGGTTCTCCTTCCCAGGAGCCCCTGCACCCTGTGTTTTTATGCATGCTCAGCCAGGCAACCAATCAGGGGCTTGCTCTGGCCTGCAACCTAGTCAGCTGCACGCAGGTCCTACGTCAATCCACTAATGCAGAGGCAAGTGGATGCAGGCTGGTGCTAGCAGCCAGTCACCTTTCCCTTCCACCTTGAAATTGTATCATTGTATGTAGTTATTGTTCAATTTCATAGTATATTATATTATCATGTGGCATGGGCCCTGGATCTGCCTCCCCCTTTGTCCTGATGGTGTAGGGGTGCGGCAGTACCTCCCCCGAAAGTGATTCATCCAGGGAGGGTTTAGGGCATTGTCCAGGATCTGATGGTGTTCTCATTGGGTCTTTGGTTATCCAATGGCATTTAACTTTTCTTGGGGTCCTGGCAGGGGTAGGTTGGTCACCACTGCTCAAGCAATGAGTTATACTCATAATCAGTGTTATATATACTGCACATAAAAACAAATTTCATTATTTTGAGCTTTTCTCTCCATAGAGTAACATCATCTTTGGCTTTTTGTGTGTGTAATTGTCTAATTGTTGAAGGCATGGATAGGCACTGATTTTTTTTGGGGGGGGGGATTCTTTTTGAAATTGTGTTTTAATTGTTCTTTCAATTTCATTCAATTTGAAGTATATCAAGTTTTGTGGGTTATTTGTACAGATTGAACATCCCTTAATCGAAATGCCTGTGAAATGCCCCATATTGTGGATATTCCTCAATTTTGAAATGCTCAACCTGTACTTTTTGGCTGTAATAGTCTTGTCAGTGTTATCTGGTGACTTCTATGTCCAGTGTGAGATGGTACTACTATAAGGTTTGGATGCCTTTAAAGGAGCTTTCCAAAGTGCTGAACATATTGTGGAGATAAAATTCATCATTGAAATAGATTCACTATAACAGATGCCCAAAACTTGAAAAAGATTCAGTATAACAGATTTCAAAGGCACCACTGGTTATTGTTGGATTGGATTTCTGCCTTTTGAAGAAAAGTAAAATATAAATCCTCTGCCTTCCCTGGTTCCAAATTAGGCTCAAAAGGCAATTGAGGATAGACATAACTTTGTGTATGTTATATGTTTTTACTATTATGTCTTTAATCTCTACACATAGGAACTGTAAATGCATATTTTGCAGTAGGGACTGGGACATCTTTTTACTGAGACAATAGACAAAGGAGAAGGGTTATATTTGAATGTTATCAAAATGTTTTCTCCCAGATCTAGAGAGGGAACATTTGGATACCACTTCAGACAACAAAAATATCTTGGGTGCACATATGTATAACAAGGAAAGATTCCTGCTGATATCATGGGGAGTACAAACAATTATTGAATCAGACGGAACAGTGATTTCATCGGGCAGTTCCCTGTAATATGTGTGCTTATTAATATAACATGCAAGGTGCAGCTTCCTTTCTCACATTTTGGAGGATATAAAACTTGATTTCATGGGATAAAATGAGTAGATCTGCTTACAAATAGTAAACTCATAACGTTTATTTTGTTTTCTTTAAAAAGAGAAAGCAGAACACTTTAGTAAAATAGAGAAGCCACCCTACATTTTGTGGTATGAGTTCAGAATACCATAAGTGTACTTTGAAAATACCTCAAAATGGTCTATAAGGGTGTCTGATAGTGACACTATGCTTTCTGATGGTTCAGTGTACTCAAAATACTGTATTAAATTACCTTCAGGTTGTATATGTGTAGAGTGTATATGAAACATAAATGAATTTCATTTTTAGATTTGTTTCCCAACTCCAAGATGGCTCATTATGTATGTAATGTATATGCAAACACAAGTATCCCAAAATCCCAAACACATCTGGTCTAAAGCATTTTGGATGATAGCTACTCAGCCTGTAATAATGTAACATATCACTAACAGTTGCATATTACGTATATAGTGTGGATATTGTATTATTTTTAAAGTCCTTATGTTCAAAGTACGTAACAATTTTTACTCTGTTCTAAAATGAACAATAATGAGGTGGACTTTTGTTTGTTTGTAAATAAGATAGGAAGTCTAAAATAATTCCCACAATAACTGGTGCTTGTTTTAATGTAAAGAGAGAAACAAAATAGCATTTCCCTCTCTGTTTCAGGCAGATGGACAGTCTATTATAAAGGTTCTTCCAGTGTTTTTGTTATATTCCATCTTACTTTAGTACTGAATAAATGTTGGCTAGGAATCAACTTAAAGTAGTCTGGATCTAATGCAGCTTAGGGAAAACAATTGAATGATACTAGGGTGTTTTAGTAGTGAGAGAAATGCATTGATAATTTTTTGCATAACAAGTTAAAAAATCAATTTAGTCCCAATAGAAGCCTAGATATGGTTGCTTTCTCCTTTTGTTTTAATGTATAAATCCCATTTCTTATGAAAAATTAAATAGATCTTGTTACAGTGGATCTACTGAATTCAATCAACACTACTTAAGCGGTAGCTAATTTAAGTCCTGCTGATTTCACTGTGTCTATTCTTTGTTGTCATGATGTTCTGTAAAGTTATCTGTGATTCATGATATTCAATGAACGAGAAGCCTCTAGGAAATCTTGTTATTAACAGTCCTGATCAAATCTTGCTAACTCAAAGCTATGGCTTCCTAGATCGAGTAAATCCACTTGCAGTGTGGTCTTTCACATCCATAATTACTGTATTTTTTGACAGAGTTATTTTTCTTATAATATGCCCAAGTATTTTCTACCTATGGATAATCGTAGCTTTTGGTTACAAAATAAGAAAAATTCTGGATTTATAATTTGTTGAGTTTTTTTTAAAAAAATCAAGCTCTGTATTTAAGCAAAAAATATTGCAGTATGACCCCCTACAGGGGATTTGTTCCAAGACCTTGCATGGATATGTAAAATTGTTGGCTACAGTAAAATCTAATAAACAAACAACTTCCAAAGAAGCATACCCTAGATTTGTGCTGGACTGTCGTGTAATTTCATCTTCCTCAAGATCTGTGGGTTTGGAGCCCAGCACATCATGCTCCCCAAAAGGCCAGATGAGGCACAGATGGATAGGAGGCAAAGTTAGAGGTTTATTCTTAATGGCCAAGAGGATGTCAGTGGAGAAAACACTCCAAAGAACGGACATACTACAATTGTGAATGCAGAGCATATTTATTACATTTGACAGCTATTCAAGCTTTCCACATTAGCCTCTGATTAGCTCAAAATTGCCTGGCAAGGAACCATTCTGTGGGTGGTTGGGATTCTCACTAATGTCACTACTGGTTGGTCTTCATGGTGGCAGGAAACTTAAGTAAACTTTCATTGGTTTATTTTGAAGAGTAATCCATTCATTGATCCTACCCCCAATCCCCGGAGAGTGGTGCAATGGAAAGGAATATGGCTTGGCAATTGATAATGGGCTTAATGATAAATTAAGGTGTTCGTCCATATAAACAATGGGTGCAGTAGGATGATAGCTATCTCAATGGGAATTGCAAGGCAAAACCACAGAAAAAATGGAAAGGGTTCTGATGCAAGCTCATTTATGCTCCCTCTGATTCTCCCAGTTCATTGTAAAAGGATTATGGTAATTCATCTATGTTGTTGTATTTTCAAAGATGTATTTTATTGTGTTTGTTTTTATTGTGTATATTGTTTTCTGATGTTTTTGATATTTTCTGTGATTTGTTGCTCAGGCTTAGCCCCATGTGAGCTGCTCCGAGTCCCCTTTGGGGAGATGGATGCGGGTTAGAAATAAAGTTTTATTATTATTATTATTATTATTGGAGGGATTGTTTCCTAGATTCCGGGGTGTGTTGGGCAACATTCAAAATCAATCCATGAGGAGTTACTACAGGCAATACATGCTTGCTGTATGTCTCAATGAAGCTGTGTATCATAATTCATAATTTGGTTCCATTTTTTTATAACAAGAGGACCTAGGAAATACTTGAGAGGACACCACTCTAGACATCATTAGATCTTCCAGGTTGACTCTACAATCCTCTTCTAGCAGAAGCATACCATACAATTGCCTGGATGACATAGAAAATGCTTAGAGATGACATATTTTATCAAACGTGACTAAATGAACGGTGGGTAAGTGCCCCTTGGATATGGGCATCATACTGTATATGAAGTAGGGCTAAATATGCATAATTTGATCCAGACTTGGATATACTTAGAAGACCCATTGAGATCAGTGAGATTAAAAATATGCCTTCCTTGTCCCATTGATTTCAGGAGGCCTGTTCTAAACTGTCTGGAGCAAACCCACTGTTTTTTAATGGGTTGCTATCCAGTTGTATAGCTTGTTGTCCAT
Source organism: Anolis apletophallus (assembly GCA_030556195.1). NCBI lineage: Eukaryota > Metazoa > Chordata > Lepidosauria > Squamata > Anolidae > Anolis > Anolis apletophallus. Next base: position 69,654,858 of record JARBWK010000007.1, on the reverse strand, counting down.
TGATCTTCTGCACGGCTCTAATTTTATTCTGCATGATCATTGCGACTGATGGGAGTTTCAATCCAGGATTAATCATAGACACCTCCAAGGCCATGCAATCATGACCTTGGAGGTGTCTATGGACAACACCACTCTTTGACTTATATATTTTTTAAAGTATTGTTTATTGATTTTCCACAGAAATAGTTTCTTTGGCTTAGAAATTGAGATAAACACCATCCCCCAAAGTTGGACACGACTAGACTTAATGTCAGGGGAAAAATTTACTTTCATCTTTCAGTATATTTCTCATTGGTGTCCTATATGAAACAATTGGGAGGGGTTGTCCAGACATACATCATGATTTATCACCAACCCCTAGATGACATCCTACGTTCACTTTTCTTCAGCTGTTATTTAAATAATAATTGACCTAATTTGCACTTACTGGAATAATATTGTTACTTTTTGTCCCTTCACTGAATGTTTCACTGTTAGAAATATACCAAGCTAAAGGATTTCTTTTCTTGAACAGTAGGAATAGGCAACATAGCAATTCCAATAGTATATTTTTGCTCAGCTGCTGACCATACCTGCTCTCATCTAAGGTGTAGTACAACTGTAACTGAAAAGTCATTTTTTTCTACTTTTGATTGGAAGCAGAGATGGCATCTGTGAAATGTGTGTTGCTTGTTTAGATGAGTCACCTTTTATGGAAGTTGTTGGCAGCATAAGTGCCTTATGAAAGTGTGGAAGCACTTTTTTCCTGCTGTATTACAAAAACCTGGTATTTCAGGGGTTCTTTGATCTGCTCAGATAGATGAGGTGGACCATACGTTTCTCAGCAGCCTAATCATTGAATACTGATTGTAAGTTGGGAGTAGTGTAATAATGGAAATACTTTCCAACTTCATGCCAGTTTTTTCACCTTATACAGTGTCTGAAATGAACAGATTGCACATATTACCTGCAGTACACAGTTTTGCTTCATTGCCTGTGTTTTGTATCTTATTCTTTCCTTCCCAACACAGCGCAGATGTAGCTTGAGGCAGTTGATTTGCATAACTGTAGCTGGTTCACCATGCACATGTTTAGCCTATGCAGTTGAACACAGAAATGGTTGTATGGATTGAATAAAGGACCTTCCTCTCTTATGTGAAATGATTCTTATTAGTATTGTTGCTCTAATTTTATTTCATCAGAAAGACTGAAATGCGACAGCGTTCAGTGAATGAGAAGCAATAATAATAGTAAAGCATTTGCTGTAGCCTGTCTAGAAATGTGTGTTACTGATATGTGCCTTCAAATTGATTCTGAAGAATGATAATATTAAAAAGTTTTCATTGCGAGATTTATGCAGATGGTCCAAAAATTCTGGAAAGAGGTAGAAGGGGAGATCAATAGAGTATTGAATATAAATTGGACCATCACAAAAGAGAAGGCGGTGTTGGTAAAAAAGAACAAGATGGGGAAACATCCGGAAATGAAGGTAGCGATGATAGAAAGCGCCCAGGTGGTGGTGGTTCTAGGCTGGAAGGACTCCACGAAATGGACAATTGAGAACTGGCTGTGGTACTTGGTAGAACACATTCAATTTGAAATTATGGAAATGTGGGTTAATCAATTACAGGAGGATAAAGTGAAACCACTAGAAATAAGTTGGAGTTGTTGTTTAAGATGTAATGAAATGTAAAATGTCCGGAAAGCTTGCAAAAGAGAAAAGAAGAGAAAGAAGACGCAATCCTCAGCAGGGGTGGAGGGGTGTGGATGTTTGTGTGGGGGGAGGGTCACATGCACAGGGCACTGTGTTTTTATGTATATGTTTGTATGGATGGTAAAAAATTTTGGAAAATAATAACATATTTTTTAAAAAAGAAAAAGAAAAGAAAGACTGAAATGCGACAGCGTTCAGTGAATGAGAAGCAATAATAATAGTAAAGCATTTGCTGTAGCCTGTCTAGAAATGTGTGTTACTGATATGTGCCTTCAAATTGATTCTGAAGAATGATAATATTAAAAAGTTTTCTTTGTGAGATTTATGCAGATGGGGGTTGCCCTTGTTTTAAACTGAGACTGAGAGAATGTGACTTGCCCATGGTCACCCAGTGGATTTCCGTGGCCAAGAGGGGAGGCAAACCCTTGACTCTCAGAGTCTCAGTCCACTTGTATGTACTATGTAGCAACACTTGGAAGACCAGTATTTTGAAAATGAGTTTGATTTCTTACCTATGAGCCCCAGTCCCACTAGAAATCACTGATAGTATTCTTTAGCTCTCTGCCTACATTTGGCCATTAAATGACTATTCAGCACAATTATATAGACAACTGTTCCATCTAATTTGGTAGTCTTGCAAACCATCTCCATTTTGTGGACATCTCTGGCAAGTTTTTTATTTATGTGTTTTGATATTTATATCCCAGTAAAGCTTGTAACATAACGCCTTTGGCGTTCACATCATACAGTTTTTCAAAAGTATTCTGGCAATGTCACATTATGACAGAGTAACTGCTCTGACATCTGTTCTTTCATTATCTGTGAGCAGGAAAATAATTTAACCAGCGTTAAATGGATGTCCCTTTCAACATGTCAACATTAATTATGTTTACATGTTTTAATCAAAACGGTGGCCTTTGTTAGCATGCTTTGTCTTCTAAGAGTAGATAATGTTCTAGGATTTAGCTAGAAACAAACAGTATGTTTGTATTTTAAAATAGAGAAGTTCAGATTATAGTTGATCCTCAACATCTGCAGTTTTAACTGTTGCAGAATTAATTGTTCATAGATTTGATCAATATGTTCTCTCTAGAAATCTCAAGGTAAAACATAACAGTTATTTTAAAAAAATTTCCAGTCCTTCATTTTCAAAGGGATCTTGCAAAGCAGAGGGCTCACAGTACATAAGTCTACTAGTGTATGTGTCATCGCAAAGACAGTTGGCTTTGTAAATAGTACTTTTTCTATTGAGCACTTTCTAAATTCTAGCCTTGCCTGGTTGTACAGAAAGAGGAAGCACAATATCAATTGGATCCAATAAATTGTTTTGCCTTTTTTGCCAACATGGAAAGTCTTTCTGTCTTTGACTAATGCTAGAGCTAGATTGAGTGCTAGCATAGTAGATGCAATCCCATATAGTGTTTTTTACTCTAAAATGTGACATCCAGAGAATTATTCTGGATACCTTGGTTCCACTATGCATGAAAGATGCAGAAACTTAAAATGTACCTGACTGAATAAGTTAAATGTAAAAGCTTCCTCTGACATTAAGTCTAGTCATGTCCAACTCTGTGGGGTGGTGCTCATCTCAGTTTCTAAGCTGAAGAACCAGCGTTGTCTGTAGACACCTCCAAGGTCATGTGGCCAGCCCAACTGCATGGAGCGCCATGACTGAATAGAACAACTATATACACTGATAGGATTTTTCATTATTAAACACCTTGAGTAGTGTGTCTGCGTGTGCAAGTTGAGGGGGGGGGGATGACAATAACTAAGAACTATAATTTCTAAACAAGTCTGATGTGGCCAACTGTAGAGTGCATGGAGACTAACATTTGTCCTTCTGCTCCACACTCCTTGCAAACTCAGATGAAAATAAAACCTTACGCAACTTTTTTGCTGTTTGGGGCTAATTTTCTTTCAATATTTCCTTTATTCCAATCAATATTCTATTCTGAATAATTAAACTATAGTAGCATTATTTATATTCTGTCTTAAAAATTGTAAAAATGCAATGTCATGCAGAAATAAAAAAGAATTAAAAGCATGATCAAGAAAAGCAAAGCAATAAATATAAAGTCATTATGGAAAGCTCCTTCTCCTTTAAGGCCTGCTGAAGCGAAAAAGTTTTAATATGCCTAGGGAGGGTATCAAAGAGGAATCACTCTCACCTCACTAGAAAATGAACTTGGGAGCAGCAACCATGAAGTTGCCATTCTCTGGTCCTACCAGATGTGGCACTGGTGGGATAGAAACAGCAGGAGGAGGCCATAAATGGGTCTCAAACAGACATGGCTCATATGGTTCATCAGATAATCCACCTGACTTGAGTGGCCACTGCATGCTCCAGTGCCTTATCCAATACTGGAAGTTGGAAACTAGCTGGTAGTTGTCCAATATGGTGAGATCTAGAGGACCTTTTCAGCAGTAGTTTTATTACTGCCTTATTGGGCATCATGGAGTTCTGCCATGTTTTAGGAAGGCATTGGCAATTCTCTCTATCTATTCAGTGAGTCCTGCCCCTTAGCTTTTTAAATAAGCCAGGAAGGCTGGGGATCCAATACAGAGGTGATGACCCATGCCTCCCCAAGAATACTGACCCATATTCTCAGGCTGTACACATTAAAAGGGATCCACTGGACAAGCAGGGGATAATACTAAATACCACTAAGGCTGGTAGAGAAAAGGGGATAGGGGTTTATGGGCTTGTTACTTTTACTTTGTCTTCTGTGAAACTGATCTTTACCCCTTTGCTTTCCTAAAGGCAATGATACAGAGATTTGGGGAGCAAATATAAATAGGAAAATTATAGTATCCAATAGTTTTAATATATTCTGACCCCCATTATCTAGAGTTTCTTCTGGTTGAAAGATTATTCATCTGGTTCACAGTACTGCAATATAGTATCTTAGAGACTTTATTGTCTCATCAAAAGAAAATCAATTAAGGTTTAAGTTAAATGGATGTAGTAAATTAATAGGAAGACTTGGCTCGGGCATAATGTTTCTAACTTAAATTGTTTTAAAGAGTGAAAGGTTCTGCTCATTTGCTGCGACAGAAAATCTATCCCTGGACTTTGAAAGATTTCAGTTGCCATATTAGAAAGCTTGGGATTGACAAAGAAATGCCCAGAATGTTATTTACAATATATTTTTGAACCAGTGTTTACATTTGAGAGATTTTATGTACATACAGAAATCTTTGGAATGATTGCAAAATCTATGATACTGCTTATCAGTTATAGAGAGCTACACCAGAATTGTTATTTTCTGTATAGAAAATCAAGTTTCCTACACATAAAATGCTGTATATTCAGTCCAAAAATAAAAAGTTTTTCATGGAAATGTTATGCAGAATACTTCCCAAATATAGCATCTTCTCCATGTGAAGAATTTTGTGTTTTTGACACAAAAATGTTGTGTGTGAATTTTGCACAGAGTAAGGATGTTTTCCCACCAGCGTTATAGAACAGAGGCTTTTGTTAGAGCTGCTCCTGCAGAATTCAGGAAAATGTAGTTCAGGGCAGAGCCTTTGGAATTCTCAGAGAGGTGCCTGGCTTCCCTAAACTACATTTCACAGAATTCTGCAGAAGCAGCTCTGACAATAGCCTCTGTTCTATAACGCTGGTGGCAAAACATCCCAATTCCCAAAATTGTTCCTCTTTTGAAGTTTCCTGCAGTGGGCAGACAACTGCTAAAATTGATTGTTGCTTCTCCTGAGAGCAGCATTAGTCAAGAATTAGATTTCTACCTAAAGAGTAGAATTACATAGCCTAATGAAACATTATTCTTTATGAGTCTCCTGCAGGAGAGATAAAGCGGGGTATACATAAATATAATGATGTTTATGATATTAATATTAATTACGGATGAGTAGATGAAGATTGGTATATGGCATATGTTCTGTATCTCAAAAACTAGAGCTGATAGGGGAAAGCCAGTGCCATTTTTGGAGTCATCCCATCAAATATACCCAGAAACAGGTCTAACATTTGAGACATCAAAACATGTTTTGGCCAGAGATTAATAGCTATTCTACAGGTTTATCAATAAAGTATTAGTAATGGGGTTGGGAAAGGAGAGTTTTCATAGTGGGAAAGATATATTGTTGGGAAAATATTAGCAAACATAAGCTATAGGGTTGCTTAGGAATGTTCTGAGACTGACATCACTGAGGAGAACATTCATATTCCCTTAGCTAACCAAATATAAGTGAATTATCTAGTTCTTGGCAACAGCTGTACATTTACAAAGGAGGTGAAGGAACAGTGATCCAATGCTGGATAAAATTAGACTGCAGCCTATTTGGTCAGATGCGAGCAGATCATGGCTTCTTCAAACACGTTAGTTAAGACAAACTAAGTTAATACAAACTGGTTTAGCTTCTTAACTAGAAATAGCTTTCTTCATTGAGAGTGTAGGGATGTATAAACGCAGCTATTCATCCATCCCTATGCAAATTCCATGCCTGTTGTGATATATTCTGATGTTTTTAGATTTAATTTCTTCAAATATGTTGTAAACTTTTGGCCAGATACTCAAGCACACTTATAGAATTCTGTTTTGAATGCTTTATTTAATGGGATTTTGTTCACAACTGCAGATGCTGATGAATGTGGCATTTCCTGCTTTCATATGCTTATTAATATTCATGGTTTCAGTTACTTTTTTCCCCACAAAAACTTCAAAGACAACAAAACCCCAGGGTAGTGAACTTGAACTGGCTTTTGCTTTTTCCATACATCCTGCACAAAAGCAGCAATTTACGAAGTTGCTTAAGGGAACCTGAATTATTTTATTTCTTCTGAAATAAAAATAGTCAAACATATTTGAACATTTAATTACTATCAAGAAAAGAGAAAATCTGAAGCACAGAATAATTGTAGATCACATGCTTTTACTGCCTTCTGAAAATGAGCAAGATTTACCAGGGTATGTGAGAGAGGGTATTTTTCTGTTGCCAGGATACAGACATCCAAACTCAAGCAGATGTGCCGTTATATTGATATATATTAAAGTAGAAAATTATGATTGTTCATTCCCTGTAAGTTTCCTCTTGACTGAAATAGGAAATATATTACATTATGTTACATTATTGTTGTTGCTGTGTGCCGATATGTCATCTCTGACTTCTGCTGATCCTATCATGGACTTTTCTAGGCAACATTTGCCATTATCTTCCTCTGAGGCTAAGAGAGAGAGAGAGAGAGATATCTCTCAAATGGCTGGGTGGGGATTTGGACCTTGGTCTCCAGAGTCTGAGGGGGCATCTACATTGTAGAATTAATGCAATTTGACATCGCATTACATGCCATGGTTCAGTGCTATGGAATTATGGTAGAATCGTGGTTCACCAGAACTCTGACAGAGAAGGCTAAACCTTGAAACAATACATCTCCCATTATTCCCTTAGCATTCAGCCTTGATAGTTAAACTGGTGTCAGACTGTATCTACATTGAAGATGCTCCCATAGTCCAAAGCACAAACCACTTCACCATCACAATGCATTTTACCCCATTATTTCCAGGTGATGTAGCAACTGGGGAATGGTATGAAATACCTAATTTTGCCTTTCTGTGGCATTTATTTCCTGTAAATTAAAAAGCAGCATATTAGCTCAAAAGAAGAATGGAATGGTGTAGACTTCCTGAAATACTGGTATGTGCTAACCTGCTCTCAGGCCATTTTGGGATCCATCCTCTCTAGTTTTTCAAATATTATCTTCAAAAGGTATTCCCACTTTGGAGATAGTGGACCATGTAATGATCAGAGGAGTTCCACAATGGAACAAACGTTCCAAAAGTTTAATAATATACATATATGGAAAATATTAGACATGGGCTTGTTGGAGATCATTCAAATTTAGAGGAAGCCTACTAATGTTTATTCAAATATATGGTTTAAGGTATTATATCTTAGATTTTGTTGGTTTGAGCCAGTTGTATTATGTGGAAAAAGACTCATGTTAAACCAATTTGTGCATTTTCATTTCTTAAAGCTAGTTTGGTACTCCTCCTTTGCTAGCTTCTAGTATTTCATTTTGTATAAAGTCATACATATGAAATGTTTCTGTCAATGTCACAATTTTAAAAATTGACTGGAATAATTGGCAGGCTTATTTAAGGATAAACCCCATTAAATTCCATGAAAATAAAATGTGAAATATTATGTTGAAACTTGTGTTGTTTGAATTATGTGTATATACCTAATTTCCCTTCTACCATCCTTTCCTGTAAACTGTTTTAAAAAAACAGCAAGATGTCAAAGTTGCCCTTGACCACACTTTAGAAAACATGTATCACACTCAAGGACTGCGGGCTGAATTAGGCCCTATGTGTTATTTTAGGTGGCTTTCCAGATGTTTGATTCCAACTTCATTAAACATCATAACTAAAGCTGATGAGAATTGTGATACTGTAACATCTGGAAGTCTGTAGTTTGTTCTGTTAGTCAGGATAGTGGGGTTTGAAATTACATACAAGACTTGTGGATTTGGTGTCTCACTTTAAAATGTCTCCAGTTTCAAAGCCACAAGCACTGTGGTTGCATTTCCCATTATCCTCAGACTGCATGGCAGATAATCAAATGTGATGACAATTGTTCAGTAACATCTGGGGAACTAAACTGGGTAAAAACTAAAAAGCACCTACCACTTTGTAAATAATTATAGTTGACTCTCTGTATCAATGGATTCAACAGCACTTTGAAGACAACCATAAGGTTGATGTGGTCCTCTATGAAAATAAGTTTGACACCCCTGGTCTAGAATAAGATCCTTCAGGAATCCATGAAGACTTGCCTCAAAGCAAGTCAAGCTTTTCAACAGGGAAAGAAAAATGCATAATATCCTGAGATATTGTTGAATTGCAACTCCATTCCACCAAGCCAGTAAGGATAAAGCATTAGGTCTTGTACAAGCTGTGTTTTGTTCATTCTTCTCTTCAAAGAAGATAATAGTTCTCCATTTCCTCCCTACCTCACTCCCTATCTGTTCCAGTTGGATGACTATGTATAGGGTTGGAAGACGAAATTTGTTTCATTAGAAGTATAAGTTCCATCTGCCTAGTCTAACTGGCAGATGGACAAAATTAGATAAACCCAAGAGGTCTGTAAGTTTATGTTTGCACAAGCAATCAAACGTGTCACCATGTGCTTTATCTGTTGCCAGATGTATCAGAAACTTAACATGTAAGGTAGCAACCACTATGATCCATTCATATTTCAAGTGGAGCACATTTTGCAAAAAAGAAATTAACTTCTTTTGTTAATCTAGTTTGTATTGCAGCAGTGTTTATGGTTTTCTATTTTTTAAAATTCAAAAGTATAAGTGATTAATTGAGTACTGTGTGGTGTGGTGTGTGTATTGGGAAAACTGAAAACTAAGATGAATAAGGACCATTAAGTATCCTTCAGTGTTTTTCAGGACATTAATAAAGAGCATGGAGTCAATTTCCTGAGCTGACTGATACACAGATGCAGTAGATATGAAGAATTGTGAACAAAAGAAAACTGAAGATGGTCAAAAATGTTACTGTTATTGTTTCCTTAGCTTGAAAACCTTTTGAAACACTGGTTCGTTATTTTTGCGACTAGTTTGTTCTATTCAGTTTTCTTGTTCATTTGCTGGGGTTGGAGGTGTAGCTGTTAGGAAATGGTAATGAATTCCCATACATTCATAAACATAGAAAATAACTTAATGTTTCTATTATTAGGAATGTAAAATTGGAAACAAAGGGACAGATATGCAGGTGTCGGTCAAAGCAGTTTTTGCATTCATATGAAAGTCTTATTTTGGAGCTCTCACTGCTTTATAAGCAAAATACTATTCATGTAACAACTGACTCTTCTCACCAAGAGTGGAATGTGCCCCAATGAAAATGTAGTCATTTTTAGCTACATGTAAGACTAAGACTGGGTCTACACTGCCATATAATCTAGTTTCAGAATGCAGATTAACTGCATTGAACTGGATTATATGAGTCTACACTGTCATGTAAATCAGTTCAATGCAGTTAATCTGCATTCTGAAACTGGATTATATGGCAGTGTAGATTCAGCCAAAGACTTGTGTGAACGTATTTCCTATTCTATACATGATCACACATGGCCAAGTATGATTGTCTTACAAGAGCTGAGTCTTAGCAGTGCATCTAAAAGTGACTGTAGAGCAGGGGTGGGCAATTACCGGCCCTCCAGGTGTTTTGGACTTCACCTCCCAGAAATCCTAACAGCTGGTAAACTGGCTAGGATTTCTGGGAGTTGAAGTCCAAAACACCTGGAGGGCCGGTAATTGCCCACCCCTGCTGTAGAGACTTATTCTGGATTGACATGGTCTGTCACAAGGAGGACATTGGTTTCCAAATGGAAGGCAGTCATGACAGGGGCTTACTTCACACGCCTTCCTATTAGAACATTTCTCCCTTTCGCTTTCTATTTGTGTGTCCTCAAAAATCATGAACTGTTGGTAACAGCTGACCTCTAGTCAGAACTCTCGAGTGCCAGTTTTTCCCAGTTCTCAGTGCTCATGCCACATTTTTTTTAACATTACCTTTAAGTTAATTTTTAAATCTCATTTGTTGTCCAATGACATTCTGTTTTTGAGCTGAGAATAAAGTAACTGCTTTGGGATATGGTGATCAGGCATTCAGACAGCATGACTAGTCCAGCGAAGTGGATGGCAAAAGATTATTGCTTCAATGCTGGTGGCATGTTATTCTTCCAAAATACTGACATTCGCAGAATTTTTCAAAAGCCACGCTGATATAGTCTTTTTAGAAGTCGAGAGTGATGTTTGTAGATGGTCCATGTTTCGCAGCATACAATGGAGTTGAAAGGACCACAACTTTATAAACAAGCATCTTGGTATCTCTACAGATGTCCCAAACTTCAAGCTTCTCTGCTTCATTTAAAAAGTGCTGCACTCAGAGAGTTCAAGCGGTGTTGTATTTCGGCGTTGATGTGAACTTTTGTGGAGAGGTGTCTGCCTAGGTAGCGGAAATAGTCAACATTATCTTTTAGTAGTTTTAATGGAAAGTTGGTGAATAGGGCTCAATGCTTTTATGGATGGAACACTGTTTTTAACATAGGTGAATGCATAGGATGTGTGAATATAATTGTATTTTAATGTATTTTAGTGTCGAATGCTGGAGGGTTTTATATTGTGTTTTATACTGCAATTGTGATGTAGGCATCAAATTATGCCTTTTGGAAGCCGCTCTGAGTCCCCCCTCGGGGGTTGAGAAGAGCGGGGTAAAATGCCATAAATAAATAAATAAATATCTAGCGTTACACCATTACGATTTTTTGTGGCATTGTAGAGTGGTTGGCTGGTGATTGTTGATAGAGCACTTTGATTTTCTTGATGTTAAGTGAAAGGCCAAGCTTTTCATGCCCTTCTAAGAAGGTGTTTAAGTTAAACACTTTGGTTTAAAACTTTTTTTTAAAAAAACATTTTATTTGACCTCTAAATTCTGTCCTATGCCCTCTGTGTTTGTAATTTAAGAATTAGTCTGTATGTATTTAATGGGAAAGGATGTGTCTATATTTTTGTTTGTCTTTGTGTATACACCTTAATTATTTTCCACAGTTAAAGTTTGTGGAGTGATTGAGCTATTTGTTTTGGACATTGGGCTTCAAAAAGAAAATACACCAACAACCCATTACAGTAATTAAAATTGCCTGAGTTGCTGTGTAGGTAGAAATTCTGTCTTTTTTGTTAGCAGATATGGTAGCTGTGCAGCTAATTTGTTTTTGAGAAGATACTAAAATGTATTCTCTTGTGGTTTGAGATCAAATAAAATATAGATGACCAGCTAGCTATTCACTAGAAGTGTTCATTTCAAGTAAAATTTACAATTTAAATAGTAAAAATCTCATGCACACTTAGCAGCTATAACCTGAAAAATGATTTGAATGTGGCTTCTGCCATGGACTTAGTAGATGATTAAATTTAAGAAGACCAGGATGCATTTATTACCTTTTTCAAAAACTAAGATGGGGACAACCTTTAATTATTGTTTTGTATTTAGAAAAGTAATATCGAATATAGAAGGGTAGAAATAAATTATTCTTAAAGGGAATAACAAAGGAGTGGTTAAAATTAGTGGGCAATAAGTGGGAGGCTAATATAATAGTTGTAATAAATATATGTTTATAATGTGTAGGTTAGGTTAGATGATGTAGATAGAGGTGTGTTAACTGCTGTAGTTTAGTTTTATATATAAGGAAAGTTGTTTTGATTTCTGGCTTTTTATGGTGGTGGTTTCTACTTTGTTCTTTGGGGTCTTTTCTTGTTTTGTATGTCTGTGCTTATCTTTCTCTGTGTTTGAATAACATTTTAAAAAATAAATAAATATATGATCCTAGACAAGTCACTGTTTTCAGCCCCATCACATTTTGTTACAGGTTTGGGTGATGCCTGGCATGACAATAGTACATCTGAAAAAGACCTTGGAGTCTTATAACCTCATCAGACAGGGCTTAATTCGGTGGTGTATGCCGATTCCCCCTCACGAATCCCACCTGCTCCCATCTCACAGTGCACAGCTACTCCCGGGGGGTGGGGTCCATGGTTAAAGAGAAGGGGAACCAGTATAGATTTCCCACATTGCATAGAGATCAAAAGAGTGGCAGACACTTCATCTCACAGGATGAGTTAAGGGGGAAGCCGGGTAATATGGAGCAAGGGGTTCCTCACATACCCTTTCAGGTACCACCGGATTCACGTTAGCATACAAGTTGAACAAGAGACAATAGTGTGAGGAAACAGCTAAAAAACCAATGGGATTTTGGGCTGTACCAAAAAGGAGTGTAGTGTCTTAATTGAGGGAAGTCATGGTACCTCTCTATGCTGCTTTGGTTAGACTTCACCTTGGAATACTGTGTCCAATTCTGGGCACCACAGTTCAAGAGCGGCATTGACAAGCTAGAAGGCAGCCAGAGGAGGACAACTAAAATTATCAAAGGTCTGGAGACCATACGCTATGCAGAGTGGCTTAGAGCCGGGTATGTTTAGCCTGCAGAATGGAAGGTTGAGAGGAGTCATGATCACCATGTTTAAATATTTGAAAGGCTGCTATAAGGAAGAGGTAGAAGGCTTGTTTTATGTTACTCTGGAGACATGGAGTAATGGGTTCAACTTACAGGAAAGGAGATTCCATCTGATCATTAGGATGAACTTCCTGACTGTATGAGCCGTTCAGCAGTGGAACTCTGTCTTGGAGTGTGGTGGGAGCTCTTGGAGGTTTTTAAACAAAGGCTGGATGGCCATCTGATGAAGGTGCTTTGATTCTGCTTTTCATCCTTGGTAGGAGGTTGGACTGATGGCCCATGTGGTCTCTTACAACTCTATTACTCTATGATTCTACAAACATGGTAAAAGAAGAGTAATAAGGAGATCACTCAGATTGATGTAAGAGGATTAGAGAATTAATGGGAAGCGAAAGTGCTGTGAGAATATGGACAATGTTCTTTATTCTTTCTAGCAAGGGAGAATTTCTTCTGTCATCAGTTGAGCAGAAACCATTTACTAACTATCTTGACTCAACACAATTTGTTGGAAGGTCTGGTGTGATGCAATGACAATAATATTGCTAAATAATACTAATAATTAGTGCTCTACAAATTATGCTCATGTGCTGCATTTGAGTGTTATTTTATATTAAGAATTACTTATAAGCCATTGTGAACATCTTTTGGGTCTATAAAGAGAGGTGATATTGACTGGTGCATAGTGCCAGTTATTTCCTAGTCTTAGAAAAGTTGTGAATGCTCACTTCCTTCGGAAATCTCTCAAGTTAAATTGCATTAAAATTGAGGCACACATGTCAGATATTTATTCCATTAGCCCCCACACCATGCTTCTCAGTAACCCTAAGATAGCTTGTGCTGTATTTGCTTTGTGTCTTGTACCTTTTTGCTTTTTTCTAGAATTCTAAGTTGTAAAACCTAGTCAGTTACTCTGCATGAAAGACTGAATAAAGAGAGCATTAAATGAAGAGAGGCTGTTCGGTGCTGCCACTGGAATAAAAAAACAGAGAAGCCTCTATTTTTGCATTGAGTGACATGTACAGTACTTTCAGTTCTCAGTAAATACAACTCTTATTGGCCTCAGTGCAGAATTTGTTTAGAAAGAGTGCCATTGGTGTGTTGAGTTAGAATAATTGAATACAATTTTTGGCTGGAGGGATGCACAGTAGAGTGCCCCTGTCAAAACATGATTTCTTCAATAGAAACATCCAGGGGATTAGTTCAATATTTCAGGTAGATATATTTTTGGTTAGACTTCTTGAATATGTGTTGCAGCTTTTTGCTGTCTAGGTTCTGCAAATCCTTTAGAGACAAGGAAAAAAAAGCAAGACTCACACAGAGCAGAGAAATAAATGACATCCCGTAGCAGCATATTGTTGATAAGTTGTCAAGTATGATTTAATCAGTATGAGCAGCTTTTTGAAATACAAATGTATCTTTTCTACATAAGATGCCATTGCCTATCTAAAACTCCATCTATCTAAGACATTTCAAAAGCGTTGATCAGTTATTAAATAGGAGATAAATGTCCATGTGGTTTTTTTTGGGGGGGGGGTATGTGTGTGTTCCTAATGTACACAGAAGAAAGTAATTCCAACAACACAACCTTTTGCCACATCAAATGATTGTAGGGTGTCACGTACAATGGACTTTTAGTGTCAGATTCATTGTCCCTGAGCTGCTCTAGTATTAAAAAAACCTAATTTTGAAGTGTATACAACTGGGAACACTGAAATAAGGTGAGAAATCTCTGTGTCATAAAGGGCTTAAAAACCATCTGGGAGAGACCTGAAAGTAAGGCTAAAACATGCTAAAAATATCAAGTAGAGCTTCAGGAAAAAGAGGTAGCACTGTTTCAGTATAGAGCAAAACACACTTGGAAGATCAGGTGTATTATTTTCCTAGACATGGTTTTAGTAGAACACTGGGTTAGACTTCCAACTTTCAGACATGGTTTTAGTAGAACACTGGTGCCTGGAGGGCAGGGGACAGGACCTGGGGTCCCATTAGCTTTCACAAAGAGGTGAAGGAGGGGCGAACTTTGTCCTCAAGTGGGAAGAAATGTGCATGATTCAGACAGGTGCAGTTAGAGATTCTGGGAGTTATGAACATCAGGGAGATCTTCCAGACCTGATTGAAAATGGCTTAGCATGTGGGGAAAGACAAGGCCGAACTTTCGATAGTAGAGAAGAAGGGTGGTCAATAACCCCGAGGTCCGTGACATTGCAGTTATTTTGGATCTTATTGCTCCGGCCACGTCTTACCTGAATGCGTCTCCTACAAAATACCTGAGAGTTTAAATTGAAGCCTTGCCAAGCACCTTTTGATACTATTTTTGCCAGGACATTATTCTTTGAGACAAAGATCTTTTCTGTCTCTGTGTGTGTGATTAAGGGGCCGGTGGTGCATCGTGACACATAGAGACTGTGGCAAATCCAGAAAAAATGGCTTAGCATTCCGTGAAAGGGTGGCAGTTATTTTGCTTATTCTCTTACTTGCTCTCCTACAAAATACCTGAGAGTTTAAATTGAAGGGCACCTTTTCTATTTTTGCCAGCAAGCAAAGATCTTTTTATTTGGTGCTTAACTGACTGTGGCAGAAAAGTCTTTTAATGGGTTGTGTTGTACTTCCATCACAGTACAACTGTTTTTTAATGAAATGAAAAATATTAATAAAATATTTGCAATTTAAAAGACATTTAAAACGTAATACACTTTGTAGTACATGTTGTTTTAATTGCACTTTGTTTAAGTTATACCATAGGCTGTCTTGGATCTTGTGTTGGGAGACTTGCCTCTCATAAGAGCCAAGCTGCATTTTACAATATTTTAAAATGCCAAATCATTCAAATCAGAGGAGAACACCAAATTATGGAATTAAGGAGTTACCATATATCCTGTTCTGTGATTCCTGGAGAAATCTGGCTTGCCACTGTTTGAGGCTCCAAGACTCAAACCATGGCCCAAGACTCAAACCACTAAACAATGCTGGTTTCTATATGTTCCTGTAGGTCATCTCAAACTCTAAGAAGGACTCAGGGTGTACCATAGCTTAATACTTTAGATCTATAAGATGTGTTCCAATTCAGAAACTGTCAACTGTGCATAAGAATAGCTTTTGTTTTGGTGTTATAACTTCTTAATGGATATTTATCTTGAAGTTGTTTTTTTTTTTTAAAAAAAAACTTTCTATGGTGTTTCTTAGCAATTGTTCCTGGCTTTTGGACAAATTCGCAACATGGTTTCCTCCCATGGAAGCAGCACACTCAGTAATGAAAGAGGAATCCAGTCAAGTATGAAGAGTGGAATTGAGCACAGTGTTAACTGAAAAAAGAATATTGTTCTAAGCAGATCCTTGATCTAATCTTATCATGTCAATTATCTTTTTTTAAAAAAATTGCTCCTTTCTATCTCCTGGAAAATATAATCTCAGGATAGCCCGGAAAACAACCATTTAATTATCTTTCAATGTAGCCCACCAAAAAAAATCTACTTTCTCTCACCAGTCACTCAGATTTATCTTTTCTCTATCAAAGAGTAGGTGTACATAATACCAATAACAGTCTTGACAGTTTTGGTTTGATAGATTTAATGAATATCAGCAGTTTTGGAAAATGGTCTGAATGTCACGGTACAATTAGAGGGATGATGATGATTGTGATGATTTACTGATTTCTGCCAGTACTGATTTCTGCCAGTACTGCCTGATGAGCCTTCACAAAACCAGATCAGCCAGGACAGAGTGTAGGAATTTAAGAGTTGAATTCCAAAACACCCAGAGGACTGAAGTTTGGCCATGCCTGCTCTAGTGCTTTGCCCTTACACACCTTTGGAGCCACATAAAATGTTTTTAAAATAAAGAAAAAAATCATATATATTGCTTGGAGTCTCTTAGTGATTATAACGCCACTTTTTATAAGAGATATAAATATCTTAATAAAGAACACTATGCTGAAATAATCCTATTTAAATATTGTTTTCAACCCTTACAAGGCAAAAAGGGTGTTTTGTCATTTAGATTGACATTTTCTGTTGCATCTGTTGAGTATAAATAATGTTTACTGTTAGCAATTAGAAAATAAGTGTTTTAGCATGTACCAGGATAAACTTTGGCCTCAATCTGCCAGTTCCTGAATCAATAGAACTTATATATGTATTGATTTACCATGTTTTCGTAGATTCACTGGGCTTACTTTAGATGGATTAGGTTATTATGTACAGACCACTTTTGTATTTTTACTGAAAAATGTATTTTGGTGATTTTCAGTTATGCATTCTTGCAACCTCAGTTAACTTCATAGCGGTCTTCCTTTGGTAGGTAGAAAATATATTTCCCTTACTCTTTGAAATCCATGAATTCAGATTTGCATCTAAAGCTCAAAATATTTTAGTACTGATTTCAGTCTCTAATTCTCTTCTTCCCATGTTTTTAGTGGTGAGCTTTAATCAAGCCAAGCCTCTTTAAAGACAGCGCTAGACCATAGCCTTTGTAGAAGTATCTTTGCTATTCTGATTTAAAGCAAGGAGTTTCTTTGGGAATCCCCCCTTCATGATTCTAAAACTCCTAGCTCTTTGTACCATCCTATTCCCAGTGACTGGTTAAGCTTGAAAGAACTTCAGGCTAACTATCAGACTTGGTTGATAAAAACAATGCTTCTAAACTCAGTTCAGAAGTAGGGGGTGCTGGCGGTTTGATTCTAAAGTCACTTCCGAATTTTCCCCCCAAAAATTAAAAACTTTCCAAAACTTACAAATTGATTCGTTAATGCAGACACGCACGTGCAGTAGGGAAAAACAGCACTGGCACTGGGGAAATTTCAGGAGATTCTCCCTCTCTAATTTTAGACCAATCCCAATGAAACTTGCTACAATGGTAGAACACATAGACCACTGTTAGCTAACCAAATTTCATAACCTTTGACTTATCCATGGTTTTTTGGCAAATTTTCAAAGTTTTTATTTTATATATAATCCTATTTTTATATAACCCTAGTGCCTTGTTCATTGCAATCAGGCCAAAGTAAAAGGATTGATTTTTAAAGCTGTTTATGTTCTCTTAGCTTTACAAAAGTTGTTTATTGCTTGCTTTCTTTAGACTGCTTTGTAGATTCAATCAGTTTATTTTATATTCAGATAAAGACTGCTACAGACAGCTATTTTTGGGTCCTTCAGCCATCATTTGGCTACTGAGCAAGCATGCATTGTGAGAAATGTAGTTTAACAGCAATCTCTACCACTGGGGGCCTGGCCTTCCCAAACTACAGTTAAGATGGCTGTGATTAACCATGCCCACCGCATCCCTTCTGACATTGCCAGCAAAAATAATGAGATTTTAAAAGTTCCCTTGCTTTACTTTTTTTTTTTACTTTACCAAAGTTGTTTAATGGTTGTGAAAATTAAATAACTTTGGGAGACATCCAAATGTTACATAATATTTTGGAGAAAAATGGGTAAGTGATTAAATTTGGAATCTCTCCCCCCAGGTGCTTTCCTGTATGGTTCAAAACTCACTTCAAATGTCCAAATTTGTATGTTTATATCTGAATTTCAATCAATTCCAAACATGTCTAACCAATCCTACTACTATAACTAGCTCTTTCTGGCATGGTCGTTCCTGGTAGTTTTGTTAGAGCCTGTTGAGTTTGCTTTACATCGTGGACATCTTTGAAAGCATGGATGTGGTAGGAGGCTCAGCAGTTGAGCTGAGTCCCTGCAGTGCACAGCAGCTTCCTCAGCCAAGCTTTGCAGTAGGACCCATGGAAGGAGCTACTATATCTCAGCCTGCAGAACAAGTGCAAATGAGTTCCTCTGAGCAGGCTGAGAAAGAGTTAACTATTTCAGCATTTGTGGATCTGTGAAGAGCAAGGTCTCAGCTGCACAGATCCTTAAGACAGCCCAGATCTTTGAGTGAGCACAGGTAACACCTGTGGACTTAGGTTGGAAATTTAGGGAAAAGGGGGAAAGGAGGCAGATTGTGCATGTGATAATCCCTCGTCTGTCATGATGGCAAATGGCCACAAAGCTCCTGGATGTCACCACTTTGACATCAACAAATCCTCCCCTGCAACCAAAGAGAAGGGTGTGTGTTAGCAAAGGCCTGCAGCAATGGGTATGAGCTTTCGAGAGCTCTGTGGCTGGGTCTGGCACCAGGGACAAGAAAGGTAATGTAAAAGTGCAGCAGCCAGACCATATAGATTCTGCCTTGACGCTGCTGAGGGGCTGACATGGAGAGCGTAGCCACCTCTGGGGCCAGACTGAAGCATTATTGAAACTATGCTATAGAAATCATTTTCAAATGGATATGTGATGTTGTGGTTTTGACACTGCTATAGTTTTGTATTGTGAATTTGAATGTTTATTTATTTTAATTGCTTCATTTATATTCCGCCCTTCTCACCCCGCAGGGGACTCAGGACGGATCACAACGCACATATACAGGCAAACATTCAATGCCATAGACATACAACAGATATAGACAGACAACGAGCTACACAATTGGTTGAGAGCTCACCCCAACCCGGGCAGGCCTTGAACTCATGACCTTCTGGTCAGTAGAGATCTTATGCAGCTGACTCCCAGCCAGCTGCGCCACATTCCCGGTGCATTTAAATCTGAGTTGCTGAAAGCTGGACTCTATTTAGAAGTCTTGGTTATGTAACAGATTCTAATCCTACCAGAAGGTTACAATTGCATTTATTTTATTACCTATACATAACTGCTATAAATATGTTTTGGTCGATTTGTTGAAAAAGCTTCTTTTCCAGCAAAGTAAAATGATGGAAGCTGTTTTAAAATTGAAATTCCCTGAAGGATATAATTTTGTAATGCATTATTTTGGTTTCAATGATTGTTCTCATAATTCTGTTAAATAGAACAACAAATGGTTTAATCGCCTGTATAAAACACAAACTGTACATTAGCTTGATATGTATACGACATTATTTTATAACACTATTTTAGACACAAAGCTGGGAGCTGTTTTTTGTTTTGTAATTTTACTTCAAATTTATCTGTTGAGTGAGGAGCAATTAAAGGTTGAGCCCTCTCGAATAAAAGCTTTTTGAGAGGGTTTTGCTTAAATTATTGCTAAATGTAGCTGTTTTAGCCTTAGCCCTAGCTGCACCCAATGTCATGGGTATTTAGACTGTATTTATTCAGTAAATCATCTTGCATGGTGGAAAAACTCAGATTTACTCATCCTCTATTTTGATTAAGCCTCTACATATATTTCCATGGTTGTATTTTTATACTTTTTATGTGGAGCATTTTATGGTGGGTATTAACTGATTAATCCTGCTTGAAGATTATGAAGCCCTCAAATCTGTACACAATTCAACAAATCCAGATTAAAAGCTTTTAAGAACTTTGAATCATGAATCTCTGAGGGGCTTTAACAAATATCTATCTATTATGTGGAAGAAACTGAATTACTAGGCATTGTCACGTATATTTAAGTTATTTTAACCAGGAAAAAATAATTAGAAGTATTGGCTGCTTTGTTTGATCAGCTGTTTCTTTTGAGGACCATTTTTGTGGCAATTAGGTGCTTAGCAGTGCATGTGCAGGGATATACAGGTATAATCGCAATGATTTTCTCAATCATTTGTAATTAGTAAGAAGGTAATGGCTGATTACATTCTATGCATTGTTTATCTGCTTTAGAAAAGGGATACTAAGGATCTGAGTATAGGAGCACATCTACACTGACCACTTATGCCAAAGAATGGGGAAATCAGCTCTATGATGGCTAAATGATGCACAGCGCTGCTCTGCGTTTTTATGGGGCACAACCATCTTAATGCTACCTTAGTTTGTGTTAACCAAAGTCATGGTTTGCTCTGAATTTTCCCTGAGAAACCAGAGCAAACTATGACTTTGAGGCCATGTATACAGTTATGCATGTTCCAAGATATAATCCCCAAGCTCAGGTGACCTGGGGACATGGGATGGCAATTTCCATCTCCTTCCTGTTTTCCTCGGCATGGCTAATGGGCACAACATTACTCACGTCAGATGCTCACTGCTTGGAATGTTTCTGAAATCAGAGAAGTAAGGAGAGGAGAGGAGGAGTGAGTCCTATTCTCACCCCTAGTGTCGCTCTGGCATCCTGACTGGTATAACTCCAGCCGATGAGTAACTAACACCAGCTATGCTGTACCCACTGGCCATCTCATCAAAATGAATAGGAGTGTAATTGTAAGGGTGGCTGTCTGGTTGTGCTGAGCAAAGTTCAGTGTTGCTGGTTGGCCAGCACTTCTTCCCTCCTCTACAATAGCTGAAGGTTAGTAGTCTAAACCAGGTATGGGCAAACTTTGGCTCTCCAGGGGTTTTGGACTTCAACTTTCACACTTCCTAACAGTTGGCAGGTTCAAAAGACCTGGAGGGTCGAAGTTTGCCCATTCCTTATCTAAACCATCCCAGGTGCAATCTGGCATTTGCCACTGTGGATTAGTCTTGGGATATGTGGTCAGTGTCTGCCCATAATCTTTACAAAACTGTTTGTTTGAGTACATGGAGTAGTTAGTTGTGGTCACAGGGTACAGAATCTAAGGTTTGATCTGAATTAAAATTACTTTCTGCTGTTTTCAACAGTGTCCTCGTGGTATGTTACATTTGCTGAAATTGTAGCCCTGTGTATGTTTAACACATACGGTTATGTGTGGTCAGCAATGGTTTAGGTTTGAAGCAGACTTAAGCTTCCCAAAATTTCTTTTTAAAAACTCCTTCTCATTCAAGGTAGTTTAGCTGTTTTAATGGAAAATTTGACATGATAACATCATAGTTTTGATGTAACATTGCAGCAGAAATCTGCAATGGAAAGCATAGTTGCAATTGTAAGTATAATATTTATTTGTATAGAAAAAATAGATAATCATATAGAAATATGATTCTTCCTATATAAAAAGGAAAACTAGAACAGATTCTGTTTGCTTGGATGTGCATCTTGACATAGTTATGCAGTTGTTCGCAGATTTGTTGTATGTCACTGGATACATGGTCTGTATGGGTAAAACCAAATTTCCTTAGATGTGTTTCACATCTTCCTAATCAGATATTTTTAAAAGCAGAGCTCAGCTTGCTATACCTGTGCTACTAATTCATTGACATTCATATATTGAGAAGGACTCAATTAGATATATAGGACTGGTGGAATAATAAGATATACCGGTACTTTGTTTATTGTAGTATATATCACCAATGTTCCCAGTTTTAATGTTGTTTCTTAAATAGAATGGTCTGGGGCCAGTGTACCTAAGGGACCGTCTCGCCCTATACTGTCCCACTAGACCACTGTGTTCAGAGTCACAAAGCTTCCTGGTAATCCCAAGCTGTAAGTCCTTTCATTTGACCTCAACATGGAGAAGAGCTTTCCATATTATTGCACCAACACTTTGGAATACGCTCCCTCCAGAAGTCCATGCTCTTCCCAGCTTGCTGGCTTTACAGAAGTCCTGCAAGACCTTGCTACTCCAACAGGCGCTCGGCATTTAAAATTGCAGGCCCTCTGTTATTGGAAACTGCAGGCCCTCTGACACCTGCTACCATGTGTATTCGGGTTGTTGTATTGTTTTTATGACTTTTAATGTACTTTATATATGCTGTTTTAACCATGTTTTTATTGTGTGTAAGTCGCCCCGAGCCGGATGGGAGTGGCAACGGATAAATCCAAATAAATAAATAAATAAATATGATATACTATATGAACATACAGACTTATACACATACATACACTGGGTTT
The DNA here is from genome assembly GCA_030556195.1 of Anolis apletophallus. Classification (NCBI taxonomy): domain Eukaryota; kingdom Metazoa; phylum Chordata; class Lepidosauria; order Squamata; family Anolidae; genus Anolis; species Anolis apletophallus. Next base: position 69,632,399 of record JARBWK010000007.1, on the reverse strand, counting down.
GGAAATGTGGCATTTTTAAAACTGCTCCTGCTTTTGTTTATTTGTATAATTGAGAAAATGGTTAGAAACAAGTTTATAAAACAGTTGATGCAATTTCATTTTAATGGTGGATGAAATTGCATCAACTGTTTTATAAACTTTATAATAGTAAGCAAGCCCGAAAGGTGTCAAGTTCAGAGAGATCTATGAGGGGGGAAAACACACGCTCCAAATTCTCAACAAATCCATGTATTCAATACATTCTAAACAGTTAGCCCCCATCAAAGAATCAATGGAATATGCTTGAGTGTTGGCCTACCAAGTTTCCATTGATTTAGTGGGCCTATAAATAGAACTAACAATTGGGTTTAACCCCCTTGTCTCAGCAGGTGCAGTTTGCTTACACATAACCATAAAAATAAATTATGAATCATGAAAAAAGGCAACCACATCTAAAATAGCCTTAATTTGTAGAAGTATTGCAAGATTTTTAGTTCAATAATAGAAGGCATTTTTGCATGCATCCAAGTTCAACCCTAGCATTTTCTGAAAATTTTGGGAAGGATTCCTGTCTAAAACCCTGTATTGTTGCTCTTAGTCCACGTTGACAGGACTGTGTTATATGAACCAATGATTGTATAGAAAATGTTGTGTTCCTGTATATTTATGTCTGAGAAATAATTCAGTGAAAGCCAACTCGGTAATTAGAAGATCTCATTACCCAGAGTTGTTAATCCGGAACAAACAGATTTTGTCTTTGCATGTGCAATTCACAGCCTTGCTTCAATCTCAAGAAGAAAAATACCTTAAGTAACAGCACAAGAAAAATGTCAAATGTGTGACTTGCCTTTTTGCCTCTTGTGGTTTCCTGTCAGTTTGAATACTGTCGATCTTCTTTATCTTTAGGAACTGCTGACTACATTCCCTGTATTTTCCTTAGGATATTGTCATACTATTCATACTGAATATTGAAAATAGCACAACACACAACTTTTATTAGTGGTCAGTAGACTGATGAAGCAACAACCTTGAACTACAAATAAAGCCCATCGAATAATTTGGGCTCTGAGAAAGATTCATCAGTTGTTTGCACAATATTCTTGTTTCAGAGAAACCAGCAAAACCTGCAACTCACAAAACAAAACAAAAATCTCCATATCATGAACTCTTATTAGGATGGTGGCAAGTCGTGTCCGGAGATAAGCATCTTGAGCTCTGAGGATTACCTGGGAAGGAATCCCACTGGAGCATTGCAGCACACCAAAATCCCTGGGAGTTACACTGGACTGTGCTCTGATCTGCAAGAAGCACTGCTTGAATATCAAGCAAAAAGTGGGTGCTAGAAACAATATTCTATGAAAGTGGACTGGCACAACCTGAGGATCACAACCAGATACAGTTAAGACATCTGCCCTTGTGCTTTGCTTCTCTTCTGCTGAGTATGCATGTCTGGTGTGGAACACATCTCACTATGCTAGAACAGTGGATGTGTCTCTTAGTGAGACATGCCACATTATCACAGGATTTCTACATCCCACACCACTGGAGAAATTATACTGTTTACCCGGTATTAAATAACCTGGCATCCGTGAGGAAGTAGCAGCCAATGATGAAAGGACCAAGGCAGTGACATCTCCAGCCCATCTCCTGTGGAGGGGGTGCCCACTCACCTCTTTGGGGAGCAGCTGGTTCTCCGCGCTGGGCACCATGGCGCAGGCAAGCAGGCCAGGAGATGGAGGGAGGGAGAGCGCTCGGGAAGCATCACTAGCAGCAACAGCAGGCGGACCTGCCTTGAAGATTTAGGAAGGAGGAAGAGGAGGAAGAGGAGAGGGAAGAGGAGGATGAGTGGAGGGGGAGAGAGTTTATTTATTTATTATTTCTGGCATTTTACCCCGCTCTTCTCAACCCCCGAGGGGGGATTCAGAGCGGCTTCCAAAAAGGCACAATTTGATGCCAACACAGTAAAACACAGTATAAAGAGTTCTCGGGTAGTGTCCCCAGCAGCAACAGCAGGCAGCCTCACCTCAAAGATTTAGGAAGGAGGATGAGGAGCAGGAGGGGGAGGAGTGGAGGGAGAGAGAGCTTGCGGGAAGCATCCTCTGCAGCAACAGCAGGCCTCAGCTGGACAGCTGCCTGAGGGATGGGCCTGGCCTTTCCTCAGCAGCCTCACTTCATGGGAAGGTGGAAAAGGAGGTGGAAAAGGAGAAGGAGTGGAGGGGGAGCCAGATTTTCACAGATTTCAACAACAGCAGCCCAAGGAGCCACCGGAGCAGGAAAGAGGCGGCAGCATGCTTCCTTTGCTCTCGGTGGCAACCTCCTCTCCTCCTTCTCTTTCCTTGATTCAGCCCCCAATAAATTCTTTAAAAAGAAAAAAAAGAAAAACAGCGAGTCCGTGAAACAGCAAGTCTGCATAAAGCGAACTGCGAAACAGTGAGGGAACACTGTATTGTCAAACATTTGTTGTCTGGAATTCTACTCCGATCTCTTGAAAGTTGAGTGCAGATATCACTTTTGATTATACGTTTTGCATATCATCTCACAATTACAAAAGGCTAACATCTTCCTTGCAGTTTTTGCATAGCCCAATTAATAGTTAATGTCTTTTGGTGCAGTGAGTCTAGTCTCAATGGTGAAACTACATTTTCTAGGAAAGTTGTGTTTCTAAGGTGTGCTAACACCATTTAGCTGTTTTAAAGCACTAGATTCTAATTGATTTTTCTTTCCTTATAGTGAGATCTCTTCCATATATTGTTAGAAATGGGATTTGTGTTGTACAGGGCATCTATATCCTTTTAATAAATGAATTAATTTATTTATCCTTCTCTTCTTTCAATATGGCTCTCAGAGCAGCTTAGGAATATAGAACAGCTGTATGTAATACTGTATGTTTTGTATGTAATATTGTATGTTTTGATAACTACCATCTTCATTTCATTCTTAACTGGAATAAAGAAAAAGAACTTCATTTATATTTTTCCACATTTTGGTCAGATATTAACAGTACAGTGTTCCCTTGCTACTTCGCGGTTCAGTTTTAACGAACTTGCTGTTTCACGGATTTCAAACAATATTTATTTAAAATATATATCATGGCATTTTCATTGTTTTGTGGGTTTTTGCCACTGCCCCTCTCTGAGGCGATTTTCCCTCCTCAGTTCTCCCTCTCTCCAGCCTTGAAGCGCCTTTCCTTCCATGCCTTCACTTTATTTTAAGTTTATCAAGACTTAAAATAGTGTATAACTACTAAAATAATGTATAAATATTAAAATAAATAAAGCATCTCTACATCGTAGTTTTTCACCTATTGCAGGAGGTCCTGGAGCATATTCCCCGCAATAAGTCAGGGAACACTGCATTATGAAGAAAACAGATTTGGACATGTTAATACTTTATAAAGATATTTTATCTTTCAGTGAATACCAGGATTACATTTAAAACTGTGTTTATCATGTGCTACAACAGAATGCTGGACTATTAGAGAGCTACTTATATAAAGCAATACCTCTGACCAAGCTCACTTCAGTCCTGCCTACCAGTCAGTGAATTAAAAGCCATTTGTCTGGTGGTTTTATGAGTCTTCCCAAAGCCTGCACAATTTGCATAAGTTTCTGAGAATAAGACAGTCAAAAGATGCCATTCCCACCCAGCACAGAAATTGTTTATGCTACTCTGAAACCGCAAACTCACCCTGTGTTAAAGTGCAGAAAAATGTTAAAATTTTGTTTCTCTAAATAAGACTTGTAATTTACAATGTAATTAAAATAATAGGTAATTTTAAATGGGCATGAGTGCTTCTGTCACAAAGTTTCTTATAGATGAATAATTAAAATGATGTAATGTCAGTTCAAACAACAATTTGCTAAGATTGAGAAGAAATAAATATAACACTTGCAATGAAATACAGTAAGAGGATGAAGAATGCAGCCATGGTCGACTTCAATTTTTCAAAATCAGTCTTTCAGTATGGGACAAGATCAGGAATGGTCTGGAGCTTAGAGTTGCAGAACATTGAAAGAAGATAGGCTGCTAAAAACACAGTTTTGTCTTTTCTGAAAGATTTACAGAGTTGCTCATAACAGATCTGCAAGATTATATAGGGTGCTTTCAGATAGGCCCCAAAATACAGGACCTGTCGAGGTTTTACCTGAGGTGTCCAAACCCTGCTTGGTCCCGAATTAATTAGATATCTTGGTAAGACCTGAATCTTTGGTAAGATCTGGGGCTTACCAGATGTGGACCCAGTGTAGATTGCGCCCAGGGACCACATCATGTGATCCCTGGGACTAATCCACACAGCCCTCTTGGTTTCTCAGGTTCCATGAGCCTGGAAAACTGAAAAGGCACCTGCCCCCTCCCCAACCATTCCTTCAAAAAGCCCTTAAAAGAAGAAATAACTTGCCTAGTTGCCATTAAGGTAGTCCTGGAGTCCTCCTGGCATGTAGAAATGATGCAGATGGAGACTGGGGGAGGGGAGGGGGGGGGGAAGAGAGAGAAGGAAAATCACTCCTCACCCCCTGATCTCCTGGCACATTATTTCAATGTTCTAGGAGGACTCCAGAACTACCTTAATGGTGGCTGAGTAACTTATTTCTTTTTAAAGGGCTTTTTTTTGGCGGGGCATCCCATGTCATCCTGGTAGTCACCAAGATGGCATGGGACACCTCCCTGGGAAAGCCTAGGTTTTTGGGGCGGGCATGTGAACGTAAACCTGTACCGAAGCAGGTTTTTAAATCCTGCTTCTATGCAGGTTTAAGCCACATCTGGAAGTTCTCTTAGATACAATTTGGGAAAGGAACATGTCAGAAATGAATTGCTGGGTGAGACAAGAGACCAATAGCAGTAGATCATTAAATAAATACATAATTTTTGTATTTCAGATGTCCCTGCCTTACGTCAGAGTAAAAATGAAAAGCTGTCTCATGTGTTTTTCTAGGAAACTTTTTATCTACATTTGCTATTTCTTAGAATTACTGTATCCTAGAAGGAATATGCATACTTACATTTATCTTCACCATATAATTTCAGCCGTCTTGTGCATCTGATTGCATAACATGTTGCTATAGAATTTTTTGCACTTACCACTGATGAATGAATCTCCTCCCCCTCATCAGCTGAAAATAACAATGGGGAAGTTTTCTGTGTTCTATTCTGGACTGTCATTAGAACCTGAAGTACTCTAATGCCTTTATGTAAAGTTATTAATAATAAGTATGGAGTAGTAATGAAACATAATCTCTCCCATAATATTGATTGAATATGAATCTTGCTCAGCTTGAACATTAGAATATGCTTCCAAAAGCAGGCAGTGAGTGCCAATAAAGAGCCAGTGTGGTGTAATGTTTTGAGTACTGGACTGTGATTCTTGAGACCAGGGTCCAACTCCCTGCTTATCCATAGAAACCCATTGAGCAGGCTGAGAAGAAAGCAAAGGCAAACTCCCTTTAAAAAGGCCAAGAAAACCCCAGGATATTTTAGGGTTGCCACAAATGGGAAATGCTGTGAAGGCACTCCTATGAAATTTACCCAATCTCCCCTTCCTTTCAATTTTTCAGGTGTGATTTCTTCCCATCATTTCATTCTCCACATCTCATAACATAAAACACATTGGTCAGAAATGATTAGAAGGTATACAACAACAACAACATCAACAACAAAGTGGTACAGATGATAGTAACAATATTTATATGTAACATTACTATTTAGGTGGGGACAGAAGTGGAAATTATGGTGGTTCTCCTGATGTTGAATATGAATCCCAGCAGTTTTAACAAGTATAGGGTATAAAATTGCTGGAAGATTCAGTCCAATATCATCATCTGGAAGGATACATTTTCCTATCCCTAGATATAATAAACCAGTTGTCAGTGTAATTATGGATCTAATAATTTAAAATTTGGTTTGCACGCCTACCTATGCTACAATAAGATTAAGTCAGATTCAATGTTTAAGGACCACTATATTAGAAGTACTCTCATAAAAGTTTGGGAAAAATATTATAAGAAATTAAATATAAACACCCCACTTTGGCTCTCTCCGGTTGAGGCTTTTTGCATCCGACAAATGGACGACACTCAATGGTTATCCTACAAAGAACTGCTTTATTGGGATGGGAACGAATTTATTTTGAAAGATAGACAGCAACTCATAGCTGAAAATATAAACTTAAGTTGGTTCCCGTATCTACAGATAAATAATATATATAAAGCAAATCAAAAAAGAAGGATTTGAACACCAATATAATAAACTGGAAGAGGTGTTAATAAACAAAAAACAAAAGTTGACAGGTAAAATATACAAAATACTTCAAAATGAGAGGGAAAGACAGAAACAACCGAAAGACCACGAGATAAAGTGGTCCAGAAACATAGGATATACCATAAATTCGGATACATGGAAGGCTAAATGGAAGAATAACATCAACATATCGTATAGTCAAAGCTATAGAGAAAACTGGGTGAAAATCCTCTTCAGATGGTACTTGACCCCTGAAAAAATTGCCAGAATTTATAAAACAGCCAGCCCCAATTGCTGGCACTGCAAGGGGAAAAATGGAACATATTTCCATATGTGGTGGCTGTGTAAAAGAGCAAGGAAATTCTGGTCAATGATACACGGGGAAATCATAAAAGTTATAGGAAAAACCAAAACCAAAACACCCGAGTCCTTTCTATTAGGAATAGTAGACCCTAGCTTAAATACGGTAGAAAAAAATATCTTTATCCTAATTACAACTGCTGCGAAAATGATTTTCGCAAAATATTGGAAAGCAGATAAAATGCCCAAAAAAGACGAATGGATTCTCAAAGTAGTGGATACTATACAAATGGAAAGACTGACAGACAGACTTAAAGAAAATATAAAAAAAAATATGCACACGAAAAGCCACAAACTGTTCACACAATATTGTATAAAAGAATATGGCATAGAAATAGATTTGAATGCTTAGAGTCTTAAAAAATAGTGATTTGTCCAACGATAACTCATTTAATTGTGTACAATGTATACGTACTTAAAACTTATAATTTGAAAGATATAAGCTACCCTTCACTTTTCTTTTTACTTTAGGATCCTCTGAGGCCACCAAAGAAGGAATGAAAACTTAGTTTAGCAATAAGTCATAAGTCATTGTTATGCCCTACTACTCTTTTTATACTTCTATTTTTTCTATTCCCGTGCCCCTTTCTCCTATACCCTTTACTTCCCACTACCCCACCCACACTATTCCCATCTATATCTCTATCTTTTCCGTTGTAGAAAACAGCTGATTACGAGAGGCTATTGTCTCTATGTAATGATGTAATACCCAGTCTAGTATTTCTACATATTTATTGTACTCTCTGTTTTTATTGAAAATGTAATAAAGACTATTTTTTTTTAAAAAACAACAAAATGGTACAGATGATAGTAACAATATTTATATGTAACATTACTATTTAGGTGGGGACAGAAGTGGAAATTATGGTGGTTCTCCTGATGTTGAATATGAGTCCCAGCAGTTTTAACCAGTATAGGGTATAAAATTGCTGGAAGATTCAGTCCAATATCATCATCTGGAAGGATACATTTTCCTATCCCTAGATATAATAAACCAGTTGTCAGTGTAATTATGGATCTAATAATATGAATATTACTTTTTAAAATGAGCTTGGAACTTTCCTGGAGATCCTGTTTCTGAAAACTGTTAGGACTAATGTCTGAGAAGTTCATGTTTAAATTGTATTGTGTCTTCAGACTATGATAACATTAATGTAATCTGACGTAAAATATCTAAAGATCAAAAATTAAGATATTGTCTCTCATCGTAATAAGCTTTAAAAAAATCTACAGAGTATAACAGAAAACCGCTGTTTTCAAATCTATTTGGAATGAGCTCTATATAAAATATATTCTTGTAAGAAATGGATATACTTTGTGTATGTACTCTCAGATTCCATCCTGGAGAAGAGCAGATATATTAGTTTTGCTTTATAGCTAGCCTTTGGTCATATTATAGGTCATGCAATCATATTTGGCCCTCGTTCTACTGTAAGCTGCTTCAATATTCTGGCAAATCTAATTCATACTCACTCACCAAGTCATTCCCTTCTAAAATACCTTATATGCTTGACACAAAGCTCTAATATCAAATATGTTTAGAGAAGGAACTTATAGAGCCACAATTCTCAAGGAAAAAATGGTCCTTGAGTTATTGTTAGAAGAATCTCTTTTTAGCCATGCATTGTATTTGTATACTTTCCTGGCTTCTAATAGAAACCACACAGCAAAGCTTTTTATTTCCTGTTTTTCATAACAGATACAGGAATCTGTGTTTCTTCTTTCTGTATTGTTCAGTGATAACTGCCATGGGAGCAATTTTACATTTGTTTCAGGTTTTGTTATTTAAAAATTGTTTGTGTTTGACTTTGTAACAATGAGACTTGGCATCATTGAATTGGGAATTCTAAAGAAGAGGTTAGAAGAAAGCGAGAGAGAAGAATCTTAAGGCTTATTTGTACTACAGCCTGACTTCTGTGTCCATGAGGGATACATTCCTGAACTTTCAGTGGAAACAAGAAACAGTGGGAAATAAAGAAACTTATTCTTGAAACGAATGACTTATCCTGGAAGTTACGATAGAATTTTCCTAGAAGGCCTAGTAAATTCCTAGAGAGGATTCTTCTCTAAGACTCTTTCCAGGGTGACTCTGTGATAATTTACAATGAAAGCATATCATAGAATCACCTGGATGACCTAGAAAACTGCTAGAGAAGATATACTGGACGCAGGTATCTGAAACGACAGGTACCTATCCCATGAGTACAGAGGTTACACAGTGTTATTCTATTTTAACTGCCATGGTTTTATCATATGGCATCCTGGGATTTGCAGTTTATAAAAGGGTATTGATAATTTTCAGCCAGATCACTCTATTGGCTCAACAGACCACAAATCCCAAGATCCCATAGGATGTATCCATTATAGTTAAAGTGAAATAATAGTGCTTTATAGTTTAGTGTGAGTAAGAATTTTATGCATGCCTTTGGACCATGTACAGTGTTTCATGATTCAATGGCATACATGTATAAATCCTCTAAATGAAGATTACTACTATATGAAATTCCTCTTTCATTCAAAATTTCTTCCTTTTGAATGACCTAAGAAGTTAGGATTACATTTTCAGTTTAACAGTTCACATTCATTCCTGCAAGCAAGGCAAGGTAGGCCAGATCAATTGATTGTAGCTATCAATGGTGTGCAATAATGGTGAAAGAGGATGTTAGAGAGAGCCTAGGTTATGATTCTGTCTACTGTTTATAAGAAAACACATTTTCATTTACCCCACTTCACTGATTTTGAGATCGTATCAACCATGCATGCTATTTATTTCAGATATCTACCAGATTATAAAATGCAGAACTGATTTTGGATTGTATTGTGGTTGTGTGCAATACAGAAAAACTATATTATCACATTGCTGCACACAGTGGGGTATACAGAACCTATAATGTCATGTATAAAGGCACTGTTGTATGTTTATGGTTGTGGGCCTTTCAAGAGGTACTTGTTGCTTCACTAATTAGTGTGTAGTCTGATGGATTTATTGTGTATGATAGGTTGACAAAGTAAGCTAGTGCTCTTCTTTTATAACTATTTGACTCTTCCTGTAAGTAGGAGTGGCCTTTCCTGTTTAATATTACAATGTTAATTATAATAGTTTCTTCTTGGTTTCTAAATAAGGGCCCTTCACATAATGTAGTTCAGTACCAGCATGAAGGATGCCCACCTTAAGGTCACACAAAAGTATCTTCGGCTTCTTTGGTCATGCGACCCTGGCTCCAAAGCCAAGCTGTGCTGAAGCCGATTTGGCACGGCTGGACATGTGCTCAGTTCACACCCTCCCTGCACCCCTGAATTTCCCCCAGCGAAGAAAGAAATAGCATTTACTGCATGATAGCATTTTTCTGTTTCCATAGCATGTGATTAGGAAAGGACCCCAAGATGTATGAAGCCTCCTCTACTCTTTCCAGGTTCCTTTTCTGGTTACATGGATCAAGGGAAAGGAAGCTGCTATTTTTCTTTCTTATCCAGGGGAAAATTGGGCTTGCACAGGGTACGAAGGGATTGCCATCCCCCACACTTCAGGGCCACCTAAGCCCGGGAGTTAGGTATGGTTGTGTGGGATGACTGTGGAGACAGTGATCTGTGATCCCCATAGGGATCTAGGATGACTGTGCCCACTGCTCCAACACAGGGGAATATCCAAATCCTGGAGCATTATTCAGACCTGGGGTACAGCTACATTAAGTGAGTGTTGTGCGGATGTACACAGGCTAATGCAATTCTGCACTGCAAAATTTAGGATCTTGTTTCTCTTTGGGAGAGAAACAAGATCCTGAGATTCTGGTTTACATGCCAGCAAGGCAGTTGTTGTTGTCCATGTCAGTGGAGTGGTAAACCTGCTGTGTCTTTTAAAGGACTAGTCAAGATGTTGATGTGAAAATAGGTTAAATTAAAACAGTAACTTTTTATATTACCCATGCTCCATTACTCATTATATCCACTCATTACAGCCACATCTTTTGTTGCATGTAAAGAGAACACAACTTTTTGCAAAGTGTAACACAGGTTTTTAGATTGTAAGCCATGTTTCAATCGCTTGGAAATGTCTTATTTCTCCTCACATTGGCTCTTTGGAATAAATAAGAATTGATATTTTATTCTTTAGCAGTATCATCATATCAGTATGCCCACACACTTTCCTTTCTCATTCCCAGTCTTGTATTTTTCACTCTAGTCTTCTTGTATAACAAAATTTCTTTCTTTTAAAATATGCTGTTTTGTAGACACTAGACAGCAATATTTTAAAAATAGGCTGAACATTAGTATTTTGCCTTGGCTGTATGACAAATTTTATCAGAATTTCAGGTCACAGAGTTGCAAAGGGTGCAGTTCCAAAGTGTATACTAAGGAGATGTTGTAGCCCATACATTGAATTTTGCACATTCTATAGATTAAAAATGTTTTGAAACAAAAACTGTTTGATTTAGTATTTTCCAAAGTGATTTGGACAAATTTATATGATCTATTCTTCAGTTATTCTTGGCCACAGAGCCATGGCCACTACCTGCACATACATGTGAATATACATATCAACAAGTACTCAGTTAAAATAAATAGAGGAATAACCATTTGTAGCATCACTAATGTCACTTCATGTTTTTCTTCTGGGAACTCTAGCCTAGAAGCATTTTCCAAAGACCATAATACTATAGAATCAGAACTGGAAGAGACCACAGGGGCCATACAGTCCAACCCCATTCTGCCAGGCAGGAATACACAATAGAAGCACTCCCAACAAATGGCCATCCAGCATCCAAGGCAGCATATTGGCATATTCCACTATCAAACAGATCTTACTATCACAAAGTTCTTAATGTTCAAATTTAATATTTTTTCCTGTAGTTTGAATTCATTGCTTCATGTCCTTGTCTCTAGAAAAACAGAAAATAAGCTTCCTCCCTCTTCAATATGATATTTTTTGCAAATATTGAAACATGGCTGTCATGTCCCATCTTAACATTCTCTTTTCCAAACTCAACATACCCAGCTCCCTGTACCTGGTCCTCATAGAGCATTATTTCCAGACCATTTACCATTTTGGTTGCTCTCCTCCAGACATGTTCCAGTTTGTCAAAATCTTTTTTGAATTGTGATGCCCAGACCTGGCCACAGTATTCCAGAAGAGGTCTGACCAAAACAGAAGAGAGTGGTACTATTACTTCTTTTGATCTGGACACTATACTTTTATTGATGTAGCTTAGAATTGCATTTCTTTAATGGGTACCACAATACAGTGTTGACTATTTGTCTGCAAGCTCTCCTGTGGGTGATCTCATGGGCTGAGAAGTTATCTTTTATAGTGTTTTCCCATCACCTCTTATAGACTTAGGAGGGAAACCACTTTGTATCATTCTAACTGTGGCCAAGTAACAGAATGCTCAACTAGCCAGCATTTTGTTCCTTGGCTTGCTTATTTTCCTGCTGGCTTCCATCAATCTGTGCACAGTGCTGTGCTTCTGGCTTACTCACAATGGCACAAGGTCTCGCTGTGGCAGGAACAAATCAACTCTGCAATGCCAAATAAATTCAACCCACTTAACTAATGCTTAGTTCAAGAATTCAAGCTGCCATTTCACAGAAAGAGCCCAACGCTCATGTGGAAGGGGAAGAATTGGGACTACAGACAGTACCCAAGTTTGTTCTTAAGTTGAACTTGTATGTAAGTCAGAAAAGAAAAATTTGGCTTGTTGTGGTAACAAGGATTGGTGAGAAAGCTTCAGTGGAGACAGCTTTTCCCCATGATAACTTTTCCAGGAGTGAATTTCCCTTCCTGGGGGTAGATTTCTCACACTTCCTGTTGTCTTACCCTCATTCTTAAATATGAGTCATTTGGAAGTCAGATGTTTGCAACTCGGACACTGCCTGTAGTTCTGCACAACCTAGATGAAAGTATTGTTCATATCATGAATGGGTGAATAATTGATATGTAATAATCACAAATTAGGTGAAGGAAAGCTTTTAAAAAAAATACAGCAGTTTCTGTCTTTTAAACTAGAAGTTATATTATCTAGCATTTTGTTAGCTGGATTGTTTCCTGGTATATTATCCCAACTATAGTATTTTTCAGAAATAAAGATGCATAATTGGTATGCATACATTAAACTATGTTTTAAACTTAGGTAGAGCCTTGGGAAGGGTGGTTTATCAAATCGAAATAAATAATAATAATAATAAATAGAATAATCCTAAACACATTCAAATCTTACATTTCCCACTAGACAATATAGTCTGTATAACATGACTAAGCTAGGAGAAATGAGATGTATGGAACTAATGGTTGAACATAAGAAGATTGCATGTGTTCTGTTTTTCTTGACATTATCTTTCCTCTTTCCGGAACTCTTATCTATTATTCCTCATGACATATTTGCTGTCACGTAGCCATGACAGCTTACAAATGATGGCTTCACTTGTTTCTCACTACTTGTCAGACATTAGATTTTGTTGACCTTCAACAATACATCTGTGCTTTCTGGAGAAGTTCCTGCATTAACTCCCTTTCAAAAAGGATTAATGAAAGTTTCTTGTAGCATTGCTCCAGAAATAAATTCATATTTAAGTTCTTGCCAAAAATTCAGATATGCTTCAGCTCTACTTTTATTAATACACTATCTGATATAAAGGGTTTTCATTTTTCTTAAATAATACTTAAAACCCCTACCATGTATACTAGATATAAAATGAAAGAGTGGGTGGGTACAGGTATTCAGAATTTTTATAATGATTACAAGTGGGGCCTGCAATAAATGTTTTACTTTAATGGCACATTTTTGTTTATTATTTATTTATTTATTTATTTATTTATTGTGTCAGACGCAAATTGATGGTACAGTTGTAATGTATTTCGAAACACAAAGTTTAAAATGTGGCATTGTACTAAATGTCCTTTAATCAGTAGCTGGCCACTTGGAATGCCTCTGCTATTAGAAGGTCCTCTACTGTGCATGTGGCAGGGCTCAGACTGCATTGTAATTGGTGGTCTGTGGTTTGCTCTTCTCCACACTCACATATCACGGGCTCCACTTTGTAGCCCCATTTCTTAAGGTTGGCTCTGCATCTTGTGGTGCCAGAGCGCAGTCTGTTCAGCACCTTCTAAGTCGTCCAGTGCACAGGAAGGAGTCTCTCATTCGGTATCAGCCATGGATTGAGCTTCTGAATTTGAACCTGCCACTTTTGGATTCTCATTTGCTGAGGTGTTCCTGCGAGTACCTCTGTAGATCTTAGAAAGCTGTTTCTTGATTAAGGCATGGACATGCTGGCTGATATCCAAACAGGGGATGGGCAAGAGATGTCACTGCCTTGGTCTTTTCATTATGGGCTGCTACTTCCTCGCGGATGTCAGGTGATGTAATACCGGCTAAACACTATAATTTCTCCAGTGGTGTGGGGCATAGAAATCCTGTGATAATGCAGCCTGCCTCATTAAGAGACACATCCACTGTTTTAACGTAGTAAGAAATGTGTCAGGCAGTGCTTCTTGCAAGTCAGAGCATGGTCCAGGGTAACTCCCAGGTAGTTTGGCATGCTGCAATGCTCCAGTGGGATTTTTTCCCCAGGTAATCTTCAGAGCTTGAGGTGCTTGCCTGTTCTTAAAGTGAAAAGCACATGTCTTCATTTTAGATGGATTAGGAATCAGCTGGTTTTCCTTGTAATAGGCAGTAAGAGCATCTAAAGCAGTGGTTCTCAACCTGTGGGTCCCCAGCTGTTTTGGCCTACAACTCCCAGAAATCCCTGCCAGTTTATCAGCTGTTGGGATTTCTGGGAATTGATGGCCAAAACATCTGGGGACCCACAGGTTGAGAACCACTGATCTAAAGCTTTGGAGACCTTCAGTTCAACTATTTCAGGGCTCCCTGCCTGGGCAGTGATGGCATGATTGTCAGCATAGATGAAACTCTCTGTGCCTTCTGGCAGTGGCTGGTCATTTGTGTAAATGTTAAATATTGATGAAGCAAGTACGCTACCCTGAGACAGGCTGTTCTGTTTTCACCATCTGCTTCTCTGGCTCTGAAATTAAACAAAAAAACCGGAGCTTCTATGGAGCAGGTATGGTGGTAGTCCTCAGTCTGCACAAGAAACAACTTGCAGCAGGCACATTTTAATATGTATGCATGAATACATACAGACTGAATTATTTAAGGATAGTATTTTAAAATGGTTTAAAGATACTGTTTTAGTTCTAAGAGCTATCTTTTAGATTACTATAATCATCTACCATATTTGATTAATTTTGATCTCTCTTCTGTTTCGATCTTATTAAAAATCCTTTTGAAGTAATAGCTCATTGATTGCTTTAAATGTATTTTGTATTTAATTGTATTCTTAAATGAATGATACCCATCTCAAATGTTTGCTGAAAGCTTTTTAATCAACTTTTTATTTTATGTATTTGTGTCAAGGGGACCCTGAAACATCATAACAACGAACGAACAAACAAATAAAACATTTTCTCTGTTTTTACCTATTCAAACATTATGCAAGCTGACATATGACAACATAGAAGGCAAATCTGAGAATAAGCGGGGCTTTCAAAAGCCCTGCTATTGAAAAACAGAAGCTTGAGTGAAATCCAATGTGTTCCATCTTACTGTCTGAATGAATAACTGTTTTATTTTATGTCTTTGTCCACTTTCAAGTAGATCATATCTGAGTTTGATTTGCACTTTTAAAAATATATTAATGGCAATATTCTGCATTATAAAAAGATACCCTTTCAAATTCAATGAGCTTTGTGTAGTTAGGCTGTGTTGTTTGAGGAAATAGAATCTCTTCCTATACCTGCTCATTTCAGCTTTTCAAATTACATTTCATTCAAGTTTCCCCTTAACAGTGATAGTATGGACATATTTTTACCATAAATAAACAGTTGGGTATAAAAGCAATATGGTTTACTGTGAGTATTTCTGAGGCTAAGATTTTTCTAAAATATTACCTAAGCAATTAAAATACTGCAGGGTTCTTTTTTCCTTTTTGCATCTGAATATACTCAGTGGGATAATTTCACATTCAGTGCCTCACCTACATCAGCTAATGAATTCAGTTGCTGAAAGATTAGAAGAATATTGGAGTGTGTTAATAAGTTAACAACTTCCAATAATGACCTGCTTCCTGCTGATATACCTCTAGTGTTATTACCACTTGTGATAATTAGATTATATATATATGTGTGTGTGTGTGTGTACACATATACACACACACACACATATACACACAAACATATATATACACACACACATACACACACTCTAGGGATTAATCATATAAAATATGATTCTTCTTCGAGGGCTCTGTGAATGCACACTTATGAAGTTTGCGCGCCAGCGCGGGCTTCCAACGGAAACTTTCCCAGTTTGAAAAGTTTTGGCGGTAGCTCCGCCCAGCCGGCCCGGAGGGCATAAAAGGCGCCTCCATGCGTGCCCACCCCATTCCTTTGTTTTCCGCCACTTGGGCAACATCGGAAATACGGCTGGTTGTGTGAGCATAGTATGTCCACAACCAGTTTCAAAAAGTGTTTATCCTGCGGTGGCAAGATCCCGGACTGCGACGGTCACTCGAAGTGCCTTCGGTGTCTCGGAGAGGGGCATGTTGTTCCTGTCTGCCGACACTGCCAGGCCTTCTCGTTGCACACCAGAAGAGCGAGAGCCCGGAGGCTTCAGGCCTACCTGACGGAGCGTGCTCTCTGCCCTCCAGAGATGGCGACGGCTGTCCCATCTACCTCCTTGGGGACTGGGGCGGCTGCTCCGGCTCCCACCGTGTCGACCGCTCACCCGGCCGGGAAGAAGCGTCCACGGAAGGAGAAGGGCACGAAGTCTGTCTCATCGAAGACTTCGGCGCCAAAGAGGCCCTGCACCATGACGACAGAGACGGTTCAGCTGCCTCCACCCCGCTGGTCGTCGGCGAGCTCAATGGCGTCGGGCCTCTCCCAGAGGTCGGCCATTTCGAAGACTCCCTCCAACAGGCCTGGTTCCTGTGACTCCAGGCAAGTCTCTGGAGGCCGGAGCCTCGAGACCCCCATCTCCGAAGAGACGCAGGACTCTGACGTCATCATCATCGGCGTCGTGCCCTGATTCCCCGCCTGCCCCTGTTCTCGCTGTGGAGACAGGGGTAGAGCAGCAAACCATCTCACCGGGAGACTCGGTACAGACCGTCGTCAGAGTTCCCCTGGCGCAGCCTTCGGTCCGACAACTGTTTGTGACGTCGCCCGAAAAAGGCAGGCAGACGACAAGGCTCACCATGGCCCCAGCCTCAAAGAAGCCTCCCCCTGCATCGACGGTGGTCACCGCAGTCCCATCTACGTCGAGATCGGCACCGGCGTCTTCACTTCCGGCGGGACCGGAAGTGGTTCCGCCATTGTCTGAGGACGAGCTTGAGGAAGGTGAGGCCCCGCGATCGGTGATGTCGGGGTCCATCTTGTCGGTCGCCATGGACCAAACACCTTCCCACAGAGGCTGTGAGTTGGAACCATCCTCGTCACCGACAGACTCTGCAAGAGCCTTCGGTGAACAAGTGGGTCGAATGGCAAGAGGTTCGTCGTCGAGACGGAGCCGTCCGAGGTGATCTTGAGGGAGGTCAACAGCTTGCTTCAAAAGGGAGCAGTATCACCGCTTCCGAAGGGCAAGGAAAGAGAGGCATTCTTCTCACGGTACTTCACCATACCGAAGTCAGACGGTACCCTGCGACCCATCCTGGACCTCAGAGACCTAAACGCGTACGTTTCGCCGAGGAAATTCAGGATGGTGTCAGTGTCGTCCATCCTCCCTCTTCTACGGGCGGGCGACCACTTCGCCTCGATCGACCTTCGGGACGCGTACTTCCACGTCTCGATCAGACCTGCCCATCGACGCTTCCTGAGCTTCAAGGTGGCCGGAAGGGCGTACCATTTCAACGTCCTTCCCTTCGGCCTTGGGACGGCTCCTCGAACATTCTCCAAGTGCATGTTGGTCGTGCCTGCGCACTTGAGAAGGGAGAAAATCTGGATGTTCCCGTACCTGGACGACTGACTGCTGGCGGCTCAGTCCCCGGAACTGCTGCAACAAAAGGTCACAGCGACACTTCGACTACTCTCGTCGTTAGGCCTACATCTCAATGAGGAAAAGTCGCAGCTTGTCCCATGCATGACCATAAAGTTCATCGGGACAATGTTCGACTCCGTCGATCAGCTCGCCTATCTGCCAGAGGTCAGGTTTCAGGCGCTTCGGTGCGAGGTGAACAGCTGCACCCGGCCCTCCATCATGGCGAAGCAGGTCCAAGTCACGCTGGGCCATATGGCATCCACGGTGGCCGTCACTCCACTGGCGAGACTACGCTTCAGACCGCTGCAACGTTGGTTTCTCGACCACTTCGACCCAGTCAGGGAGCATCACTCAAAGAGGCTCTCCCTCCCAGAAAAGGTCAAGGACTCCCTCCGGTGGTGGACCTCCAGCGCCAACGTTTGCCTGGGGGTGCCATTCCACATGGTGACCCCATCCATCACGATAACGACGGATGTGTCGCTGCTTGCCTGGGGAGGCCACACAGAGAGCCTGTCGATCAACGGTCAATGGTCGGTGGTGGAGAGGCTCCACCACATCAATTACCTCGAGCTCCTGGCCATAGCCAAGACTCTTCGGGCCTTCGCTCCTCTGGTCAGGGGACACGTAGTACTGGTCAGGACAGACAACATAGTGGCCATGTACTACGTAAACAAGCAAGGCGGAACGGGCTCGAGAAGACTCCTGGCCCTAGCCCAGAGCTTGTGGGAGTGGTGTGTTCGTCACCAGGTGACTCCCAGAGCCATCCATCTCCCGGGAGTCGAGAACTTGGAGGCGGACCCTCTCAGCAGAACCAGCTGGTCGTCCCACGAATGGATGCTGTTCCACTTCTTCTCCGCATCATCGAGAAGATCCAGCTATCGGGGACCAACTGCATCCTCATCGCTCCCTACTGGCCGAGGCAAGTCTGGTTCCCGACCCTGCTACACTTGGCCGAGGGGAGATACATACAGCTCCCTCGCCGACCAGATCTTCTGACTCGGGAGAAGGGGTTGCTTCTACACCCGGACCTTCCGTCCCTGCACTTAACGGCTTGGAGGATCTCCCGGCGCCAGACGTCTCACCGGCCGTAGCGGTGATCTTGGCTGCAGCCCACAAACCGGCAACGTCGAAGGCGTACTCGGCTTGCCTCGCCCGCTTCGCCAGGTTCCAGACCGCCCGTTCCAGCGCCGTCTTCCCACTCTCGATTCCGGCGGTCCTTGACTTCCTGGCTGGTCTGGTCGACAGAGGGCTGTCCATGTCCTCAGTGAAGACCCACCTGGCGGCGCTCACCTGGCAGAGTCAGCAAAAGGGTGGCCCTTACTGTTCCAGTACCCGATGGTCAAGAGATTCCTGAGAGGGGTTAGCAACACCCGCCCCCCGTGCATCCACCGACGCCCGGCTGGAACCTTGACCTGGTGCTGTCCTGCCTTGCGGCCCCACCGTTCGAGCCGTTGTTGTCCGTCGACTAACGCCTCCTTTCTTGGAAGGTGGCTTTCCTGGTCGCCATTGCTTCAGTGCGTCAACCCTCCGAACTGGCGACGCTGCGTGTGGACGAGCCCTACCTGCTGTTCCTAGCGGACAGGGCCATCTTGCGGACAGACATCACCTTCCTCCCTAAGGTGGTGTCCCCTTTCATGTAAATACTGACATTGTGCTTCCAGATCTGGTGCCCTCTCCGTCCATGGGGAACGAGTCGACCCTCAGAGCCCTCGATGTGAGAAGAGCCCTCTGGGTCTACAAGGGCAGGTCTGCAGACTACCGGAGGTCGACTAGACTCTTCGTCTTTTACGCCACCGACAAGCTGGGCTTGCCGGTGTCGTCTCAGAGGCTGTCTAATTGGGTGGCTTCCCTGGTTGAGTTGTGCTATCAGATAGCCCGTCAACCATTTCTCCCTAGAGTTAAGGGCCGCTCGACTAGAGCAGTGGCCACGTCGACGGCTTTTCTCCAGGGGATTCCTCTGGACTCAATATGTAGGGTGGCCATCTGGGCCAACCCCTCCACCTTCACATCCCATTACCGGGTAGACACCCTATTTGGGAGGGAGGCGGCGTTTGGTCGAGCGATCCTCACTCCCAAAGGCCTACAGGGATAGGGTCTAACAGACGACCCTGTTTTGTTGCTCCCTCTAGTGTTTAGATCGACAGTTCTTGGGTCGATCAGACCTCTCCATCATGGTAGAGAGGCTAAGTGTTTACCGTGCCCCGGGCCCCGGGGTCACAGTCTACCTGTTAAAGCGCGCTTTACCTAGAAATCTATGGTTCTATGTGGCACCGGTTGTGCACTGATACTGTGAGGCCTGCGTGCCTGACATGAATGGTGCTTGTTGCACTTACTGTTGTGAGGCCTGGGTGCCTGGCATGAATGGTGCTTTTCGCACTTTATACCGTGAGGCCTGTGTGCCTGACATGAATGGTGCTTCTTGCACTATGTTTACAAGTTGGGAGCATGTCTTCCACTCTTATTTATTACAGTGTTGATAATGTTATTTATACATATTGCTGGTTGCAATAAACCTGTTTGGTTTTTCAAAATTGGCTGGTTTGTTCCCACCTCCTTTACCTTAGCTCAGTAAGTCTTCATAGGTGTGCATTCACAGAGCCCTCACTGAAGAATGGTAGGTTACATACCCGTGACCATCTTTCTTCGAGTGGAGCTCTGTGAATCCACACGAACCCGCCCGGCCGTCCCCTCTATCTCAAACCACCCTTTCCTAGTTGCAAATGTGGCATAGGAATGGGGTGGGCGCGCATGGAGGCGCCTTTTATGCCCCCGGGCCGGCTGGGCGGAGCTACCGCCAAAACTTTTCAAATTGGGAAAGTTTCCGTTGGAAGCCCGCGCTGGCGCGCAAACTTCATAAGTGTGGATTCACAGAGCTCCACTCGAAGAAAGATGGTCACAGGTATGTAACCTACCATTATTAAATTACTGACAAACTTTTTTCACATAAATGCTCCCCTCTTCTTGCCATACATTTTTATTTGTTGTGTTTCGATTGTGGTGGTATCACAATGTTATAGTCTGTGAAAAGCTATGCTTTGTGACCTGGGTTCAAAGAAATTGGTCTTTTTGAAAACTTGAAGCCCTCCAATGCATTGTATACTAATCTCAAGAAAAGATTATTGAAAAATTAATTCTACAACTAAAGTTGGGTATCAAAAAAGAAAATATTGTGTCTTGCTACAAGTAATGCCATGTCTCTGGCAACATTATCACTTTCATTAAACACAAATGAAGTTGTATTGGAAGGGGATTTAGTATTGGTGGGACCAAAAAACAGTGCAGCTTCATGATATTAAAATTGGTTTTACAGTGAAGCATATTCCCGTGAACAGCAGCAAATATGATCTAGCTGATGCTATGTCATGATTTGGAACAAGTATTTGTTGCTTATAGTTTCAGAAGGGCATTGGTAATATATATTCTGGAAGGTGAAGATGTTTGCTGTGGAACAGCTAGATTCTGCAGAAAATGGAAAATGCAAACAATATTATTTGTATCTCTTATTTTATTACTGAGTCATAACTGAAGTATTGTGGAGGAAAAACATGTATGTTGTCAGGAACCAGTGGGGTTATTGCAGTATTTCTGGTTTTTATCTTGAATAATTTTATAAGGGATTTGGTTTCTATCCACAGCATACCCTACTCATATGCTAAAGAAGTATAGCCCACTTTTCTTCTTCAGCCATTGAGGTAATATATATGGGGTATATACAGTATTGCATATTATAGGAATCCAAAAGAAGTTGACCATAGGACCTAGAGATTCCTAGGCCCCGGGGGCATTGTGAAGGCAGCAAATGGTGGGAAGGAGGCAGGGGAGCAGGGAGGCTGAGGGACCTCCCACGGAGCCGCTAACTGTGCTTTATGGAGCCTTAATGGCTCCACAGAGCACACTTTGAGAACCGCTGACTCAATCCATAGGTTTGTGCATTTATTTAGATTACTTTTTAAATACCTATTTTATTTATCCTCATCTAGCCAATCGGTTTCCCATATCCTTTATCCCTCTGCCCATTGAAGTTGGAATAATGGCATTCTGATTTCTACTACTGTTATGACCCATAGTTTTTATGAAGGCATAAAAATACTTTATTGCCTTTTATGTCTATAAGTGATCCATCAGACACAGCGAGTTCCTTTCTTTAACAACATTTCAGGGGAGTAGAAATGAAAGAACTCTGAGTCAGGTCTGGGTCAATACACAGAGTGCACAAGAATATCATCATTTGCAGAAGCAGTGACAGCTACCTGTCAGTAAACAAGCCAAACAGGAGAGCATCCTACTGGGTCATAATTCAAAGCAGAAAAAACAAAAGAGTAGACCAGCAAGAATGCCAAACAAGACAAGGAAGCATGATTGCAAGAAGTCAGGAGTGCTGAGAGCAGGGATCAGGCCAGTAGGGGTTCAACTTTCATCCCATGATGTACATGTATATCTACTTCTGGTGGTGCTTCGTGGCAAAACTGAAGAGGAACTGGCATAGGCTGCATTGGCAGCAACATGGAAACCTTCCTGTGTTGGATTAGGATGAATGGTGGAGGCTGGGCGATGGATACTTCCCCCCGTATGATGGGGTAAAGAGGAAGTTGGGCGATGCAAGGTGTGGGGTGATGGGTTTTCCCACCCCCTGCTGGGCACTGCCAGATTTGCCACGGTCCTTGGCAATTCTGGTGGCAAATGCGATAAGGTCCCTTGTCAATGAACCTCTTTACACCATACCTCTGTTGTCATGTACTCTTTTCTTCAAACTCTGTCTTCTCCTAATCTTTCTCCATTGTATCTTCAGAGGATCCATATGGTTGTTGGCTGA
Organism: Anolis apletophallus; assembly: GCA_030556195.1. NCBI lineage: Eukaryota > Metazoa > Chordata > Lepidosauria > Squamata > Anolidae > Anolis > Anolis apletophallus. Next base: position 69,609,995 of record JARBWK010000007.1, on the reverse strand, counting down.
AGTGTCATGGTCAGCTTTTGGGGCTAAGACTTATAAAGCATCTTGTTCTAGAACTGGAGAAATCATATTGCCATGGAAAACAAATAACGCCCCTTCCCAACCATCAACAAAGTGAATCATGGCAGACGGTGTGACCACACCTACTACTTCATGTCCCAGGTCACATGACATGGTGGAGTTTCTCAATCTGCGGATTCAGCTAGCATATAGCTTATTTCTATATCTCACTTCCAGAAGTGATCCCTGAATGTTTGTGCTTTATCTTGCAACCTACAGGAACAGGCTTTGTGAAAAGAGAAAGGCATGGTTAGAGGCCAGATTCAAATAGTGTGAAGACTGGGTTAGGGCTGGAGATTCTTTCCCTCTTATTTATTCTAGAGTGTTATTAATGAAAGATTTTGGATGTGCATATTCATACCATTGTTACCAATATGTTTGGATAGTTTTGAAAACTTTCTTATAACTTTAATCTTCTTAACAGTGATATCCTACCTATATCTACAGAGAAGTAAGTCCTGTTGCATTCAAAGAGGCTTTGAAATTGATGCCTGAATGCATTTTCTATGGATTAGCTTTCAGTATGATAGGATTTTAAAAGGAAAGACAGCATTCTTCTTTCAGGCTTCCAGAATCCTCCCACATAGCTTTAAGCTTCCTCCCTTGAATTAAACCCTCTTGTTATCTTGTTAACACGCCCTATCAGTGTGGTTTTTCACCACTGGGATACTATTACTTTAAATATAAATGTATGTAATTTATGCATAATTTGAGTAAATTATGTAATAAAATATTTTGAGCTTTTATCTTTCAAACTCTTGAATACCTCATAGTATGTTGGCAAGCTTTGCCTCTAGTTTGGTGCCTCATTTTCAAGGCATCGCTTTGGGTATTGCATCTTAAAAGAATACAGTGTCTCTATTTCTAAGTGTTGCATTATGATAGGGTTAACCTGTAGGCCGTATGCTGATATTGATACAGCAAAAGAGTGTCATAGAAACCAGTAGGAAAATAAAGGCACTCCTTCTTCTTTCTGACAGCTTCATTTTTGTCTTTCTCTTCTTTCTTTTGCTATTACTTTTCCCACATGGACTCATAGGGAAGTGACAGCTATTTCTGACACAGACCTGAACTGATTACTGGTTGAAGGTTGACAAATTTAGGTTGATTATTGCATAAGATCAGAGCAAGGAGGGCCTTCACATCCCCCTTTTAGTGCTAAAAGACAATGATAGTTAGTCAATATGGAATATGAATTATCTGCTTCAGCAATGCTGCCCTTCAACCAGTAATGCGTTTGCGATTTTAGATGGAGTTGTTGCATTAACAACGAAGACACCCATCCGTGAAGATACCTCCACTGATGATATTGTAATACCAAGAGCATTATCCAAACAAAAAAAACCCAAGTTATAATAATTGATCTTTTGTACTTGAGTTGAGTGTGTAAGTTCCTAACAAAGGATTATTCATCAATTCTTTCATGTATATTTTTTGAAAACTTAGTGATGTTGCAGAGAATGAGCAATCAAAAAGAATGCACTACTATTTTTATAACCATAATGTGCAAGCAACTGTGCTCTTCTTAAATATTTCTATTTATTTATGTCATTCAGACACCTTAGAAAAGAGGTTTGGGTCTAGCTAATAACTTTCAGAATGAGCAGCGGATGCTGCCACTGGATTTTGCATCTGCATGTTATTCTGCATAGATTGAATTGTGTCTCAACACCCGTGCTTTCAAAAATAATGTGAAAAATGTTTTCTGCACGTATGTCTGCTCTTGCTCTGTAGACAAACATTTTGTTCCAGAGAGGCACATGAACATTTGCAGTTAGATTTTTTCTTTCTATATTATATCTTTCAACAACAGTTCCACTGCAGCTTGTTGTATGTTGAAACTGCCCAAGAGTGCAATCTCAATCTTAAAGACCCATTCTTACCTATATTAAAGATTATAGTACAAAGTATTACATTCTAAGAATGTTGGTTGAAATTGCATTTTGATGTTTTCTTTTTGAAAAAAACCCAAATGTTTTTACAGCCATAGGAGCAAGTTGTAAAGAGGAAGAGAGATAATGAATAGTCAAATAGTCCTTAAAATGCATTCTTCCCCCAAACTATCTTAAATTAAATTGGAAGTAGGTTTGGGATGCTGATAACTGATTGAATTGTAGGTTTCATGCTACTTCTGTCTTTTCATGTGTTTTTCTAGTACCACCTCTCTCTCAAGAGAGAAGAAATGCCTCAAAAATTGCCAATTACTTAAAAATAATTATGAAAAAACTTGGAAAGAAATTAAAGAAGTGTTGCAACCTAAACTTGGACGGACCCTTAGTAAACCATCGCACAGCAACTGCGGTTAAATGCTTTATGTAGAATAAGTAAAAATAGGTAGGGAAGGCAAGGATAGATTAGTTCAGTGATGCTCCCAGCATCCAGTATAGAAAAGCAATAGTCTTTAAGAGTCCAATAAGTGAGCAATAATCTTGGTGCCGCAATTGGCTAAATCCAGAAGTTTCTTGATACAAAGCTTGGTAAGATTTAGAGTCCAAAAACAAGAAGGCTCCCTGGCTCAGACAAAGTTCCATGAAGCTTTGCAAGGTAGCTAAAACGTTGGCACGAGATCCCGAGCTCATTCTGGGATGAATCTTTATAGGCCCCGGTTGCTTTGATTTAGAATACGCTGACTACGTCGGAGCTCTCTCACAGGAACGGCTGGGAAGCTTTTCGTTCCCACCGCATCTTGGTCCGATTGGAATGTAAGCTTGTTAGTGCAACCACCTGGCCTCTCAGGAGGATCTGTTGCTTCATGGTACCAGGCTTCCTTATCGGCCTGTGAAACCATAGGGCTGCGCCTGTCCTTGGGCGATTGGAGTTCACTTAGAGGTTGCTGCAGAGGTTTGCTTCCAAGCCTCTCTGAATTTTTGGTTTTAACATGGTGTTGGTCTGGTTTGCTCCTAGTACCTGGCTGGGGTGTGACAAGAAGATATAGCAAAATGGCAAAATTCAAATCTCGGGAATAATTTCAACAATAAAAATGAAAATTTTTCCGAAACTAAATTTTCTATTCCAAATGCTTCCTATCCTAAAAAATCAAACCATATTTAAAAGATGGCAAATTGAATTGTCCACATTTATATGGAGAGGAAAAAAGCAAGAATCAAAGCAAAATATTATCGCCCTTTGAGGCCTTGGCAACCTGACCCCCCTGGATAAACCACACAGCGGCTGAGGTGCAACGGGTTTTATTTAGAGTAGGTAAGTATAGGAAAGAGGTTGGAGGCAATCCTTATAGTGCCTCCAACTAGCAGCCAAACAGGAATCAGCAAAGGTGTGAGTGCTCCGCAGCAAAAGGAGCACAGCGGGAAAACGGGAACACAAGCCGGATGCAAAGAGTCTCTTGGAATCCTAGCCGAAGCAAGTAAGGCTGGGACACGTTGGTTTTAAGGCAAATAGTTCAAAAGGCAAAAGAGTCTTTCAGGATCAATCACTGGGTTTCGACGACGAACAGGAACAAGGCAATACTGGAACAAGTCAGCCTGAAGCAAGCTGGCTGGCAAGGCTTGATGGAAGGCCCGACTGGCCTAACCCACAAGATCTTCTCCCAAACGCATTGTTGGTACAAGACACCGGCATGGGGGTCTGCAAGGCAGTTATAGTGTTCCTTAGTTGCATCGCACGTCAAAAGCTAAGATTGATGATCCCTTGTATGTTTTGTGAACTCAGTACTCTTGGAATGTGGTGCTCGTTAGCAAGTGCCATCTGGGCTGGGGAGTCAGGCTTTCTACTCCCGCGGCCCGCTTCCATTATCAGGGAGGCAGAGATGGTACAACCTTGAAAGGCCTATGTTATGCTTGCATCCCTAGTCTTCTCACGGGAAAAGCACGGGAGGCCCAAGCAGGGTTTGAGAGCTGGTTTGGAAATTATACTCTGGTTACCTTGGCCAGAACTTTGCTCAAGCAGAAGTGACGCCTGAGGCCCTTGAGGTGTGACAAATATCTACAAGAGCTGACCCAGAACAGAGGATTTGGTATGCCTGATTTAATATCTTATTATGAGGCAAATTGCTTGGGTGGTGTTAAAGATTGGTTAAATCTAAAAGATAGAAAATTAATAAACTTAGAAGGTTATGAAAATAAATTTGGTTGGCATGCACATCTGTTTTATAACAAAGATAAAGATGACAAAAACTTTAAAAACCATATTATAAAAGCACCGCTGTTTAAAGTTTGGTGTAAATATAAAGAAAAAATCTGGACCAAGCTTCCAATGTGGATATCACCAATAGAAGCCTTTCAAATTAAGAATGTAGATAGAGAAAAATGGCCAACATATAAAGATCTATTGAAAAAAGAAGACAATATTATACATTTGAAAAAACAAGATGAATTAATGACTTGGAATATTAACTGGTATCAATACAATCAAATAAAAATGAGATTTGCAGAAGATAAAAAAATCGGTTGGGAGGAAGGAAAACCGAAAGGAGAGAAAATTTTATTTCAATCCGGGAAAAAAACTGTAAGCAAATTATATAATTTCATTTTAGAAAATAAATATGAAAAAAACCCAATAAAAGATTATATGAAAAATGGTCGGCAAATATTGGCTATAACATCCCATTGGAAAACTGGGAAAGAATGTGTAGAATAAAATTAAAACATACATATGCGTACTCCTTAAAAGAAAATCAATTAAAAGTAATATACAGGTGGTATATTACTCCTGTACAAATAGCAAAAATATACAAAAATGGAGACTCAAGGTGCTGGAAGTGCCACAAAGAAAAAAGAACCTTCTTCCACCAATGGTGGTCTTGTGATATTGTGAAAAAGTTTTGGAAAATGGTGCATAGAATAATGCAAGAAATTGTTCAAATTAAAATAGATTTAAAACCTGAATTGTACCTCCTGAATATTGCAGAAATTAAAAAGATGGAAAAGATGTGGAAAGATTAATATCATTTATTACAACCGCTGCCAGAATTATACTGGCAAGATATTGGAAGATGAAAGAAATCCCGGGAGAAGAACTGCTTTACAAGATCTTAGAGATAGCTGAAACGGACAAACTAACAAATTTATTAAGAAATAATACCTCTAAACAATTCAATGAAACATGGAAACCATTTGTTACATATATAAAGAATAAGAAAAATGTTAATTTAAAAGGACTCTAGATTAGGATATTAGAAATTTATAAGTTAAGAAACAAAATACTCATTTATTCCTTATAGCACTGCGTGAAGCCAAGTCTTTTGTTTTTAAAAGTTGTTTCCCCCAGAATGTCTACCCCATTGTATACCCCACCCTCCCTCTTCCCCCATCCCACACCCTTATATGGATTAGTATGTATATGTTTTTATACTCAGGACAGAAGGTCTGTCTGTCCAAGTGTATGTACTTTGTTTGTATATTTTATGAAAATCAATAAAACTTTGTTTTTTTAAAAGAAAGAGAGAAGAAATGCCGCTAATCTCTATCAGAATCAGGGGAATGTTTGGGCTTGGGAAAGTAATGTTGGATAGTAAGAATAAGAGAATGTTCAAGTATTCACATTAAGGAATTGTTTATTATTTAATTATTTACTTTATTTCTACCCCACCTTTCTTACTATTGGAATCGATAAGATCTTTAAAGTGTTTCAAGTGATTGAGTATAGAATCTGAAAATGTCAATTTATTTTGAGGATGGGGAGGAGGAGCAATTTCCAACCCCCATTGAAAAACCACCCTTTGTTTTTGAACATTTTTTTTCACTTTTTAAAGCAAGTGTGCCTAGAACAGCTCTTTTTACTGTTTGCAGCAATCACTCGATAGGAAGGCATGTTCTTTTGTCCTTGTGTCAGTTTCTACAGTGTCCCTTCCCCTAATCATTGTGTTTTCATAAAAGTACTCCAGCTGCAATGCAGTGCTTCTGTAGTATTTTCATTGAAGTGTGGATTCTTATGATTGTGGTTTTTGGTATAGTGGAATATGTAATATACATATGACATACAGTATATAGAGTTGTATTTCAAGGTACATGCCTGTGATCCTTCCACCTTTTCAGTTTCTTTTCCTTTCTTCCTTTGTACTGTTACAGACGCTCCCAATTTCAAAGCAGTCTCTTCCAATTGTCATGCACATATGCACCTTGGACTGCTTGGACTGAACTCTTTTATCTGGGCATTCCCTAAATTTGCAGGCATTCTCAGGAAGACCGGATATATGGATAAACGCAAGCAGAATCTGACTGTGCTTTTCAAAAGTGAAGACTTTTTATCATTGTATACTTGTAAATGATCTCTAAGTTGCCATATTAAATGCTTTGAACAGTTCTGTTTGTTTTAATTTATTGTATTTTCAGTTCTGCTAGTATTTATTGTATTTGGGATATTATCAAAAGCTGGTTAGTTTTCAAGACTTATCAGGAGATGCATGAGAGATTGAATGTGATGGGAATTAAATCTGTATTATTAAAGAGACACTATAAATATTCATGTCATTTTATTTTAAGTAATCTGTTCCTGTAGTGGGAGATTTCTTGAAAGGGAGACAAGCCAAAATACTAAACCTTTTGCAAAAAACCCCAAAACCCTTACAATTTCATATTGGCAATAATTAAGTCTCTTGTGAAAAGTATTTGGGGTAAATCTTCTTCTTAATTTTAGTCAAGGAAATGGTTACATAAATCAACAAAAGCTAGTGAATACTACCTGCCTTTGAGTCATATAGTTTCCTGTTAAGAGAAGGGAAAGCTAGTGATTTTTATAAAAGAGTAAGGTTCCAGAACATCTGGTAGCCTCTCGGCTATAGGGGTTTTTAGATGAAACAGAATATTTAGATTTATTTCAGTCTGGCCATAGGATTGAGACAACTTTGGTGACTTTTGTGAATGACTTATACAGGGAACTGGACAGGAGGGGCATGGTGGTTCTGCAGGTGGTTCTGCAGGTGGTTCTGCAGGGCTGCTCAGAAGCTTTTGATACTATCAACCATGGAATGGGTTTTGGGGGCATTCTTTCCGAACTCAGAAAGTGGTGTTCGGAATTCCATCCCATTGGAGCTTTAGTTGGCATGTTGTACTAGCTGATTGCTGACTTTGTGATTCTATGGCTATTTAACCTCTATTTGTATCCACTGGGAGTGTTTTGGAGTAGAGTGTCACCAGGATGCTGGTGATACCCAATTCAATGTTATCTTTCCTTTTTAATTTCCAGAAAGCTATTTCTTTGCTAAGTCAGTGTCTGTTATAAATTTGGTGAAACACTCAAGCAAAAACAAAGCAAAATAGCAAAAATATAATAAAATACAAAAACCTGTTAAAACACACTATACACACACACATGTCATGAGGGGGTGTCAGAAAGGTAGCCAAAGACCATCAGAAAACACAGTATTTTCTGTTGGTCATGGGGATTCTGTGTGGAAAGTTTGGCCCAATTCTATTGTTTGTGCGGTTCAGAATGAATGCTCTTTCATTATAGGTGAACTATAAATCCCAGTAATTACAACTCCCAAATGTCATGATCTATTTCCTTCAAACTCCATCGGTGTTCATATTTAGGCATATGGAGTATTTGTACCAAGTTTAGTCTAGATCCTTCATTGTTTGAGTCCACTGTGCTCTTTGGATGTAGGTGAACTACAACTCCCAAACTCAAGGTCAATGCCCACCAAACCCTTCTAGTGTTTTCTGTTGGTCATAGGAGAACTGTGTGCCAAGTTTGGGTCAATTCCATCATTGGTGGCATTCAGAATGCTCTTGGATTGTAGGTGAACTATTAATCCCAGCAGCTACAACTCCCAAATGACAAAATCAATTTTTTGAATGGTGGTCACTCATTGGCCTGATAGGTGTATTGTGCCCAAATTTGGTGTCAATTCATCTAGTGGTTTTTGAGTTATGTTAATCCTACAAATGAACATATATATCACTCAATCTGTGCCCATTCCTTGAGATGTCAGATCGGTTCATGATAACATATGCCTTGATATATCCAGACTGAATTAGTGTAATTCACTATTATGCACTTGTCTTTAATCCAGATTGTTTGAAACACTGTATCTCCCTACACAAGTCAGCTCAATTAAGGTATTCAGGGGAAGGCTTTCCTTGAGCTCCTCCACCACCACAGGCATAGTTGATGAGAACCCAGGAAAGAGCCTTCTCAGGCCCCTTCCACGCTGCTGCTATATTCTGGGATCTGACCCCTGATTATCTTCTTATCCCAAATTATCTAGCAGTGGAGACTCATTTAATCTAGTTTAAATCAGATAATATGGGCTCAGATCCTGGGATATAGGGCATTGTAGAAGGGGCCTCAGTGGCTGCTCTTAGATTCCTTAATGGGGAAGGTTCAGTTGGAATTCCCTCCGGTGGAATGTACAGTTGACCTCCCCTCCCCTCTCCTTTTCATGCACCAGAAAAAAGTTTGGTTTTGCAAACTATGTATCTGAAAGTGTTTGTGGTTTTTATTATGATCTGTATTTCATATTGTTTTAATCTTCTGTTTTTTAACAGAAGTACTATTTATTTTTTCAAAGCTTTTGAATAAATAATGTTATAACTGTTCGTTGATTTTGAAATATTGTAGGAAACCTTGGAGAGGCATATGGAGAAAGGCAGGGCATCAATCAATCACACAAACAAATCAATAAATACAGTCAGCCTTCCACATTTACAGCTTTCACCCTTGTGGTTTTGATTATTCACAAATTTGTACAGTTTTTCCCCATCTCCCGAAGTTAGGGCTTCTGTGTAAATATTCACATCGAAGCCATCTCCACGGGAAGTGGAGGAGAGATGTGGGAATTGAAAGGTCATATTTTAAAATTTTAAAAATGCTATTGTGTGTGTGTGTGTGTGTAATATAATAATACATATTCAGGTGGTTATAACAGATTTATCATAGAAGAAACCACAATGGCCTCCTATGCAGGAACACACACTCAAATAACAGATGTCCGCCAGAGCCCTTATATAACACACAATATCAAGGTTATCAAGAAAATCCCACAATATCTGCATTGTGGTGGGTTATCTGAGTCCACATTGCCATATAACCCAGTTCAAAGCTGATAACGTGGGATTTTATACAGCTGTGTGGAAGGGGCCATATTTTAAATCCTTAATGTATGTAAGTATTTGCAAGCAAATGTCTGTAAATTTTGATAAAGAGGCTCAGCAAACTTCACCATCTGTGCTTATGGAATCTAATAAGCAGCAGCAGTGACTCAGTGTCTGAAAAGGTCATAAAGCTTCAAGCATTGTTTCTGTTCTGTGTTTTCAGTGAGTACAACATCTTCAAACAGACCAAACTGCCTGCGTCATTTAGAAGCCTGTTATATTTCAAATCAACTTTGCAATGTCACTATTAGATGAAGCCTCCCAGTTTGAGGCTGATTAATTAAAGGTTTCCCTCCATAGGACCTTGCCTGGCTGTAAGATCAGATTGCTTGTGAAGATTGAGAACTTTTTGAAGACGGTTACACACTTGCCCTTTGGTTCAGAATAATGTGCATATGATGAGCCCATTTATATTTTAGAGGAACTCCCCAAAGAACTTCCGAAACGATCCTCAGTTTTTTGATGGATAATAATTTCATGGATATAAAAGAGAGCATGTATTATATATAGGAAAAGGTCTCTCTTTCCCAAAACGACAAAGATGGAAGAGATAAAATTATGCAAATAGGCTATGGGAGAAAAGAGGAAAAAATACTCCCCCGAAAAAGTGAACTGTGGGCACTTCCACACAGCCCTATATCCCAGAATATCAAGGCAGAAAATCCGATATTATCGGGGTGTGGACAGAGGGCCTTTCCACATAGCGCTATTTCCCAGAATATCAAGGCAAAAAATCCCACAATATCTGCTTTGAACTGGATTACCTGAGTCCACATTGCCATATATCCCAGTTCAAAGCAGATAATGTGGGATTTTCTGCCTTGATATTCTGGGTTATATGACTGTGTGGAAGGACCCTATCTTGCACACTTCTACATCACACCTCCCATATTTCTCAAATTTAAACTTACGTTGGGCCCTTCCATACAGCCCTATATCCCAGAATATCAAGGCAGAAAATCCCACAATATCTGCTTTGAACTGAGTTATCTGAGTTCACACACAGATAATGTGGGATTATCTGCCTTGATATTCTGGGATATAGGGCTGCGTGGTTGGGCCCTTTTTGTGTTTGTTTTGGTTTTTGGAAGCCTTGATATACTGGGATATAGGGCTCTGTGGAAGGGCCCTCAGATAACCTAATTCAAAGCAGATATTCTGGAATTTTCTGCCTTGATATTCTGGGATATAGAGTTGTGTGGAAGGGCCCAGGGTTGTGCTTCAAGTGGAAATCTGACTGTGAATCTATAGTAATACACTGATTTTTTTTTTACAGTTTATTGGACCTATTTCAAAAGTATTTTTTCAACCAAGGCCAAAAAAAATGCAAAAAATGAAGGGGATGAAGAAGTCTTGAAACATCCAGTGTACATTTTACAGCAAAGATATTTAAATACTTTGTTTTTTGGTCAAATTTAGGGAATTTAAATTTTTTTAAAGAAGTGCCATGCTAAGGGGATTTGACTTTCATGGTGAATTATTGCAACTTTTTATTAGACGTTCCAAAATGGCTTGTAAATTTATATTCAACTTGTAAAGCATTTTAAATATATTTTTGTTTTACTGATCTCAAATATTCTCAATTGCTTTGTAGAACTCAATACTAATCAATGTACTGTTCAATAGCAGAAAGTGAATAGCAATACAAAAAGCAAAGAATATTTCTGTCAAATAAACCAACAGCAAGCATCTTACTAGATTGCTAGCTGAATAGATTATTGTATATAAGATTGAATTTCTATAGGATTAGTACATTTCATTAGAATTAGGATGTTGTTCAGGTAAGAAGAAGACCGTATTTGCTGGTAAAACAATATTAAAAAGAGTTATTTGTTGCCAGCACTTTTCTGGTTTAAGGTAATATGTGCTGTGTGTGTATGTGTCTATGTCTTTTCAAATCACTTGTCAATTTTAAGCAATCCTATTAATTTTATAAGATTTTATTTGGCAAGGAATACATAGATGTGGTTTCACCAGTTTCATCCTCTGAAATATACAGAGCAATCAATATAGGTCATATATCTTTGTAGAACTTTTTACTTCATATCTGGTTCAGAGACACTAGGATCAAATAAGTGAGATGGATTTCACTTTCATGCCACACTATGAATGGATTACTAGGACTATGCTCTATTGTCATTAGGACTACATACTTACGTTTTTCATTATTTCTTTGAATCCTCTCATGGCAATGAAACCTAGTCTCAGCTTCAGAAGAAGGCAATGGCAAACCCACTCTGAATAAAAATTTCCCAGGAAAACCCTATAATATGTTTTTTTCATTTAGATTGCATAAATCAGAAATGACTTCAAGGCACACAATAATGACAAGTCTGTGCCCATATAAATAAATAATTTCAAAACACCACACATATTCAGAAATAAAAAAGAAAGTATCCCAAGGTATATTTATAGACATTTTTAGAGGACTGAATATTGTCAGTTATGGTTGTGGACCACTTGACAAATATGTATCTAAGGGGCATTGTTTTGCCTGTTATGTTAATGTAAACAATGAAAATAGAGAAATTTTGTTTGACCACTATAAAAAGCTACTGAGTTGCATGATACGTTTGGTCCTAAAATGCCAGATATGTTGGCAGATGGGTTTGGATGGTGACACTACCTCATGAACTTCTTTGTTAATCAACCCCAGCGACTATCCTCCCCCCCCCCATCATTCTTTCTCTAACTGGTCCTTTAGGAGAGTATCTCAACTCCGTTTCTCCTATGAAGATTCACAACTTTCTTTGCATCATTCTTCCATTATATATCTACTGCCCTGTGCTGCATAGCCATCTCGGTCATCTTACAGTTGACAAGAAAAAGAGCAGATAATAAAGCTATGGCAATAACATGGTGAAAAAACAAATGGCTATACATTGATAATGGGGATGGAAACAGCAGAAGTACTTTCATTGGTCCTCTATCTCAGATTTTTATCTTATACTAGCTGACCCGTGCACGCATTGCTGTGCCATACGCATTGCTGTGCCATAGTCTGTGGCTAACCCCTTCTACCCACATGGTAGAACAGTATTTTTGTTGGTCATGGGGGTTCTGTGTGCCAAGTTTGGTCCAGGTCTCTCATTGATGGGGTCTCGGCTGTGGAAGCCAGAACTGAATTGGTTGAAGGTACTGCAAATCCCATCGTCTGTTGTCCATTCCCCCCCAAACATATTGATTTTGTGATTAATCGCTATGCTTTAATTACCTTCAATTTGTAACAATGAAAACACATCGTGCACATTAGATATTTGCATTAGAATTTGTAAGAGTAGCAAAATTATTTACGAAGTCACAACGAAAATATGGTTGGGGGTCACCATAGCATGAGGAACCTTATTTAGGGGTCACGGCATTAGAAAGGTTGAGAACCACTGCATTAATACATATATCTTTCTGTTTAATTGCTAGTAATTTAAAAAAAATAATTTCTAGAGGAGCGGTGAGTAATTTTTTTTCTGGAAAGGGGGCAGTAGGCCAAAAATGTTTGGAAACCACTGGTGTAGACAGTTAAAGTGGTGCCAATTGTATAGTGGAGCTCAGTGTTTCCCAACCTTCCCAAAATGACACAAAATGACATTCTGAGGCAGAGAGTTCTGCTGCTGAACAGCTCTCACAGTCAGGAAGTTCTTCCTAATGTTCATCCTCCTACACAGACATGCTTCCCTGTGATCTTGGCTTTTCTTGCTGCACTGTTGTGCACTGTTGTGCTCTCTCTCTCTCTCTCTCTCTCTCTCTCTCTCTCTCTCTCTGTCTCTGTCTCTCTCTCTCTCTCTCTCTCTCTTTCTCTCTCTCTCTCTCTCTTTCTCTCTCTCTCTTTCTCTCTCTCTCTGTGTCTCTCTCTTTCTCTTTCTCTCTCTTTCTTTCTTTCGTTCTCTCTCTCTTTCTCTCTGTCTCTTTCTCTTTCTCTCTCTCTTTCTTTCTCTCTCTCTCTTTCTCTCTGTCTCTCTCTCTTTCTCTCTCTCTCTCTCTCTCTCTCTCTCTCTCTCTCTCTCTCTCTCTCTCTCTCTCTCTCTCTCTCTCTCTCTCTCTCTCTCTCTCTCTTTCTCTCTCTCTGTCTCTCTCTCTCTCTCTCTCTCTCCTCCTCCACCTCCTCCTCCTTGCTGCCACCGCTGCCGCCAGGGCCTTCCTTGTGGTGCCCCCAGGGGCCTGGAAGGGCGATGGGAGGAGCACAGTGCAGGGCAGAAGCAGCAGCGAGGCCTGTCTGCCTCCTCCCCCTCCGGGCTCTTCTCCCGCCCAGGCGGAAGCAGTCCGTGGAGGCCCCTCCTCCCTCCTCAGACTGTCCTCCTCTTACGAAGGGAGGAAGGGAAGGTTTGCTCCGGTGCTCTCTCTCGCGGTATGTGTCTGTATTGTTCTTTTGCGTGCACTTCTTCTTTCCAACGGCTCTCTCTTCAACGGCCGTGGTCGCGCACTCCCTGGCTGTCTCTTGCGCTCTGTCTATGTGTTATTTATCTGTGTGTCATCTGGGAGGGGGGAGAAAAGGAGGCTGTGCGCGTGAAGCATGGGGGATCATGGAAGTTGTAGTCCATTTTGTTTTTGGAGTTTTTTTCCGTTGTTTCAATGTTTTTGGGTTTTTTTAAAGAACATAGCTCTTTTGGTGTGGGGTTGTGTGGGTAATTATTGTGTGTCTGTGTTGTGTAGTTTCTTTGTTTACTGGCTACTTCTCATGACAGCTCTTTTTTATATATATAGATGTCAATTACAGCTGCAGGAGCAGAGATCTATTGTTGCCTGGAATGGTTACAAACATATTTTTGGGATGGCCAGGATCAGTGACCCATGATCTTTCCTGGTTACTCCAAGTGTAGTATGACTTACAAAGCAGATGCCATAACTGAATTTCCTCTACCTTTCTGTAATGGGAAACAAAAAGAGAGTGAACAAAAATTTGCTCCTTCTTTCAAGGTGGTGATTTAGATTCCCCATAGCTTTTCTCTATCTACCTGTGCTCTTGTTCCCTTTCACAGATTTGCTTCCTGGAGTGCTCCTAGGAGCACTTACCCTTTTCTACTACACTCCACACAACCCTGCCTTCAATATTTTTCCCTCTATGATGTCAGAATCCTCATTACACTCCATGATGCCCAATCTTCTTTCACCTTTCACATGTTAATTTCCTATGTCTTAGTTCATTGTCCACACTGTCAAGAAATTTAATTTAATTACCTCCCATGATTATCAATTCAACAAGAAAGCAAAAGAATTGTAAGTGAACATATCCAGATAACCAAATGAAATCATTGTCTCTATTTTATCCAGATTTTTTTTCCAGGCAGTATTTTTTTTTATTTTTATAGTTATTTTGGTTCATTCATCCCAGCAGCTTTTTTAGTTTTCATCCTTTCACTGTAGGATTCTTTCTAAAAATTAAACAAAATTTCTTCTCTTTCACCTTTTGTCATCCTCTTCCCCAGCCTTCTCTTTCCTTGAAATGCAATCAATGATAATGTTGTTTCACGTTTCCTCTTACCTACTAATTTTCACTTATCTATTTGTGTTTCTTCCTTCCATTTGGTGAATTTTGTAACATTCTGTTTCGTTATATGATTTTCTTTACCTTTGGTGAACATTTTATTCTGGGCTAAACGTGACCTAATTAAACTATTAAACTTTTGGCAAAGCTGAGTAGTACAAACACACTACAATCCTATTTTATAGTAATACCAAACTGAATGCCAAAATGGAGGATAGTTTATTTCCTCTACATCTGATTAGTCTTTTCTGTGATTTGGTTAATTAAAAAGATTTTAGGGCTTAATTATACTACTGAATTTTATTGCTTTTATATTTTCTACTCTTGCTTTCATTTTTAATTTGAATTTTTGATTTTATATCGTATAGCCTACTGTAAGATGATTTGATGGATTTTGGTAGTTTAGAAATAGTGGTGTGATAATGATGGCTACAGCAGTTATATTAGTAATAAAAAGTACACAAATTGTAATAAAAACAATACTTTTTACATTTTAAAAATTAGATTTTTTACTTTCATTGAATAATTTTTGGCTTATCTTTCAGTTTGGGTTCACAAAGGTGTTTTCAATCAGCAAATGTGATAGTTTCATATACATAGATGAGTGTACTATCCAGGTGCAAATGTGGAATACAGTGGAACCTCAACTTATGAGCAAACTAAGTTGTGAGCTTTTGGAGTTACAAGCTGTCGCTCATCCAATTTTTTGATTTGACGTGTGAGCCAGAACTGAGTTACAAGCCCCTTCCAAGATGGTGTCCACACCATGAGACTGAGGTAGAGAGAAAATGGCCAGAGTGTCAGCTGCTCCATCTGCCCACTGCGGGACTCCGCTATTGCTTGAGCCTGGAACAGGCCATGCCAGGCTAGTGAGGAAGCTTGAGGGAGTCTTTTTGGTGGCGAGAAGAGCTGAAGATGGTCCTGAAGGCAGGCCAAGTTTGCAGGGAGGGAGGGGCCTTGATACAGACAACTGGAGGTGTCCTTTCTCTCCATCTCTGCCTCTGAATGATGGACGGTGGCAGTGAGGCTGAGAGGGAGTTGCTCAGGGAGGAAGGAAGGGAGGAAAGGCTGGCTGAAGCCCCTGAACCTTGCAGGGCCATGGCAAATGAGTTTAATTTGTTCTGTTATTGAGCTCTGGAATGAATTAATAGCATTTCAATGAGGAAATTTGCTTTGACATACGAGTAAATTGAGTTACAAGCTTGGTCACAGAGGGAATTAAACTTGTATGTAAAGGTATGTAATTAATATTTTTGAGAAGTATTTTGTGTTTGTAGTTCTCATTTGGATTATTTATTTTTACATTTTCCAGAGACATATGCATGAAGAATTGTATATATGTTTGCTTCCTTTCTGCTTCTGAAACTGGGCTAGAAATAAATTTAATGGTCTAGCCACAGTGACAGTATTTCTCACTATTTCTAGATGACACCAGCCACAAATTACATAGCCTATTTGAAATCTAAAAGCTCTATTAAACTCTAGCATTATCTTAGGGAGGTGTACAAGCTCAATAACGAATTAACAGAATGGCATAAATAACAACCCGCCTTGGCAAGGCCTATGAGGATCAGTTAGAAAATACATGACTGCCGAATATATCTATGCCAAGTGCAATGGACCAGTTGATGGGAATGTTCATTTAGCACAAAATATTGCAACTATCCCTTATACAGCATAAGTGTGCTATTGTCCATCTTTTGTGATTTGTACCCTTATGTAGGGCACCTCAACATAGAGTAGGGCACCTCAACATGGAAAGACTATGCATAGTTATTCATTTCCTGGGTTCAAAATGATTTTCCCAATAGTATGGAAGCCAAGTCAGAAAAAAATATAAATTTTTAAATGTATTTAAAACCCCAAAATTGTTCAGGAAATTACTCTGTGCTAATATGTGGATTCTTTATGTGGGGAACATATTCTCTTATGTTAAAACCCCACATTTCCCTTCACAGAAACAGTGCAAGATTGATGTGGTTATGCATAAGCAAATTATATAGCAATTTTATTTGTAAAGTTTCTTTTTTCCCCAAGATGCTTTTGTGCAAGATTACTTTTGGTCCAAAATGTCTTGTACAAAAATCCAGTGTGCATATTTTTTGTGTAAGATTTGTATTTATGTGCCATGTTTCGTCTAAAATACTTACTGTCTCATGTGGACAAAGAAAATATAACTACTATATTTATTTGTGGTGCATTAGTATTAGGCAAGAACTGTGCAGAAATTGTGTTTTCCCCATAAAAGGTAAAGGTTTTCCCCTGACATTAAGTCCAGTCGTGTCTGACTCTGGGGTACAATGCTCATCTCCATTTCTAAGCCGAAGAGTCGGCGTTGTCCGTAGACACCTCCAAGATCATGTGGCTGGCATGACTGCCGGAGCGGTACCTATTGATCTATTTACATTTGCATGTTTTCGAACTGCTAGGTTGGCAGAAGCTGGGGCTAACAGTGGAAGCTCACACCGCTCCCTAGATTCGAACCTGTGACCTTTTGGTCAATGAACTTAGCAGTTCAGTGGTTTAACCCATTGCGCCACTGGGGGCTCCATAGCAGGAAGATAATAGTAGAAATTACTCATCCTCACTTGCAGAAAAAAGGTAATTGAATATTTGCATCCCTGTCTCCACATGTAACAGCTATGTTGTGTTTTTAAGTCAACTCTTATTCATATTAACTTCATAATAATACACTTTGCTATCCACATGAATGTTAATGTAACACAATGTGAATGCAGTACACAGTACAGAACAGTATCTCTAGTGCCTTTGAGGTTGCTTGCAAAGCTCAAGTTGTTTTAACCATAATCAATTATTAACATGCATTATTGAGATAAATAGCAATATGGATGTTGTGCCTAAAAGATGATATGGGCTGAAAACTCCATTCCTTTGAGAAGTCAGAGCTGTTCCTTTCAGCTGTACAAAAAATGTGTGCCACCATTAATTTTGTTGGAATACCTTCCATGGGTAGTGGAAAGTCCATAAGATGCTTGGAGTAGACATAGTGAATAGCAACAGAATGAATTCATCCTATATGACCAAAAACACCTTTGTCTATCAACAAAAGAAACAAAAAGGATCACAGCCATGCTGTAACAAGGTGGCTCTTTACAAGAAATATTGAATCTCACTGATTGAGGGTATTAATTGTGTCATTACACTGGCATGATAAATGTAATGCAGCACATTGTATACCGTATTTTTCGCTCCATAAGACGCAGTTTTTTTCCTCCCAAAGTAGGATGAAAAATCAGCCGCGTCTTATGGAGCGAAGATGCAGGCAGGGAGGGGGGGGAGGCGCTGGAGCAGAGGGGGGGCGGCGATATACAGAGATAGCGACTGCCGAGAGCGCGCTCGCTCCTTCCTTCAGTCAGTCAAGTCAGGCAGCCACTCCGTCGCGCGCTCGCTCGATAGCGACTGACGAGAGCGCGCTCCTTCCTTCCCCTCAAGGTTCCCCTCACGCGCCCCCTCCCCCTCCCCTCAAGGAAAC
Source organism: Anolis apletophallus (assembly GCA_030556195.1). Taxonomy (NCBI): domain Eukaryota; kingdom Metazoa; phylum Chordata; class Lepidosauria; order Squamata; family Anolidae; genus Anolis; species Anolis apletophallus. The sequence continues at coordinate 69,591,913 of JARBWK010000007.1, read as the reverse complement.
AAACAAACCGACCGACCGAGCGCGAGCCTGCTTCCTTCCTGCCTCCTCACGACTGGAGGGCCCACTGGCCCAGCTGCCTTCCCGCGCGTACGCAGAAAGCGACGGGAGCAGAAAAAGAGGACCCCCACGGGGCTGCCCTGGCTGGCGCCTGCGCGGAAGGAAAGGAAGAAGTCAGGCAGGACCAAAGCACCGCCCGTCTCCGTTCTACTAGGGGTCCTCTCTGAAGCTTGGCCTGCCCACGGCGCTGAGGGCGCTGCTGCTGCTGAGGCGGGGCTGGCCTCGCCGCGGCTCTTGGCTCAGGTCAGTTGGGTCTCTGCTGCTTCACCCCGCCTCTTGCTCCTTTTTCTTCCCTCCTCCCTTTGATCACTCGAACAAAGGGCGGGGGGGGGGGGGGAAGAAGGAGCAAGAGGGGGAGCGAAGCAGCGTCGCGTCAAAATATTTTTTTTCTATTTTCCTCCTCTAAAATCTAGGTGCGTCTTATCAGCAGGTGCGTCTTATAGAGCGAAAAATACGGTAATTGCTTTTGTTATTACCAAATCCAAGTATAAGTCATGTAGACCTTTGCTCCTTAATTACATTCTTCTGTTTAACTGGTGCATTCATTGCAGTCAGTGGAGAGAAGCAGATTGTCTTCATAGAAGTTCTCTCTCTCTCTCTCTCTCTCTCTCTCTCTCTCTCTCTCTCTCTCTCTCTCTCGGCATTACTTCGAAGATTACGAAGATTCAGGAAGGACTCATCCCACACTTTTTACAAGCGCGTTGATGACTAAAAAGGCCAATCTGAGATACGCAAGTTCAGTTGCAGAAAGCACAGCAGAAAGTCTCCTTGGGTGATGTTGTTTCCAAGTTGCGGTTCTTTCTGCATTGTCGTTTCTCTTCGAGACCCATTCGGCGTGTCTTCTCGAAAGAGGCCGCAGCATTGTGGATAGTGCTTCTCCATGCCTCCCGATGTGAGGCCAGGGTGGGCCATTGTTGGTGATCAATCTGGCCGAGCATGAGATGTTGTTTCAGGGAGTCCTTATATCTCTTTTTGGGGGCGCCTCTCTTGCGCTGACCCGTGGCGAGTTCACCATAGAGTAGTATCTTTGGGAGGCGGTGGTCCTCCATCCTAGAGATGTGCCCTGCCCAGCGCAGCTGTGTTCTCAATAGCATGGCCTCAATGCTGGTGATCCCTGCTTGCTCAAGGACAGCAACATTCGTCACATAGTCGGTCCAGTGTATATTTAGGATTGTGCGAAGACAGCGCTGATGAAAGCGCTCGAGGAGTCGTAGGTGTTGGCAATAGGTGACCCATGTTTCAGACCCATAGAGGAGAATGGACAGTATGATAGCTCTGTACACACTGATTTTGGTGCTTTGTCTCAGGTGCTTGTTGCTCCAGACTCTCTTGTGAAGCCTTCCGAATGCACTATATGCCTTTGATAATCTGTGATCTATCTCTTTGTCAATCTTGGCGTCTGAAGAGATGATGCTTCCCAGGTAGGTGAACTGCTGAACGGACTTAAGCACAGATGTGCCTATGCTGATGTGAGGATGATGGTGTTCTTCCTGTGGTGCGGGCTGGTAGAGGACTTCCGTTTTCTTCAGGCTGACTTCCAGCCCAAACAGCTCTGCAGCTGTTGCAAAGCAGAATGTGAGGTGCTGCAGGGCTGCTTCTGAATGGGCGACAAGGGCAGCATCGTCAGCAAAAAGCAGCTCACGGACTAGATAGTTTAGAGTCTTAGTGCGAGCCCTCAGACGGCTTAAGTTGAACAAGCTACCATCAGTACGATAGCGTATATATATGCCGTCTTCTTCTTGTAGATCTGCCATAGCCCTTTGGAGCATCATGCTGAAGAAGATAGTAAATAGGGTTGGTGCAAGAACACAACCTTGTTTCACTCCATTAGTTATTAGAAAAGGCTCCAAAAGAGCATCGCCATATCTGACTTGACCGTGCTGGCCCTCATGTAACAGGATAATCATTTTGAGGAATTTGGGGGGACATCCTAGACGTTCCAGGATCTGCCATAGACCTTTCCTGCTCACAGTGTCAAAGGCTTTGGTGAGGTCGACAAATGTTACATAGAGTCCTTTGTTCTGCTCTCTACATTTCTCTTGCAGTTGTCTAAGGGCAAAAACCATATCTGTGGTGCTCCTATTAGCTCTGAAGCCACATTGGCTTTCAGGGAGAAGTTCTTCTGCAATAGCCAGAACTAATCTGTTCAGGAGTATCCTTGCAAGGATTTTTCCAGCAATGGAGAGCAGTGTTATACCTCAATAGTTTGAGCAATCGGATTTTGTTCCCTTTTTTCTTATACAGGGTGATGATAACTGCATCTCGGAGATCTGATGGCAGTTCACCTTTTTTCCCCAGCAACTTACAAGGAGCTCGTGGAATTTAGCATGCAGTACATGACCTCCATGTTTCCAAGCTTCAGGTGGGATTCCATCGATCCCGGCTGCCTTGCCATTTTTCAACTGCTGTATGGCCTCAATGGTCTCTTCCAGAGTGGGAGCTGTGTCCAGTTCATTTTTCATTGGTTGTTGTATCATGTGTTGGATAGCTGAACCTTGGACTACTCGGTTGGCATTAAAGAGACTCTGAAATTGTTCAGCCCATCGGTTCAGGATGGAGGTTTTATCAGTAATTAGTCTTTGACCATCTGTACTGTATAAGGGGCTTCGGACCTGATAAGTAGGTCCAAACACTGCTTTGAGAGCTTCATAAAAACCTCTGTGATCACCGAGATCTGCACAACGTTGTGTCTTTTCTGATAAATCAATCCACCACTTGTTCTGAATGTCTCGGAGTTTTTGTTGGAGTTTACTACATGTGAGACGAAAGGCTGCTTTTCTTACATGGCAAGATGGCTGGGCGAGGTGTGCCTAGTGAGTGGTTCTCTTCTTTGCCAACAGCTCCTGGATCTCTTGGTTGTTTTCATCAAACCAGTCTTGTTTTTTCTTGAGGGAGAATCCTAGGGATTCTTCAGCAGACTGCAGGATACTGTTTTTGATGTGTTGCCAAAGCGCTGTAGGAGAAGAATCTGTAGGGTGGTCTTCAAGTTTTGCTTGCAGATTTGCCTGGAAGTTGTCTCTCACAACAGCCTGTTGAAGGTTGTTGAGTTGGAGTCTCCTCTTTAAGATGCCACCCCTCCTAGGTTTGAGCTTAAGGTGTAGATTTAGTTTACATCTTACAAGGCGATGGTCTGTTTGACATTCTGCACTGGGCATCACTCGAGTATGACGGACATCACGAATGTTTCTCTGGCGCACTAAAACATAGTCAATGAGGTGCCACTGCTTGGATCGGAGATGCATCCAGGTGGTCTTCAAGCTATCTTTCTGCTGAAAGATGGTGTTTGTAATAGTCAGCTGCTGTTCTGCACAAAACTCTAGCAGAAGGCACCCATTATCATTACAGTTTCCAACACCGTGCTTGCCTAATACACCTTTCCAGGCTTCAAAGTTTTTTCCTACTCTGGCATTGAAATCACCAAGGATAATGATTTTATCTTCTGCAGGGACCTTTTGTATGAGGTGACGTAGGTCTGAGTATGATTTGTCTTTCTCCACAGGGTCAGCTTGCAAATTTGGGGCATATATACTGAAGAGAACAGCATGTGGGAGGCGTAAGGAGATAATGTGATCAGAGTGACCTGTCGGCAACGTCTCGAGTTTAGAGGCGATGGAATTTTTAATCATAAAGCCTACTCCTGAAAGATGTTTCTCAGTTTTGGGTTTGCCAGACCAGTAGAGTGTGTAGCCGGCACCGTGTTCTTTTTATTTATTTTATTATTTGATCTTGTATTCCGCTCCTCCCTGCAGGCTCGGGGCGGGTCACAACATATAAAAACAAGCTGCATGCAATGGCCATGCAGCCGTACAGTAAAACAATAAAACATTTAAAACAATTGCAATTAACATCACAAGGTGTTTGAAAGGAACATAAAGCATTTCCTCGGACCCGAGGCACAAATATATTAAGGGGCTGTAATAAGCAGCCACCCCAGCTAGTGTGCCTGATCAAAGGCCAATCTGAACAGTGTAGTCTTAACAGCCCTCCGAAAGGGGATGAGTTCCGTGGCAGCCCGGACGTCATCCGGGAGGGAGTTCCATAGCACCGGGGCTGCCACGGAGAAGGCTCTCTGCCTGGTAGTAGACAGATGGCAGGAGCAGATTGATGGTACTAGTAACAGATTTTGTTCCTCTGAACGTAGTGATCTCGGGGGAATATATGGAGCAAGGCGGTCCCTCGGGTACGCAGGCCCTAGGCCGTGCAAGGCCTTAAAGGTTAACACCAACACCTTGAAGGCAATTCGGTGCTCCATAGGATGCCAGTGCAGTTGCCGAAGAATTGGTGTGATGTGCTCCCTTACCGGCGTTCCCGCTAGCAAGCGAGCAGCGGCATTCTGCACTAGCTTGAGCTTCCGAATTGTCGACAAGGGAAGGCCAACGTAGAGGGCATTACAGTAGTCCAGCCTCGAGATGACCATCGCTTGGATCACTGCGGCCAGGTTGTCCCTGGACAGGTAGGGTGCCAGTCGTCTAGCCTGCCGTAGGTGGAAGAACGCCGTCTTGCTGACCACAGAGACCTGAGTCTCCATAGTCAGCAAGGGGTCCAGTTGGACACCTAAGTTCTTAACAAGGGATGACGGGCTAAGACGCTCGCCATCCAGGGTAGGCAACCGGCACTCATCCAGCCCAGGGCGACCAGGCCACAAGATCTCCGTCTTCGACGGGTTCACCTTCAGCCGGCTGGCACACAGCCAACCAGTCACGGCTTCAAGGCAGAGATGGAAACAATCGGGTACGGTGTCCGGCCTGCCGTCCATTCTCAGCAGAAGCTGGGTGTCATCAGCGTACTGATAACACTCCAGACCAAAGTCGCGGGCCAGCTGGGCCAGGGGGCGCATATAAATGTTGAATAATAAGGGAGAGAGGATGGCCCCCTGGGGGACCCCACAGTTAAGTGGGAGCCTCCCGGAGACCTCCCCTCCCCCCTCCACACGTTGTCCCCGGTCGCGGAGGAAGGAGGCCACCCATTTAAGGGCGGTCCCCCCAACTCCAGACACGGCTACACGGTGGGTCAACAAAGTGTGATCTATGGTATCAAACGCTGCTGTCAGGTCTAACAAGACAAGCAGGGCTGATCCGCCCTGGTCCAGCTGGCGGCGAAGTTGGTCTGTAATGGCAACAAGCACGGTCTCCGTCCCATGCCCAATACGGAAGCCGGACTGGAAGGGATCAAGTCCAGCTGTGTCTTCCAAGAACTGCTGCAGCTGATCCGCTGCTGCCCTCTCAATTACTTTGCCTAGGAAAGGCAAGTTGGAAACAGGCCTGTAATTGGAGGGAGCCGAAGGGTCTAGGTTCGGCTTCTTCAGCAGCGGTCTTACCATGGCCTCTTTCAATCCCCCTGGGAAGACTCCTTGCTCAAGGGAGCTATTTATGATCACTCCCAGGGGGCCTCGTAGCCCCTCCCGGCAAGATCTAATTAGCCAAGAGGGGCACGGGTCGAGGGAGCAAGTAGTTGGTCTAGCTGCAGCGAGTAACTTGTCGAAAGGCTGCCTTCCTCATGGAGACGAACTTCACTAAGAGCAGCGATGTCAATATTAAGCTGTGATAGTTCATGGGCTATTAGAGCAGAACGACGCTCAGGACATCCACTATCTGCAGAATCTTGCATGGTTCTGATGTTCCAGCATGCAAGTGTCAGTCTATTTGCACCTTTGCAGGCAGGTGTTGGCCTTTGTTTCTTTGTCTTTGTTCGACCGCATCGGAAGATGCCCGTTGGCCGCGGCTAGCCAACCAGGTAGACGGGGATGAGCTTTCGTTAGACCACCTTTTCTAGGCCCCTCTCACTATGGAGCAAGCAGTGCTCTCCTTAAAAAAAGCTGCTTGGTCGTTCAGGATGCTGCCGAAAAAGACTGTCATCTCCCGGGTCAATCTCGAGCGACCAAAGTCCTGAACCGCCTGCATGCAGGGTTGGGTCTGCGGCTTCCAGTGCATCTTTACACCTACCGTTTCGTCCCTTGCCTATCGCTACAGGGCTTTTTTGGAAGTTGGATGTGTCCTTCGAGCCTGTGCAATGGATTTTCTGGTGGAGCGCAGCGTGCACAAAACTGGCCTCACCCTTTAAACCAAAGGTTCGTCTGCCAGGGCCTAGCAAGCTTGGACGGTGGCAGCGAAGTCCTCCGGTTGTAGGTTTGGTTCGAGTTTCCTTCTCTTAGATGGTTGACCTTACAGGGTTACACGAGCACCACCTGCCCGGGTTTGAAATCAGAGTTTTCCTTCTCTTAGGATGGTTGCCAAAAGGCTAGAGAGCCCATCCTGCCCGTTGACGCTCTTTGTCAGACCCTTCGGTTGTGACCTGTCTGGCATGGGAGGCCCTACCGGCGGCTATTATGCCACCGCCAGAATAGCTCACAACTTCACTGGGGTACGCAAGCCTCTCCCCCACTGCAAGGGGGTGCCAATGGAGAGATAGAAGTTCCAGTGTGTAGAAAAATATACATGGGAGTCGACATATTTTAGTTATCATGAAATAATGTTAGAACTTTTCATAAATAGTTACACCTATTTTAGGTATACTTTGCAGGACAATTATACTTTAAATCTTAGAATCAAAGAGTTGGAAGAGACCTCGAGGGCCATCCAGTCCAACCCCCTTCCAAGAAGCAGAAAAACTTCATGGATGATACAGTTTTAATTTCTTTCTAATTAAAAGAAACACAGAACATCCATGTAACTAAAATGGTGACTAACCTGATCTTCACTTATGATATGAATGAAAGGCAGGTAGTTTTGAATAACAAAACTGAAAGATGCCGGGGCATAATGCAACATAAGGTGAAAAAGTTTCAGAGAAGAAGTAGTAACATTTGATCCATTGGTACCAATGGGGAAAATGGAGAGGCTCATCTTTCCGTTATTTTTATGGCTATCAGGATGAAACTTGCTACACTTGTAGGCCACATCTACGACTGTTAGCCTGCCAAGTTTCAGAATGTTTCAGTCATCCATTGATTTTTAGGAAATTTTAAATCTTTCTACAAATGAAATGTCTTTTAAAAAGGCAAAAGAGATCACAAGAGTAACAGTAACAGTAACAAAGTGCTCTTTGGGGGGGGCGTAATAGTACATTCACAAAAGTCAGAAAACTGCAAGGAAGGTAGGTAGGTAGCGTTGGAAAGGGATTTACTACTACTAATAATAATACCCCACCTCTCTCCTCGTGGGGGCTCAAGGGAGGCAGCTATTAAATCCCTTCCCTACCTATCCCAGACTTCAAGTTTCTAAAGCAAAAAAGTTAAAAAATAAAATCCTACTAGTGTTGTTTTTAGCAGAGTAAAATAAAAACACTCAAAATGCCTTTTCAAACTCACCCCCCCTCCCAATGCATGCCCATCCACACCTCCCTAGTAGAAAATAAAAGTTGGAATCAGAAAGATAAATGCATAATTTTGTATATTCAGCCCTTTGTTTGATTGAGAGAATTGAAGGAATCAGGAGTTTTAATTAACAGTGTCACATTTATTTTTAGTCTTAAAGAGGGAAAAATTGAATATCTGTAAATTGACTGTAATTATATTTATTTCTCCAGGGATATTTGCTCAAAGCAAGTTTTTGCCTATACAGCTTAATATAAGCATACTTTACACACTACAGTGAAGAGTGGAAATAATTGTTTCAAAGGGTGTCACTTCACCTGAATGTTTTTTAAACAGGAATTCCTAAGGGGAATGTTTAAGGGAGCTTTAATTGTTTTGCAAATATTTTAAGTCACATCGTAATGTGACTTAATTCAGTTTTATCTACTGTAATCCACTCTCTCCAATAAAACTAAAGGCATAATCTAGACAATCTTTGTTTCATTAGTTTCAATCAGTTATCCCTGAATGAAAAGATGATTGTTTCCAAGAGGCATCATAACTACAAAGAATATTATACTGATAGCTTGGCCTGGTCTGCATCTACTCTGTAGAATTAATGCAGTTTGGTCAATGCTATAGAATCCTGGGATTTGTATTTTGGTGAGGCAACAGCAGTCTTCGACAGAAAAGGCTAAAGCCCTCGTAAAAATACAGCACTCATGATGCCATACCACTGACCACTGGCAATTAAGTAGTGTCAAACTGCATTAATTCTATTGTGTCGATGTACCATTTGTTGCATTATGTGAGCAAAGGGACTGAAATTCATGATGGTAACCAAGAGTTTTGATTATTGTAAACACCTAAATTGAGACAAACTGCAGTTGACCTATGGACTTAGGTGTTTGTGTAAAAGCAACAATGCAATTATCACATTCAACAGAGGTGCATCTACACTCGAATTAATGTAGTTTGACACCAGTTTGATAGCCATGAGTTAACTCTGTTGTATCCTGAGATTTGTAATGTGGTGAGACACAGGTGTTCTTTAACAGAGAGGGCTAAAGACTTTGTAAAAATACAGCTCAAATTATTCCATAGCATTGAGCCATGGCCTGAGCCTGTGGAGTCCAGACAATCCCTAACTCATGGGGCAGCCTAAGTTCTGCCTCAGGATTCAAGTTTTCCACTCAGGTTAAGATGGATCAACCCTGTTATGGCATTAAGCCACAATGGGGCAGATCCATCCCCACTAACGAAGGGGTCAGTATATATGTGCTGTTACTGTAAGTGTTCTTAGATGGAACTAAAGAAGAATAACATTGTCTACACATGGTCCTATGAATCACTGCTAGCCATAGATCATCAGACTGAGGTTATAGATTCTGTTATTGTAATTTTGAAAATGTTTGCCTTCCAAATGTTGTTGAACTTCAACACCTAACATTCTTCACCCATGCCTAGGGCTACTTCACACATGCTGTTTTCTGTCCAACAACATTAAGAAGGCTATATGCTTTCCTTCCTTCATTTTCAGTAGCAGTACATATAATACCATTGGGTGAGAGCATCCATACCAAGAGTTCTCAAAGTTTTTAAGCAGAGGGCCGGTTCATGGTCCCTCAGACTGTTGGGGGTCCAGACTATAGTTTGGAAAAAAAACATGAACAAATTCATATGCACACTGCATATATCTTATTGGTAGCACAAAACATGAAAGAACAATTCAATATTTGAAATGAAGAACAATTTAAACCAACATAAACTTACCAGTATTTCAATAGGGGTATGGACCTGCTTTTTGCTGATGAGATGAGATAGTCAAGTTAATTAGTATTGTTGTTGTGTAACTTCAAGTCATTATAGGATTAGAGCAGTCCTAAGTATAAAGTTTGGTGTGGGTGCCAGGAGAATGACCTTGGAGGGCCACATCTGTCCTATGGGCCTTAGTTTAGGGACCTCTGATCTATACTAAGGCATCCAGAGATATTTCTAGGATCTGGTCACCCACCATTTCATTTATCCACTTGTAGCAAAATAGAATCACTCCAGAGTGACTATGGTTTTCATGGTCTGGATGTCCTTCACTTCAATAGAGTTTGCTATTACCCACAGTTTCATGTTTTCACATGAAGTTCATGAGTATTTCTCCCATGAATACAGAGGCTGTACTATATATGGGAAGAACCTAGTGAGTGATGGTCCCTAATAGGCTGATAAGGCAGTGCCAGCAGGTCACCAGAGTTTGAACAAGCTGCCTCCAGTTTGTCACCCCAAATAATTCCCTGTTAATATCTATTTAAACAGTTGCTGTTTTAACCAGGGACAGCCATTATAAATAATCTGCCTATGCTTTTGGAATGTTGTACCTTATTAGCCAATAATTGAGTAAATAACAACAACAACAGCAGCAGCAACAACAACAATAACTTTGTTTATAGACTGCCCTCTCTCCTTGAGGGGACTCAGGGTGGTTTACACACCAAAAAAGGCAAGCATTCAATGCCCAAACAAATGCAAATACATTGACTTAATACAACATAATACAAATAGCAACAGCGAGCTTATCGCAGAAAGGAATTAATAGGATACAAATAATCACATAAAACAAATTACACTAATAGCATAGTCAACGTTAAAACATCTTTTATGATAAAAACAATTAAAATAGATGAAAAAATTGGTTGATATAGTTCTTCAAAATGTATCATAGTGGTTCAGAAGAATTTTACCCCCTCCCCCAAAGCTTTCAACTTGGAGGTAAAAGTTGGAGCAAGTGGATTTTTTTCCAGAGAGCTTACAAGCAAACCTCTTTTAGGAGTGTGAATCTCAAGTGCTGGACTTTTACTATTATGTCCTTTCTAAATTTGACCAGCAGGAAAAAAACTACCTGCTAAATACAGCAATATTTTATAAGGGGGAAGGAAAGCAGCATCAAAGATAATATTGAGAGACAGAAAAAATGATACATGCATATTTCTTTCATTTCAAAAAAATAATATGCTTGACTCTGGTTTCCCTGTTTTTCTATGTCTGTAAAAGGGTTATTTGTTTTCAATCTAGAAAAGAAGAATTAAAGAAGGCGAAATTAAACTGCTGGGATGCATTTATTCAGGGAGCCATTTGGCTTTTATAGGAAAGAGTTTCCACCCAATTTAACAAAATAATTTTCTTTACAGAACTGTAATTGCCAATTAAAATTGTGTTGGATAGACACTGGTACACATTTCCTGCATAAACAGAGCCCAGGAAATAAGCTTTGCTCAAATAATTTGAGTGCCCATGCATGGAGTTTTTGAGTGTCAGTTTGATGGTCTTCAAAGAAAATAATGGGAAGATGAGACAATATCTTTCAAATAATTGGCCAAATAATGGGGAGATGAGACAATACCTTTCAAATAATTGGCCTTGTGAGTGTGGAGATACAGCAAGCAGGAAGTTAATTCAAAACTTAAAACAAAATTACCGCACTGACACAGACTCATAGAGTGTAAACAACTAGCTGGATGACATTGATTTGATAAATTATTGGCAGCATTGGCTCAAAAAGTAAATTGAAGGCAAAACAGCCTTGTGTGTTATCTCTTCCATTTTTTGTCCAAACCTTTTGACCAGTTTTCATCTGGTATTGATCGAAAAGAAAAACAAATATTTGCTTTTGAGATCTGATGCAAAACCTAACTTAACCCAATCTTGATATTGGATTGATATTGGATTGAAACAGGTTCACTGTTCGCTCCACAGCATTACATATTAAAAACATATTAATGGATTTGTAAAGAGCCTAAAATCAAATTATCACTCTCTAATTCTCAATATCTGTGAGGTGTAATAATTACACTTGAAAAGCTGTAGCTTGCAAACATAATTTTCCTAAATTTCATAGTATGAGTTTTATTCTACACTCATTTGTCTAGTATTTTAATTTGCTTCTAGTTCCCCATTATTTAACATCCTTTGAATTCTGGGAGCCTAACTTCTAGTTATAGCCATATGTGGCAATGTGACCTTTATGTGTTTTATAATTATGGCCCAAAGTGACAAATGCCCTTTTTGTACTGTTGCTTGACTGTAGGGGATTTTAGTAACTCTTCTATACACTTTGGAGAGCAGACATCTATTTTGTTACTCATATATGTTTGCAAGTATCATATTTTACCATCCGTACTGGCTTTACCATCCCTGGCATTCTTTCACCAGTTAAGTGGTTACACAAGTTGCTCCAGCAGTTACTTTTTAAAAAGAAATGAAACCTATAGATCTTGAGATAATATGATAGTTCAGATAGGAAGAAATGTGTCATTTAGAAATTATTCTCTATGGACTTCCAAGTATCTCTATCTGGCCATTTTCTCTTTGTCTTTCCTTTTGTTCCATTCACAGTAGGAAGTCATTTTGGTCGTGCAAACTGGAGTGTTTTATCATAGTGCCTCATAGTGCCTCCTGTTATCTAATGTTCTATTTATGAAGTGAAAGAAAGCAACTAACATATCTAATTCAGCTTGCAAATAAGCATGAATGAGTTATGTGTAAACGGATGGACTTGCACAATCTTCCACATTATGATTATTTGAATCAAAGCATCCATTTTTCATAGTAGAAACAGAACATTTTTCAGGTCGTAAATAATTTGTTTCCAATTAACCAAACATATGTTAATCCTTAATTGTAGAACTGTGATCTCATATTGGTTAATTGCCTTGATTAAGCCGATATCAACAGTGTAATTAAAATCTTGCCAACAGTATCTGATTTAAAATTTAATATTCTGCTATTCGTTTGTGTTTTTCTTGTAAACAAGTTGAAACAATTTTTAATAATAAACATTTTAAAATGAAAGTCATTTTCTGTTCGTTGCTGTGATCTCTGACTGTTAATTGTATTAAAACACAACAATTATATTTTTGCTAGCGATGTCTCAGTTGTTTCCAAAATAGCATCTGAAATTAGCCATATTAGTATTACAACCAGTGTCCTAGGATTTTGATTTGTGTTAAAGCTGTCATATCATCATAACCGGCCCTAATGATTTTTTTTGTCACAGGTTTATATATAAATAGTAATACTTAGTAATCTTTGTATACTGGACTTATGTTGCACACAAAACATCAAAACAATTTCTTCCTCACAAGTTGTCATGTGCTCTGAAAAGGAAATTTCTGGTTTTTTCCACTTGAGATTGTAATCAGGAAAGTAATTCGAAATAAAAAGTTAATATTCAACCTCCACTCAACAGCCACACTGTGTGCTTTTTTAAAAAGAGAAAGAACTGAAGTAAACAGGTGAAATCATTACCTAATTTTCTAGTTTGTTTGTTACAATTTCAATTTAACCTAAGACCAAAGAAGACGTAAACACAAAGTTTCATTAACTTTTAAACCATGTTCATGTGCAAAAGAGAATGGGGAACAGGTTACTAGAGCAAATCAAACCTGAATGCTTCCTAGATGCCAAAATTGAGACTGTCTTATTTTGGATATATTTTAAGAAGATACAAGTCACAAAATAGACAATAATGCTTCATGAATTAGAAGGCAACAGGAAAAGGGAGACATCCAGTGGATAGACCCAATTAAGAAAGCCCCTTTTCCTGAGTTTACAAGATCAGAACAGTGCTGTTAGTGAAAGGGTGACTTGGAGGTCTCTCATTTATATAGTCACCACAAGTTGAAGCCACCTTCATAGAAATTCAAAACAGATTAAGCATTCAATCGAATAATTGAATCAAATAAAATTTATTGCTTTTGGCCAAAGGCAAGTCCAAAATAATAAAATAGTACACACATAAAACAATACATATGAAATTTACATAGGGCCTCATAGATGTTCAAAATGATCATGTGATAGATATGATGAGAATGATGATGAATGAAGATAAAAACCATGGGGAAGAAAGTGATTGAGTACTTTGTTCTTGTAGTAAATGTTTGGCTGCTGGGCAGTGAGTGAGTCTGGCAGTCCTGAGAGGAGCTGTTATAAAATGAAATTGGTGGAAAAACAAGAAGAAAAACAGTGGCTAACATGTTATCCTCCCTGTCCTTCGGAATGAGTAATTGCTACTTTTTGCAGAGCGTGGGGAACAGAAGAGAGAGAAACTGTTTTCAGGACACTGTCTCTCATGTACTTTTAGTTCTCCTTAACCTGACTGCCACTTCAGAAGTAATCTCTTCTCTCTTAGGCCCCATGCAAATTGATTCCCCAGTTCCCACACTAGTTCCTAAAACACAGTTCCACAATAACATTTACTGACCTTGGACTTCTTTCGCCAGCCTTTTTCCATTCACCCCCATAGCCCGTCTTGCTAGTGCTTACACCTGTCTTGTCAAATCTGGTTTTAAATAAGTTCTGTATGGTGAGTTTGAAGCACAATGTTTCTAAAGAACAGAAAACGTTTTCTCTCAAAAATTAAATTCTTTGTTTCTACAACCTTTCTGGGAAGAAATCACATCATTTGGTATTTTCATTGCTCAAAGTAATGTTAGTGTGCTTTGCTGTGGATTTATTTGAATGTAGAATCTTTGTGGCTGATCCTCTATCTTTGAGGACAAAACTACAGTACATGTTGTATTAAATGCACAGCATATTATTAAACAACGTTGCAATTTCTTCAAATGGAAAGAGTAACAAAAATATGAAGTTCAAATTATTCTATATATATCTTGTAAATGGAACATTTGCATTTCTATAGAATGTAAAAGATTATAGCAGCAAATATAATCAAATACTGAATGTGGATATTTAGTCATGCAAGAAGTGTAATTTCAGGATATATAAGTAAAGTTGTCATCTGTTGGACTATATGGCCCTTGTGGTCTTTTCCAACTATGATTCTATGATGCCACTAAAATAATAAATTGATCTATGAGGGTTACCCAGAAAGTAAGGTTACAAGGCATGGGGAAGTTTCTCAGGGGAAATTGGTATAACTGCCATGTATCAGGAAGCCAGCAGAAGTGAATGAGCAGTGCTAGTCATCAGTATCTCATCGACTGGTGTTGTGGTGAAGGTTAGAGATGAGCGTCCTCATTCCATTTCCCTCTAAGTGCAAAGTTTGTGCTGTAATATGCTACCTAAATGCTAAGGGCATGAACGCCACTATGATTCATCATGAAATCATTTCAGTTTATGGAGAGGACGTAATGTTAAGACAACATGTGACGAAATGGGTATGGAATATATTGTGAGACCATGAAAAACTTTGCAGATAGATCCGAAACAAACATCGTGGGATGCTGATGTCAGGAGTGTCTCCTTCATGACAATGTGCATCCACACACGACTCATGCAACACAAGAGTTGTTGACTTCATTTGGTTGGGATGTTTTAAGCCATGCCTCTCACAGCCCCAATCTCACACCCAGTGACTATCATGTGATCACTAAATTGAACACCTTGGTGGAAAACACTTTTCTGACAATGATGAGGTGAAAAACAAAGTGACAAAATTGAAGGCAGAAGGAAATTTCTATGACACAGGCATCAAAAACCTGTCCCACAGATGACAAAATATATTGAACTGAATGGTGATTATGTGAAAAAATAATGTAATACCTACTCTACAAACCATGTAAGTTTTAAAAATATATATTCATTCTTTGTATTTTAAAAAAAATCTTGTAACTTTACTTTCCAGATAACCCTCATATATCACATCATGCTTTAAAACCATGAACCTAATAAATGTAACCTATGCACATATGAAATCCATGTTTCATTAGTATTTCTAAATTTAAATAGTTGGACCTTTGATGTAACCGGACAGATACAGTTCTTTGCAGGCATATTCACCACGAAAAGAAAGAGGTAATCATTTTGACTTTTCCACATTCTGTTTTATTGCAACCTGGATGTAGTGTGCAGTTACCACATGAACTCATGCAAGTTATTCAACACTGTGAGGCTCTCAAGTGTTTTTATTTTGTGATAAAGGTTTAATAAATAAAAACAAATTTCATTTGTTTTTTGTAGGAGTCAAACATTTAAAAGTTATTTTTCACTTGAAATCAAAATCAGCCTTAGGCCCTCCTCCAAACTGTAATATTGGGCTGCCTTGATGGACTTCTTCAAACTATTCTGTATCGACAGAACTCTTCCAACCTGCCCTAACCTTTGACTCTATAGCACGTTTGTTGTCTACTATAAGACCAACCTGAAGTGTGGTTATTCATTTCAGCCAAATACCCAATCCACCATGGGGATTAGTAGTACTGTGTAATAATGAAGAGGTCTTGCATGAAAAATGATATGATTTGTAATTTTATTCATCTTTGTCTACAACATTGATTACATTATTTTTACATTATGTTTTGTCAATGGGATGAGAACAAAAATTAGATATGGAAACAATCAATATACAAGAAAGGAGGCATCAGGGATTGCAGTAGCCATAGGACCATTGCGTTATGCTCAAAATTCTATAACAAAGATTTTTACCATATATGTAATAAGAAATGCTAGATATCCAAGCAGGAGTTCAGAAGAAAATTTTCATTATTTATTGTTTCAAGAACTTTAAATTTGTAAAGGAAATAATGGTTGCAGTCAAAGAAGCTAGCGAATCTAGAACAGGTATGGGCAAACTACAGCCCCCCAGGTGTTTTGGACTTCAACTCCACAATTCCTAACAGCCAGTAGACTGTTAGGAATTGTGGGAGTTGAAGTCCAAAACACTGGGGGGCAGAAGTTTGCTCATACTTGATCTAGAAGATATTGGAAGAGAAAAGCAATAACCAGATGCAAAATTATTCTGCTTGTTCTTTATTAAAAATAGAAAACATAATTAGATGTACATTTTAATGATCTGCAATGCCAATCTAATCAGGTTGTTCCCTCTCTACAAAACACAGATGAAAATGTATTTTAATAACTTTTTAAAAAAGGATAATGGTTTACTAAAATCCCTCAGTTGGTTTACTCAGTTATGTTTATTAATTGTGCTCTTAGTGGGATATCTAAAAAAATAGAATATAGAGGTGATACAATTAAAAGAGACAGGGTAACTCAAGGGATATTGAGAGTTTTGATAGATGACAGATAGACAGACAGACAGACAGACAGACAGATAGATAGATAGATAGATAGATGATAGATAGATAGATAGACAGACAGACAGACAGATAGATAGGGAAACATCCAGTCCATGTTTTGCATTGAATGAAGCCTCATTAGTTTTATGGCAGTTCAGTGCCCTGTATGATAGCAATAACCCACAACCATGACATTCATCATTTGCTTCTGTTTAAACCCATTGGATATCTTTAGTCCTGAAGCCTACATCTATAACAAAATTCACAGAGGCATCTTATATTTTGTCTGAAAGCTGGATATCACTTTCCCCCCATTTATTTATTTATTTCAACCATGAAGAAGAAATACTAAATTATGCATGATGAAGCCTTAGCCTGAAATAGTACTTTCCAAATGCAGGCTTACAATTGAAAATGAGGTGCATGAGTGGTGATTAAAAAAAATCTGTATATTAGGCTTGTTTAGGTTTGCTTCGTTAAAACCTAAAAGTCATAAAACCCTACCGAATTTGGGCTTCGAAATCAATTTTGAACCATGCAGGAAAAGTAGGAGGTGCAATTCCGAATTTGAACCATTTACCTTTTTTATTCATAAATATTCCATAATGTTCGGATGTCTCCCAAGGTTATTTTAATTTTCACATGCATTAAGCAACTTTTGTAAAGCCTAACAGTTTTAAAATCTCATGCTTCCCCTCCTGGGGCAATGCAAGGGAGGGGTAAGGTGGGCGTCGCTAAGCACAGCCATTGTTGTAGTTTGTGATGGGAAGGCCCCTAATGGTAGAGATTGCAAAAGTCCCTGTGGTTAAACTACATTTCCCACACTGCCTTGCTGCTCATTAGCCAAAATAGCCGAGCAGCAATTTGTCTAATATGGAGGAGGAGGCTCCTCCTCCTCCACATTAACAGCTGGATTCTCCCTCCAGAGCTGCTTGGCTCCCGCTGCCAAGCTTCAGCCTGACCGAGGGGCTCTTCCACTCCAGGCCTGTCTCAGCTGTTAATCCAGAGGAGAAGGAGGAGGGAGAATCCAGCGGCAGCGATCACAGACACAAAAGAGAGAGATGGAGAGAAAGAAATGGATTCGTGCAGCCTGAGTCTATAGGAAAGCACACTCTTGAGTCAAACCCCATCGTTTCTTCGCAAAGTTCCCTCAGGATGGTGACCTCACAATCTGATTCGCTTCACTCCCTTTGTGTCAACCCTCCACACCAAAAAACCCCCTAAAAACCAACAACAATGCACCCTTCTACTGCTAACTTTGAGGAAAGATAGTAAGAAAAGCAGAAACCAGCCAACATGTCTTCCCCTCTTCTCTTCCTTCCCCATCCCCATCCCCAGGTTAGAATGAAAGTGAGGAAAGGTGGATGATTTTGGGGAGAATAAAAAACATTGATCTAGGGATTCGTGAAGGGGAAAGGAAAGCCAAGCTACCATTTATCAATTGTGAATGACTCCCGTGTAAAGCGATTCGCATGAGTTATTCAAAATGGGGAGAAAAGCCATTGCCAAACCCCTCGAGAAAGATCCACAGATGGGAAGGGAATCAGGTTCTAAAGACCTCCAGTTTTCTTTTCTCTGGCTCTGAGGTTCAGCGAGATGCGAGAGAAGGAAGGAGAGGAGGAGAAAGTGGGTTTGTTTGCACTCAAACTGAGTTTTCCTCACTCTCTCCCCCCCACCCCCCCCCCCCCCTTCTCATCCCAATCTCAAGGCTTGACAACTGGGAGTTTAGCCAGGCAGGAGGCAGCTGCCACTCAACAGAATCAAGCCAATGCTGTATTTTAAAAAAGGAAAGGAGGAAGGCGATGGTGCTTTCTGTCAGCTGCACTACAGGTGGATTGGGATATTGGTTAAAGCAACCAATTTTGGAAAGGAGGGAGAACCTGTCAGAAGCTCCTTCCTCCCCCCTCCCTTCCTTCCCTCCCTCCCTCCTTCCTCCCTCCTTCCTCCCTCCCTCCCCTCCTTCCTTTCTTCCTTCATTCCTTCCCTGCCTCCCTTCCATCCCTCCCTCCTTCCGTCCAGGCGGATCAGTTAGATCTTATCGAGGAAATGGTTTACATGAAGTTTGACAACCACTTGACAACCACTTGTTTACATGAAGTTTGACAACCACTTCCAACTGCCTCAATGCTACACAATCCTGGGAGCTGTAGTTTTGCATGGTTTTTGAGCCTCCTTTGCCAAAGAGCACCATACTACAAACCCCACGATCCCATAACATTGAACTGTGGCATGGCACATCTAAACCAGGCCTGGTCAAACTTTGGCCCCTCCAGGAGTTTTGGATTTCCACTCCCATTATTCCTAACAGCCTGAAGCCCGCTGCCAGGCTGAAGCCCAGCAACGGGAGCCAAGTGGCACCTGAGGGGGTGCATCGCCTCCTCCTCCAAGGCAGGCCTAGAGTGAAAGTGCCCCTCCATCAGGAGTTGCCTGAGTGGAAGAGCCCCTGAAGTTTCCTCAGTGCCACTGTTTTTTTCCTACTGCACATGCATATCTGCCATTAACGAAGCTGTTTCGGAAGTCTCAGAAGTTTCAAAACGTTTTGAACATATTTTTCTATGAAAATCAGAATTGATTTCCAAATCGAACCACCAGCACCCCCTATATCCGAAACTAGTTTTGAAACATTTTCTTTATCAAACAAGCCTACTGTATATGTATACACAGAGATCCAGAATAGAACACTAGTTTGAGCATTGGACTGGAACTCTAGAGAGTAGGGTTTGAGTCCCCACGGTAATGTGAGATCCCACTGTGTGATTTCTCAGAGAAAGACAGTGGTAAACCTCTGAATAAAATTTGAGAAGACACCTTTATAGGATTGCTTTAGGATCCTCATAAGTTGGAAATGAGGTGAAGGCATACAACAGCAATAATATTATCAAATAGTTGCAACTGTAATGCAACTTGCTTTTATTTCTTGATGTATTAAGGTCTTATGCAATATCATCCATGTATGATTGTCAGATATAATATGAAGCTTAATCAGAAGGGTATTACACATGAATGGTTGGCATTTCAGAGATTTCTCTTACAGACTATGAATTTATATGCATCTAGAACAATTCCCTAAATAGCTGCTACCTACTTGCCCAAATATTCATTACTCTGAACCACAATGCCCTTTCCTTTTCCCACCTCATTTTATGTTGTCATTGTTGCTACTCTATTATGAACAATAATGTTACTTACTGTTCATGCTGTGACAATTGTCATAATAGAAGTGGTGGGGTTGGCAGGAAGGGCAGCCACTGACAATCAAACTAGATGATACGGTAGATACGTCATTGCATATTTCTGTGGGTGCCTTTTTCATTTTTATTTCTTTAGAGCAAGATTTGTAAGGCATATTTCTGTCCAGTCAGGATTGGGAGCATAGTGCAGCAGGATAGTGATGTATAAGCCTATTCATAAACCTTCCCCTTACAGTATATTGGATCTAAGTAATAGCCCCTAGGATTTTTCTTCAATCCAGAAGAATAGTCACAATTAGCACTCCTTTCAAGTGAACAGCTGGTTAAGGAGTAATAGGCAATTTTTGTTTTTATTTTTGTGAAGAATTGCATGCCACAATGCTCATCCTAACATTCCTTATGAAATATATCCTTCAACCCATTCAATCTGAATTATTTCAACAGAGGGATTTTAACTGTAGCAGCAAAATGTATGTATGTACTTATATCAATTAAGCCAGGTATCACAAAATAAGTTTCTTCTGGGCCAGAACCTGATATCTTGAAGAGATCATAGAGCCCCAAGAGATCCCTTCCAGATGGTTGTGTTTGCACTCATAGGATGAGAACCAACCTCACATCTCCTTTAAAGGCAATAGATTGTGATTGGGTAATGGGCAAATTTTTCACTTTGTATTGTCATTGGAAGAGTTCTAAGAGAACAAATAGAATCTGAGTGCCCATGGGTTGTGACAAGCAAACATTAGTTTAAGGGCCAATATTTTATTGTATCTTATTGCATTTTAATGTATTTTACTGCTGTTGACCTGTCTATGTTAATTGTTGAGTTTTAACTGTTTCTTTGTCGGCATCTAATGACTGTCAATTGTAAGCCACCCTTAGTCCCCCTTTGGCGGGACTAAGGGAGTTGAGAAGGACATGATATAAATAATAAATAAATCTGTTGATGCCAGTGTGCCTGATAAAGATGAAAGTCAAATAAAAAAAAGAAATGATTGCTACAGCATGAAGTACATGGGAAAAACATATCCAAATATCAATCACATCATGCCAGAAGTAACTGGAAAATGCCATACTCTATATTGGAGTGGAGGCAGGTAGGGAAAGAGGAACAGTGAGACCAGCACAGTCCTAATTGTGACTTAGGAATGGCAATAGACCATTATAGTCCTAATTGTGATGTGTCAAGGCACAGGTTTATTTTAATGTTGAACTGAGCAGTTAGATAAGGTTTACAATAAAATGCATTAAATATTGCCCTTATGCATTTTCAAACTATTCCTAGTTGTTGGACATCCTAGTTGTGGTTCATGGAATAATAGCTGATTAAAAATATAATTTTTAATTTTCAATTGTCGGTATGTTATTTGGTAACTTTTGGGCATTTTTTAAATGGAAAGCATAGGAAACTTTACTGTAAGAAATAATCATTTCTCTGTTTGATCATTTATTCCCCCTATTCTCTTATCCTTGGTTTATTATTCAGTTCCAAAAATGTGTCACAAGTCTGGTTCCTGAGACACTTTCACGTTAAATAATTATACCACTATAATTCCATTTTTATTGGCCTTGGAAACATCTCATAGAATTGTGGAAACTGCAATTTTGATAGAAGTGTTGGAATTACTTTAGTATCTCAACAAACTATAAGCCCCTGGGTTGCAGTTAAAGTGGAATCTGTCCTATAATTCAGTAATGAGAAAGGGCTCTTGGTCATGAAAAACACTAAAGACTGGATGTTCTTGTGACAAAATGAACCACTGTCAATATACCTGTGATCCCGCCTTCTGTTTACTCATCTTGTACCACTGAAGGCTGACAAAGTGCCAGAATTAAATGCTCAGAGATTTCTCAGAAATAATTTCTGCACAGTTCTTTTACATGTCAAAATGAATCAGTCTGCAAATGCCTCCTCCATATTTATGGAGGTGGCAATGAACCTTACCGCAATGAACCCCACAGTATTTGGTAATGTGATTTATTTTCAAGTCACAATTTCTGCTGAACTTTTAAAGATACTTTGAAACTGAATATGAAAACAGTTTCAACAATATGAAATAATTTTCCAAGTGTGTGAAGAAAGCAGATGTACTTTGTATCATGAACAATGATGACAGCATAGCATACTCTGTTTAAATCCATGTATAATCCTTTTGTCTGCCCCAAGACTACAACAGCTGTCTCTCTAGAAATACTGAATTAACCCCTTTGTTACTGTTCATATTTCTATGTTTAGCTTTATGGAAAAAGTACATGCAGTAACATAGAACATCAGCTGTAGGTCTTTTAATGTTTAGTAAGAAACTAACATTGATACATGTAAATGTCTTTGGAGTTTATGATGTCTACAGCATTTCAGTGTGTTTAAGTAAAGGTAAAGATTTTCCCTTGAAATTAAGCCTAGTCGTGTCCAGCTCTGGGGGTTGGTGCTCATCTCCACTTCTAAGCCAAAGAGCCAGCATTATCCATAGACGCCTCCTAGGTCAAGTGGTTGGTATGACTGCATGAAGCGCTGTTCTTTCATGTAAAAGCATCCATATCCAATCTAAGTAAAAGATAACTTTCTGGATCCATTCCTCCCCTATCAGGATCTGGTATAGATTTGTATACATGTTTATTTAAAAAAAAATCCTGGATCTGCTACTAGCCAATGGGTACGTATTTTGTTCAGTGGCACTATCAACCTTAAAGTCTATGCCGCCAGGGGCTCCAGATGGATCCCTGAGGGTGAATAAATGCACCCTGAACATCAGACACCAAAACTCAGTGACTTCAATGATGAACCCAAGGGTGAAGCAGAAAACATGGGGGGGCTACTCGGGGCCAGATGGATATCAGTGACTTCAAGATGAACCAGAGGGTAGCCCATTTTTGGCTAGGGTTAAATCCATGCACTGGTTAGCCCAACAACCCAACTACTTTGACACTGCCCGTATCTGGCTCGCCCGCTCCTACCTCACCTTAGGATTGCCCTAACTAGAGCTAGGTTCGAGCAATTTGAGTCTATGGTGAGGGCCGGCAGATATGCTGCCATACCCTATAGGGACAGAGTCTGTGTCTGCGGCCTACCAGAAGTCAAGGATCTAGTCCACATTCTGTTGATATGTCCCATATATGCAGAGGAGAGGGAGAACTACCTTAGCTATTTACTATCTAAAAGGACATTTTGGCCCTCTACCTTTAAAATTAACTTCCTCCTCTCGGACTCAAACCTTCAAACAGTGTATAACAGTGCTGTCCAACATCTACCGGACCGGGGGCCGGATGTTTGGTCACTGATGACCTGGGGGGCCGCTCGGCCCCGGCCCTGCCACGCCCCCGGCCACGCCCACCCTCGGCCACGCCCCAGCAGCTTCCAGGGTGAAAGGAGGGAGGCGTCCTGGCAGGGAGAAGGCAGCGGATCGCTGCCTCTTCTCTGCCAGGTCCCCTCCGTCCTTCCTTTCCTCCCGGCGGTGGCGTCCCAAATGGAACGCCGCTTCCAGGGTGAAAGGAGGGAGGGAGGCGTCCTGGCAGGGAGAAGGCAGCGGATCGCTGCCTCTTCCCTGCCAGGCCCCCTCCGTCCTTCCTTTCCTCCCGGCGGCGGCATCCCAAACGGAACGCCGCTTCCAGGGTGAAAGGAGGGAGGGAGGGAGGCGTCCTGGCCGGGAGAAGGCAGCGGATCGCTGCCTCTTCCCTGCCAGGCCCCCTCCGTCCTTCCTTTCCTCCCGGCGGCGGCATCCCAAATGGAACGCCACTGCCAGGGTGAAGGGAGGGAGGGAGGCGTCCTGGCAGGGAGAAGGGAGCGGATCGCTGCCTCTTCCCTGCCAGGCTCCCTCCGTCCTTCCTTTCCTCCCGGCGGCGGCGTCCCAAACGGGAGCGTTGGAAGGAGAAGGGATGCCCGTGGCTCCTCCCTCCCTTCAAGGCACCCTGGCAGCAGCTGAAGGCGGCGATTTCACCGCCTTCAGCTGCTGCCAGGGTGCCTTGGAAGGAGGAGGAGCCACGGGGCATCCCTTCTCCCTTCAAGGCATCGTCGCCACCGAGAGAGGGACAAGGCGGTGGTACAGGAGGAGGGGCCAGCTCTCTTCCTCCTGCCTGTATCACCTCCATCTCCCTCTCTCAGCGGCGCCGCTGCAACCTGCCTCGCAACGGCGCCGCCGAGAGGGAGAAGGGGCGATACAGGCAGGAGGAAGAGAGCTGGCTGCTCCTCCCTGCCTGTATCGCCCCCTCCGTTCCTCTCTCGGCGCGCCGATGCGATGCAGTTTGCATTAGCGCCGCCGAGAGAGAGAGAAGGGGCGGTTTCCCAAAAATTTGAATTTTTAAAAAAATCTTGCTGGGGGTAGCGGGGGTAGCGGGGGCCGTGTCCAAAAGGCTGGGGGGCCGGATCCGGCCCGTGGGCCACCTGTTGGATAGCCCTGGTGTATAAGGTAGCTGCTTACTTATTTAGAGCATTCAAAAAGAGACAGCGGTATATGGAGTCTATTGGAGTCAACTGTGCAGGGGATGAGTTCCAGTAGGCGGCACGGAACAGCCCGCGGTACAGCGGTAATAAGTGTCTCATCAACTGATCACCAGGCCTCTTAAGTATCCTATGCTAATAGTTCCCCTTCCTATGACAATTGCAATAAGTTTAGCTTTTAATGTGTTACATTGTATTTGCCTTGCACATTAGGTACTGATTTTATCTTTTATCTTGTATATACTACTACTGCTGTTGGAGCTTTTATTTGAAATGACCTGACAGTTACTCAATAAACGTGACTGACTGACTGACTGACTGACTGACAAATTTGCAGATACCATTTTGTCTTTGTATAAAATGTGCTAATTTTAGAAAAATACCAATATGATACTAAATTCAAAGAACAGCTGATCTGGAGAACATATGAGAATTGGGACTGGGACTTAGTAGGGTTGATGTGTTTGTAAAATGTTTTCCTCAAACCCATTTATATATGAAAATATTTTCAAAGGTACTTAAAATGAGCATAAAATAAATGTGTGTGTGTTTAGTGTAATTAATGTCATTACTTTCTTTGAATGTACTTCATGTCGAATCTATATTTCTCTTTCAATTCAGTTTATCCTTGTGCAATAACTAGGGGCAAGTCTAGATGAGAATGAAAAAGTGGACTCTCCTCAAATCTACTACTGGCTGTCCCACACTATTTGCTTAATTTCAATTAGTATCAAGGTTTTTATTGCTTTTCTGATTTTGCCTTGCTTATTGCAAAATTTGGGGATATTCTGCAGCTTGTGGAAACTCCAGGAATTCCTGGAACTTTGTGGAATGTTGACAGGTGGATCAGGTCTATTTTGGCCTGATTCACTATCCAGATGGACACCATGCCAGCACTCTTTCCATGCACTGAATACCTCAGGAGAAGGGCATAGCTAGCCATGTATTGCCCTTTTTTCCAAGTCAACTACAGAACTCCACCCAAACTTCTGGTCATCATGCATGCCTTTATCTTGTCTCTTCTCCTTCTTCCTAGTCACATGGGTGCTTTTGTTGCACACCAGGGCTGGGGATTCATCTTTGAACCTAGTAACCACATTCAGGTTCTTATAAGCAAACAGTTTATTGAAGAATAAAAATAGCTTCAGCAAAAGGGTAAAGGAAGCTCAAAAGGATAATAGAATATTGTCCGTAATACAGTTAAGCAAAGTAAGTCATAAAGCAAATATAAAACTCAGGAAGCAGTAATGTCCCCAAAATCCAAGACAAAATCCATAGGAACTAGAGTCTGTGACTCCAGAATGTCCAAGAATTCAAAGTCCTACAATGATCCAGGAACAAACTTGAGCAGTTAAATTCAAAAACATGAACATAAATCCAAGGCAGGAAACAGACAAGAATTTCAGCATGAACATGAAGCCATGAATACAAGACAAGGATGCTCTTCTATTCTAAATGTTGGTCTCAATAAAAGTTACAGTGTCAAAAGCCCTTTATTTATTCAAAAGCAAAAGCATTCTATTTCCCTTGGGAAACCTCTCCCTGATCCCTTTTTCCTCTTAATCTTTTGGACCGTCTTCTACCCCCTTCCAGGTGGCGATATTGATTGATTTGGCTTCTCCTATCAAAAAGTGTCTGGTCCTCCCGCAGTTTGCCAATTACTGCATTCTTTTCCCATTCCGACCTTGACTGCCCATAATATCTCTCAATCTCTTTTTTTCTGCCTGTACAAACACATCTACACCAGGCTGGTTAACTATCCCAGAATCCTTAGCTTCATTCTGGCTAACAGCACTCTCTTGACTAAAATCCCCATTTCCAAACCCATGTGAGTCTGCAGGAACTTGGTCATTTAACTCAGGCATTGAAACCTCTGCAGATCCTTGATCATTTAACTCAGGAGCCTGAGGCAAAGAACCAGTTGCAGGCTGAACCCCCTCAACTTTGTTCTGACATCAGCCGAGGCATCTGCAACTGCTAGGAGTGTGGACAGTGCTTCGTGACTAGCTGAGAATGGTAGTGATGACCTGTAGGGTGAAATGACAGTCAAGCTGACCAGTGTGGTCGGCCTGATTGGATGTTAATGCAGCACACTGTAGATTTGGCAGGGTATGTCTAGATGCTTCCAAGACCAGTATAGACTCAGAATATGAATATCTGGCCCAAATTTGATCATTGATTTCTATTTCTCAGTGGGACTAGAATTAGGAAATCCCAATCCCAGGTGCTACCTCATTGTAATTCCTTTATGAGAAATTGTGAGAGAGCAAGGGTTAATTTTCCTCCTGTATTCTAATCTTGATCCATATTCTTCTCCGTTATGGTTATTGTTTGTAAAACAGAGGTGTATTGCTTCATCTCTATGAAAACCTCTTCTTTAGCTACAAGTTTGTATTATTTAAATTGTAACTTTTGTTGGTCAGAGAATGCATTTCTATTATGGGCCTTTTCACACATCCTGGCGGAATTGCTATGGATTGTGGTGATCCCAACAGTGCCTGTCCAGGGGTATGGGAAACCTGCCACCCGACTCACATCCCCATCCCCTGGAGGGAAGTGTCCGCCACTTGGCTTTCCCATGTTGATCCAAGGCAACACGAGAAGCCTTCCATGATGACACTGTGGCTGCATGTTCTGGTTCACCTTTATCATGGAGCCCCACTGGAAGTTGCAGTGCATCATGGGATGGGAGCCCGTGGGCTCTGTCGTAAAGGCGAAGGCGAACTGGCGTATGCCACCAATTTCATCCTCATCTGATGAGGTTGAAAGTTTATATTTTGGAGGCTAATATTTTGGAAGCATGCATATGGTAGAAAAATAATTCTTCAAATTAGGAGTTGAATGTATTGAGTTTACCCAGCTAAATTATTAATAGAAACATCATGTTTCTGAATATCAGTTCCCCATGAGGTTTACTGTGAACAGGGAAAGCAGCCAGGTGGAATTTACATTAATAAAACTGGTTGTTGGGAAGAAAAACTTAAATATAAACAAGCTTAAATGGACTCACAGAAGTAAGAATTTAAATGGAAAGAATAAGAAGCAAGAGGCATTAATTCATAGTGGATTTGTATGAGCTATGGAGGAATGAAATTAAATGGCACATTTCCAAAGACACATAGTGGTGGAAAAGCATTTGGGAATCTGTTCCCTTATCTCTCTGAACTCTTAAAGCTAGTTCAGATGTTGGAACTGGATTCTTTTTCTGACCTCATTAGATTTCAGTGGAGAAATGAACATCTGAAGCTTGAAGTTGTAATTACAAGACAATTTATCTAGATCAGTGTTTCCCAACCTTTTTTGAGCCGCGGCACACTTTTAACATTAAAGAAATCCGAGGGCACACCACCAACCAAAATGACACAAAATGACACTGTAACACAGTAAAGAACGCCTGGGGGATGGTGGTGAGCTGCTGGGAGTGCCGAAGCCAGGGGAGGAGCCAGGCCACCATGCCCCGCCCCCCCCCCCTGGCTTCAGTTCTCCCACAGCCGCCAGCCTTGAGGGGCAGTGCCAAGCCAGCATTGTGCTGGCTCTGCCACCGCTGGCTTGGCACTGCCCCCTCAAGGCTGGCGAAGCTGTGAGGGCGCTTAAGCTGGGGAAGGGGGCGGAGCCAGGCCACACCATGCCCTGCCCCTCCCCCCGGCTTCAGTTCTCCCACAGCATCACCAGCTTTGAGGGGCAATTGTTCTATGGGAAGCATTGAAGCTGCTGGCTCTGTGTCATCAGCTGGGGGAGGGGCAGAGCTGGCTGTGTCATTTCCCTGGGTACTGGTTGTGGGGGTCGGGAGCAGGTCAGGGTTTTGCCCTCCCTTCTGCTCGAGATCCCCGTGTACAACTGGGGGCCACTGTGCTGATACAGAATGCTGGGGGATGGGCTGAGGTCCGATTCAGCATGGCTCTTCTTATGTTCGTATGTTCTTATGCCCCCCTCCCCCCGGCTTCAGCTCTCTCACAGAGGAGGAGCATGAGCAGTGGACGGGCTTCAGTAGGCGGGGCTCTTCCACGTGGCTTCAACAAGCAAGAAGTGAGAGTCATGGCGGGAGTCATGGCAGATTGGAGGCTGGTTGGGGAAACAGCTGAAGGAGGCAGTGCCCCAGTCCCTTCTTCTTTTTCTTTGCGGCCGCCCATCTCTTCCTCCTCATCTCCCAAGCAGCAGGAGTTCGGCAGGAGGAGGGGGGAAGGAAGGGGGGCAGAGAGCTTTTCTCGCGGATACACCTGATGATCGCTCACGGCACACTAGTGTGCCAGGGCACACTGGTTGAGAAACACTGATCTAGATGCATTGCTTCATGTAAATCCACATGAAAGAAATTGTGGCGGAAGTGTGTTTGCATGGTGGTGAGGTCCATATATGTGCAGCAAACTCTGTGTATGTGTGTATGTGTGGGGGCAGTGGTGGTATAAGACATGGGACAGAGATCCAGTCGTCCACTTCTAGAGTTTTCAGATTCCTGGCCTTTGATGATGATGACTATGAATACCTTAGCTTGAATGGTAGTGTTGTCTTACTGAAAGTACACAAAATGTTCAACCAAATTCACAACAGAATGTTCATATGGATCTCATGCCCATAAATAGGCATTTGCATTGAACACATTTTTAATTCCACTTCTGCAGTATTGAACTAAATGCTAATGTTCTGTATTGGACAAATGTGTCCAAGTGTTTCCATTAGTAAATTTACACCTATGTATTAATTTTATATAAATATACACATTTCACAGGATTCACAATCAGGTGAGTGAGATGCTAACAGGACTGTGGGTCCCTACTATACACCTTGGTCTGGAGGTTTGTAGATGAATGCACAACACAAATAATACCAGTTACTTTTTAATCCCTTTGACGTCTTAACAATTCTGTATGGCACAATATATGACATATGCCAATTTTGTATGGCACAGGCAGAACTAGACTACAGCAGGCTTTGGACTTACTGTTGAGCTGCTGTAGCTCCTGTTTGTACACATTATCATGCCTTGATTGGTGGAAAGTGGGGCAAATGGGAAAAACATCTGCCTGCATTCTTGTCACCAGGCACAGAATGATTATATTGTCTTCTGACATTCTCTTTGCTCCTCCAGAAGCCTCAGCTTATGATATTCTGTGTCTGGCTATAGGGATAGCCTCGGGAAGGGCGGTTTATCAAATCGAAATAAATAATAAATAAAAATGAGTTTCTGATCCCACCTGCTTTCCACTACAACAACATGGCTGTGGGAAGACTGCAGCAGTTCCATGGCAAGTCATTGTCCATTGGTAGAAAGGAAATCAGATCTCTACCCCCTCTCCAAATTAATATGCAGAGATAAGATAGACGTGTCATTGCTTATGGCATGCACCGGCAGGATGCCAGTCTTGGAGTAGAAGTTTATGCATGTTTTAGCATTTTAGCATTTTAATATCTTTAGAATAATAGTA
Source organism: Anolis apletophallus (assembly GCA_030556195.1). Taxonomy (NCBI): domain Eukaryota; kingdom Metazoa; phylum Chordata; class Lepidosauria; order Squamata; family Anolidae; genus Anolis; species Anolis apletophallus. The sequence goes on along the minus strand of JARBWK010000007.1, from coordinate 69,562,487 downwards.
ATCTTAATAGAAGAAGACCAAAGGTTCTTAATAGTTAAATGTAATTTTTTCCTGCTTCTTTTCTATCCCCACCCCCACCAAACTTCCAATTATTTCAAATATCATATATGTACTGTGCATCCAGTTTTGAGTGCAAGGTGACTAAATGACTGGTTTCCCTCCACTTTTTCATATAATTTTATTGTAAAATATATGAAGAATGGGAAAGGGTACAAGAGTAGAATATTAAACTGGGGCATTTTTTAACATCATTCTTTTTTGTCTTCTTTCAAAAGGATTTATTTGTATGATGTTAAAAGGAAAAAAAGAAAACATTTCTTTTCTAATCTAAAATGGATATAAAAGTGAGTATATAGTATTTTGAAACAAGAAAGATAGAAAAGTTGGGAAATAGAAAGTCCTAACTAAGGCTTCCTACCTTGTCTCTACTGTCTTCTTCATAATTAAAACAACTATTGTTTTTATCATAAAATTTATTGGTAGATTAACTTTCCAGGAATCCTTGGATATCATTGGGGATGTTATTCTTGTCACTAACTTCTCTATTTTTTTTGTTATTTTTCCTACATTCCTGCACTACTAATTTTTCCTTAATGCTATAAAACTCCGATATTTTCATTTTCTTTTCTTCTTTTAAATAGTCAATAAAGGGCTATCATTCTTCTTCAAATTTGGAAGAATCTGGCGATTGTACAAGCCTCGTCAGTTTGTCCATCTCTGCCAAGTCCAACATTTTTGTAATGCATAAATATTGGGTGGGAATTTGTTCTTGTTTCTAATAATAAGCATAAACAATCTTTGCTGCAGTTTGTAAGTACCAACAGAAAGGCTAGTGGCTCTAGTAGTACTTTCATTTTTAAGATGTTTTCAATGTTCTTATCCTTTTTTTGGCTTTAGGACATGTTCACCGCATATAGTAAAAAGTTGCTTCTTTTTGATGACATTTCTAACAAACATTTTTTTAAAATTTTGGTTCCATCTTGGTGCCGAAGATTCTTAATCATTACTTTGTTTTCTGTTTGTTTATTGTAAGTCTAGTCACTTTTCCAAAGTCTTCAATAATTTTCTATATTTTTGGTATTGTTTCTGTGGGCTCTTCTGTAGCTATCACCACATCATATGTGAAGAGCCTCAACTTGATGCTTTCTATTTTGATTTTTTTCTCCTCTAATGGAGTTTTCTCATTGTATTTTTCTTGCCAAAAATTATATCGCCATTATAAATAATAGTGGTGATGTCCTTGTCTCACATCTTTCTGGATTTCAAATCTTTCAGTCAAATCGCCATATAATTGTATTTTTTGCATATTGTTTAGTATTTATTTCCTCCACCCCATTCAAGATTTTTTCCCATATTTAATCAAAATGAGCATGTCTTTCATACATTCGCAGCTTAGATTGTCAAATGTTTTTTCTGTATCTAAGAAGAGTAGAGTGCTTTGTTTTTAATTATGTTTATGGAAGTATTTTATCAAATTGAGTATCACTCATATATTTTCTCTAATTTGCCTTCCAGGTAAGAAGCCTGCTTGATCTTCATATATCCATCCCATTAGTATATTCTTTAGTCTGTTCGCCAGTATTGTAGCTAGTAATTTATAATTTGTGTTAAGCAATTGAATAGTTATGTAGTTCTGGATTTGCAGCTTGACTTTAAATTGATATATGATTATTTCATCACCACAGGATATCAGATTGAAATTCTTTGTTTCTCCTTTTAAAAAAAGTGCAACCAGGCCTCACATTTTGTATCATATGAGTTTCTTTTTGTCTGGGATTATTTCATTTTTTCCTTTGCAATGAGTATTTCATTCATAGTGCCTTTGTACTGTAAAATACACATCTCCCTTGGAAGGCTTTTTCAGAAAGATTCCCTATTGTGAACCAGTTACCTCTTGCTTTATAAATAAAGTAGCTTAAAAGATACATCAACAATTATCTGATACTGTAAGACTTCCAAGATAGAGCTAAAGGAGTGACATTCATGAATGTAATGATTCCCCTGGGTCAAATCCTCTTTTTCTTATCTTTTCTTTTCAACACATTTTTATCAGATAATATATGAATTCTAAGAAAGATCTTCTCAGTTGCATGAGGAAGAATGGATGAAAGTAAAATTAACTCATATATTAATTAAATGTAAAGAACTGCTGTGAGTTTCTTAAATAACATGCATTGGTTTCTACCTTCTTTCGTCCCTCGCTCCCAGTAATTATTTCATTTCTTTCCTAATTCCCTTTGCTATTTTTAGGGTGATAAAAATACCATCTTATCATAATAATGATATTGTGAAGACCTTAATAATTTACTCATTATTCATGGTGGCTGCTGCTACTTTTAAATATAACCTTACAAGGCAAAATGTACTTTCCTCAGTTAAATAAAAAATCAGACAAATATATTGAATGCAATGGAGCAATTCCTCCAAAAAAGGCTTCACTTTTTAGTTTTGAAAATATGACAGAGATAGACAAAAACAATATGGAGTGAAAGGATTGGATAAAGACATTTTCCTCCCATCTCTGATTGTTTTAGAACCTGGGTCATCAAATGACTGTAACTGATAAATTCACGGTGCATAGCTAAACCATAGATTTTACAATTCATGATATAGTGGTAATCACCACCTTGAAAGGGTTAAAAGACAGATTCATCTACAAAAAAAACAATGCCTAATTATGATGTCATGTATTTATTATTTCAAATATCGCAGGCAGAATGACTCTCTAAACAAGTAGTTATAGTACTTGAGAGGAAATGCATGACATTCATTCAGCTTAAATGCTGGCAGAGAATGGGTTGATAAAGCAATAGCCTTCCTTTCCATATTAGGGTGCAGTTGGATATTTGGTGACCCAGAATAAAAAGTGTATTCCAGATTACTAGTGTCACATGAAGTTCTTCAATTACTACCAAGTCTGAATGAACTATTTTGTTCAGTTGGGATAGGGGTACATCCCTATTTTGGGTTAGTTTCAAGCCTTCCTTCAAAGTATGGGCAGTCCCCGAGTTACAAACATCTGACTTATAAATGACTCATAGTTAAGAACTGGGGTGAGACAACAAAAAGTAACAGAAATGTACTCCTAGGAAGGGAAAATCACTCCTGGAAGAGTTATCATGGAGAAAATATCTCAGCTGAAGCTTTATCACCAATCCTTGTTTCCGCAACAAGCCATTTTTTTCAAAATCCAATTATCACAGGGACAGAAAGTGAGGTGATGTTGCACCTCAGACCTGGAACGTACTCCCCCTAGATCACACACACAAGTGGCTAGGTAAAAGGCCTTTATTTAGAATAAGAATAGTTCAAAGCGGAAGGAAGTAAAGCAAAAGTAAGTCCAAAAGCAAAACTTGTTTAAGTCCTTAAACTGGAGTAAATCCCATGGAAAGCAAGTCCAAAAAACCAGGCCAGCCGATCCAACAGCTGTGACAAGAACTCAGAGTCCAAGGCAAACGGGGACAAGATCCAAACGTGGATAGTGGCTCAGCGGAGCAACCCGCTCCTGCAGCTACTCGGAACTTGAGATCAAGATCAGGAACAATCCAAGCTAAACGTAGCTTCCACTCTGCTGCAGTCTTGACCGGGTCAGTCTTTTAAGGATTCTATTTCCTGTGATCCCACTGAGTTCCCCGATGCAAATTCCAATCTTTCTGCGAAGATCTGATAGAAGCCCTTCTATTGAAATTTCCCAGCTCGTTAGGCGAAACAGGTGGACTCATATCTTGCTGGGAAGATTCACGCTCCCTAATTCCTGGGCTCTCATCTGGCACAGGAGCGCAGTTCCCGAGAGAGTCAAGGTTATGGGAGTTCTCACTGGCAGTTTCAAAGCTGACTTCCATAGAATCATAATTAACCCCTTCTTCATCATTGTAATACCCATGTAACCAATCATTGTCCCAAGATAACTCTCCATCTGCGGAAATGTCTCCATCTGGCCATCCATCCTGACCTGGATCCTCTGGTTCCAGTGCTGCTGGACCCTGACCCCATGTTGGGGCATCACACTGCTTGGCTGGAACACCACAGGTGAAATCTTCTGAACAGGGGCACAGACAGCAAAACAAACATAACAGGGGTGTTAATCCTTCCCTATAATACCCAAAACATAATTTTGACTGCAGTTACACGTAAAAAATGTACCTGTTCCAACTTACATACAAGGTCAACTTAAGAACAAATTTATAGAACCTATTGTGTTTGTAACTTGGGAACTGCCTGTAGTTAGTTTCCACACCCAATGTAAGCTCTTCTTCTCTAGATTACAGACTCTGTCCAATTTACCAGGCAGAAAGGTTGTGGCAGAGGGTGCCCTCCTGCCCTCCTTTTCTTCCTAGAAACCCCCTGAGTGGTGGGAAATGTTCCTGCCGGCTGGGCAGGCAGCCAATCAACAGAGGCCTCCTTTCACATCTTGATTTATTGGAGCCGGGCATCCCTGAGCTTCAGGCAGCCTTTTTAGAGCTGCTCTAGACCACTTGCAGGCAGTGTGCCTTTTCATAAGGTAGATTTTGTCATTTAATATAAAGGAAATCATTATATATGTATATAATGTATATAATGGGACTTCAGCATCCATAGATTTTGGTATTCATGGGTGGTCCTGAAATCAAACCCCAGTAAAGTATCAATCATTGAAGTATCAATCATTATATTTGCAAAAGTAATGCCATTCCTATATATGATATACTTTTGAAATATGTTGTCAAGCCCTCATTACGCAAAACCGTAATGAGTCACAAGCATCAATTCTGTTTATAATGGCATACTTCCAAGCTCTAATCCTGGCAAGAGGACAGGGATGTTGAACTTGGTCCAGCTCTGCACATCACACCACAGTGAAATAGTCTTGAGTCTGCAATACAAGAAAGCCTCTAAAATGAAAGTAAGTCAGATGGTACTTCAAGGGAGGGGTATTTCTTTCTGGATACAGAACGTTTAAGATAGCAGAGTCATGTGTGTTTCCATGGCCTGAAGAAGAGTTTGCAAAGGCTCACAGCATCTTTTATGAATTTGGATGGGGAGAAAACGGTCCTCCCCACCTCCATGCAAAAAATTGAATCAAATCAGTTCAGTTGTGACATGACCTTATCTCACAACATAGCTAGTTTGCATGCCCAGTTTTCAGTGACAATAAGAAACACATTTGGGATTTAAAGCAAAGCCCCTTTTCAATCTGTTGGGTCATATTGAACAGCTGAAGATGATATGGCTGCAAGAATGCTGTCAACAGGTACATTATCGCAGCACTGGCAAAAATAATGTCAGCTATGTAAAATTGTCTAATAGTAGCTATTGTTAACAAGTTTATTGCTCCCAGAGCCCATTTTAAGCTTATGAATCTCTACATTAGAACAGTACTAATGACATATATAGAGAGGGGGGGGGGGTCCTTCAGTACTTTTGAGCAGGTGGCTGTGATTATTATTCTATTCAGAATCTCTGCTTTGGTTTAAGATATTCTGTTGCATAGTTTTGTTAATGAAATATTTATTCTGACAAATCCCCTTGCTCCCAACATACAATACTAGAGATCTAAGTAGATAGCTACCATCTTTTACCATAAATATTGTGTTTTACTTTGCATGTGAAGGTCAGAATGTTCAATTCTGAACTCTCAAAAGAGGATGCAGTTTCTCAATAATTATGTGTTCACATAGTATGACACATTCTTTCATTGTGGTAAACAACATTTATCTTGTCAGATAACAGATTCCAATATCATGCAAATGTATTAAGCATTTCTAACAGAAAATGCAATTTCACTTGAATGAAAATGGTAGGGAGAACATTGGCATTTTCCGTCTTAGTGAATACTGTTATTTAACACAAACACATTCATGTTCACACCTCTAACCATCAAACAAGAAGAAAATGCAAAGTACAACTTTATAACTTACCAGTTTGAAGTTCCATCCTTGTAAGTAGGAAATACAATGTGCTATCTAGCTAAAGTACTGTTCAGTGGCATTCCTCACCCACCATGTAAATCTTTTTTAACACTTCCCTTCTCTCTGCAACAAATTATTTTCAGTAATAATCATGAAATGAAATAAAAATTAATAATGACCTGAAAAGAAAAGCTGACAGTCAAAGTTCTTCTATTGATCTTTGTGTATACAATTATGTCAGTAAAATATATAGTCCCTGTCTTTGCACTTTCTTTTTTGCCTCATTCATACCTTGGTGTTCCATCCTTCAGTTTTCAGGTCTCATGTCTCCTTCTTCCAAGTCTAACCCAATTTTTCATATGATATGTTTAACCCCCGGTGGTGCAGTGGGTTAAACCGCTGAGCTGCTGAACTTGCTAAAGGAAAGGTTGCAGGTTTAAATCCGGGAAGTGGCATGAGCTTCTGCTGTTAGTCCCAGCTTCTGCCAACCTAGCAGTTCAAAAACATGGAAATGTGAGTAGATCAATAGGTACTTCTCTGGTGGGAAGGCAACAGTGTTCCATGCAGTCATGCTGGCCACATGACCTTGGAAGTGTCTATGGACAACAATGACTCTTTGGCTTAGAAATTGAAATGAGCACCAACCCATAGAGTTGGACACATTTTCCTTTGATTTCTTAGATTATTGTGGAAGAAATCCTCCTGTGTCTTCTCACCATGGGTTCTGCTGGTCACTTGTTGCTTGCAGTGATGACATCTAGGGTGGCAGAGAGACAAGGGAGGAGGAATCACCGCCCTCTCCCACCTCCCTTCTCCAATAGCCTCCTCACCTTATCACCTGGAGACTGCTGCAACAAGGAGAATGTTGTAGGATAGAATGTCATCCTGTGTCCGTGGGCTGCCTGAGCCCAACGAACATCTCAGAACCAGTCCAACTATTTACATGGCCCCAAAGTCTGAAATTGCTCCAAATTCTACCCCAGAATTTGGAACAACCTGCAACTGTGGTTAATGTAGGTCAAGGCCATGTTAAGCAACTTCTGTGCATAATTTGGACACAATGGAACTGATTCAGGCACCCTTCATACTAAGGTGTGTCCTTGGCAAAGACCTTCCTTTTGATGGAGCTTCATAAAAGAAATTGTTTTGCAACCTGGGGTGGTGTGTATCCCAATCCCCCCACTCTCTTTTTGGTCCACCATTTTTTCTATTAAGTTTCTCTCAGGGTCCTTCCACACAGCTATATAACCCAGAAGGTAGAAAATCTCACAATATCTGCTTTGATCTGGGTTACCCGAGTCCACATTGTCCTATATTCCAGTTCAAAGTAGAACATGTGGAATTTTATTCAGCTGTGTGGAAGGGTCCTCATCAGTTGCTCTATCCTTGCCTGTTCTCACCTTTTCCCTCTTCTTATAATGGTATGCTATGAAACGAGAAGAGCAAGAACAGGCAATCTGGCTGAGATCACTAGGTGGAGTTCATTTTCTTGTCTTAGTTTACAATTACACTGGGGATTTTAAAGACCAATTTGTATTATCCCGGCTCTGATCATAATTCATAGTAACTCTTTTGTTAACAACTCAAATTTGAGTTGAGTGACTCTTTCAACTTAACCACTGTCTCTATAGGTTTTTTATTGATTTCTATGAATAGTTTAATTGTATTTTCATATTCTATTTTGTATATTTTTAATTTTAGCTGCTTTGAGGCACAGTGTTTGAGAGAAACCAGGATGTTAATAGAAGAGGAGTAGGAGTAGGAGTTTTTGAATGGTGTTTAAAAAACTATCAGGAAATTAGTAATATATAGAGTATTTGATAAATGTATTTATTTATTTATTTAAAACTTTTATATCCCGACCTTCTCACCTCCGAAGAGGGACCCAGACCGGTCTTACAGCAAGAATCCAATGCAATTGAGATAAATTAAAACATAATACAACAATACAAAGTTAAAATACATATAGATAAATACATATAAATAAAATACATTAAAACCAAATCGCCAGATAAAATCAATTCACCTCAATCCATATATGTGGTCATTAACTTTGTCTAAAAACAGTCTCGGTCCTTATTGTGGGAATGCTTCCTTCCAAAGCCAGGATTTCACTAGCCTCCTAAAGGACAGGAGGGAGGAGGCAGATCTGATCTCACTCGGGAGTTCCATAGCCGAGGGGCCAGCACAGAAAAGGCCCAGTCCCTCATTCCCACCAAACGCGCTTGCGAAGATAAATCAAAATAATATAAAGTGTCTCTCCAAAGGATGATCAAGAAGAGGACGTCTATAAACTACGATATTGTGGTTGTTTTTCCATTGCAGAGGATGTTAGAGAAAGATGTGTCAGTGATTTTAAACAAAAGACCTATTATGACCCTGAAAATCTCCATAATTATGCTACACGTCTGCCTAATGTTGCAAGGCTTTGGATACTCGATAGTAGTAAACCAAAAGCTGGTTAAAATCCATACCCTTTTTTGAAATTTGGAATGAATCTTGCATTTGGAACAGTTTCCCACCCACAAATTTGCATCTGAGATGACATAGAAAAGGACATTTATTTGGGGAGAAAAGTAGAAAAAAACTTAATGCAGCTGAAAATTGCTAGCAAATGTTCACTAAGACATATTCAAATGTGTATGTTTGGGAAAATATGCATTTTCATGTGGTCTAAAAGGTTTCAGGGAGAGATTTAGTGGCAAAAATTAGACCCCGGGTGTAATCATGCTTGGCTGATTCATACATTCCTATTACTATATGGTGATCAAGGTTCATAATGCATTCCCAGAAATATGTCCTTAATGTGCACTTGGCATGTATTGTGTATCAAATGCTCCAGTGCTAAGCTCTGATGCTAAAGAAGAGAATGTGGGCTTGATTTGTGTCAGTTTTTGCTCAGATTAAATTTTTACTGTAATATGAAGCCCTTGTTTGTTTATATACTGACCTTGTGGGGACGGAGAAAGTCAGGGAAAGTAGGGATGGTTCATCAAAATGTTGTTGAATATTCCATGTTCATTGGTTCCACAGAACTAGGTTCAAACATTTGTGTATTTTTGTGTTAGTGACAGTTCTTTTTAAAAAGTCTGAAATGCTCATAATTTCTCCTCCATGCATACTATTGTTGTGGTTAAGCCTGTGATTGTTTCATTGCCTGAGATTTCATTGGACAGTGATCAAGGTTCTGCAGTTCCACAAAGGTTTAGAAATAGGGATTGTGAGCAGGTGAGTAATGTTAGTCATGATGAAGCCGAGGATTCTGGAATGGTCAAGCCTGCATTAGATGTTCCAGTAGATGTTTCAGTACAGGCAGAGAAAGAACCTGTATTAGCTTTCCCAAGAGAGTAAAGATATTGTGCTATCAATAATAAACTAGGTCTTTATCTTTCTTTATTTTACTTCCTCATTAAATAACCCTGTATTTGTCAACTCTATAACAGGATCAGCACTAGTGGGAGAAAAGCAAAACTTAACAATAGGAGCATTCCAAACTTTTCTTATTTAAAAAAACACTGACAGCTAAAGAATAGATTATAAAAACTTTTAAAATGACAAAAATGAGCAAATCAGCAATGGCACTCAAGGAAAAAAAGTCAAAACGACTACATAAAGGACATGGAATCATTTTGAATTTTATTTGAAAAGAGAAAGATTCACAATTACGGATCAAGGGCTTCAAATAAGTTTTAAGCAGGAATAATTCTACATTAGAAATTACTACAAACAATATTTAGAGGCTTCGGCATTGTCATCTTGGAAGATATCTGTTATATGTGTTCAACATAGTTTTCTCCTACCTAGAAAATAGAAAGCCAACAGAGAAGATGGGGGAGGGGATAATTGATATATTTTACAGTGAACAAAACATATAATGCCTGCAACACAATTCTGGAAGAAAACAAATAAAAACAATTGGAAAAGACATTTAGGACAAAGTGTGATTGGCACAAAGTATTCTAAAGATATTTTCCTTCAACTGAACAAGCTAAAGAAGCAACCAAGCTACCTCATATGTAAGATTATACATGCTCCCCTTCTCAGAAATTCTTCTTTGAACCCTTGCAAAGGATTCAACAATTTGTATTCATTTCTTTTGGCATCCTGTTGCTAGAGTAAATGGCAACCTGTGGTGAAAAGTACTTTTCTTTTGTGGGTTGTGTTGCACTAGCCTCTGCATTTCCTGTTATTATAGGAAATACGATTTTATCATGATGGTAGTGACACTCTTTCCTCAGCTGGTGTAAATTGTTATTTTAATGCCCTTTTAAGTGATATTATTGGAAGCTCCTGCAGTTAGAGGGAGAAACCCCACAATGCAAAGATATAACTGTTGGATACAACTATTCACTAGAAGGTGGTTAATTTGATGGAGGTCAAGAATCCCTTTTCTAGAAATCTAAAATCCTCCAGAATTGACCGTGTGGATGGCTAAGATAGAGACACTTTTGCGTTCTGAAGGTCCATGTACACAAACTTTGTGTCATGCACAAAAATATTAAAATATTGTATAAAATTAACTTCAGGCTAGGTGTATAAGGTGTATATGAAACATGCATGAATTTTCTGTGTAGACCTAGGTCCCATCTCCAAAATTTCTCATTATGTACATATATGCAAATACAGGTATTCCAAAATCCATAAAAATAACAAATACAAAATACTTTGTTTCAAGCATTTTGAATAAAGGATTCTCAATCTCTAATATGAATTAAGAGCCATTTTTGATTATGAAAACCTTTAATACATGGGGGAAAACATGTAATGAAATTCAAAGCTAATCTAATTTTATATGATGATTTCTTTTTGGATAAATATTTACCAGGTAATATGGAAACATGGTGCTTTAACTGTTTGTTGTGAAAGAGCCTTGAAAGAACCCACAAAAGTCTTATTTAAATCCAATTTTTAAAAATATAATTGGTTTTGTGGATCTGCTCTTGTTTGGAATATTTGGTCCCATCTACACAGGCCGGAATCTCAGAATTTAAAACTGATTAGCTGGAGGTGTCCAAATTATACTTCAGGCTAATCTAGTTTAACCTGGATTCCCCTGTCCAAAGCTCCTGGCATCATTTTGACATGGCAGGAGCTCTCTACTAATGTTATGTCTCCATCTGTACAATAGGTTATGGGGCTAAACTGGGGGGAGGGGTGTGATCACGGTGATAGCATACATGTCAATCTGAGATTGGCCTGGTAGAGTATCTGGGCACTTCTTACCATAAAGGCATTGCTTTGGTTGGCCCTCTGGATACCAAATGTGAGTGAAATCAGAATTTAAAATGCCAATTTCACTCGCATTTGGGCCTGTGTAAAAGCAGCCTTTGTTGCAAGGATGTACATAACTCTGTAGTTGATAAATGTAATGCTTTAAAATAAACAACAAAAATTTCTCAACTGGGGGAACACCAAAGTTTGGGAAAATCATAAAGGAAATCACTCCTAAAAGCACCAGTCTTAAGTACGCTAACCTATTAGGACTAAGCTTGCTCACTATACATTCAATGGCCATCAGTTGGGGGGGGGGGGGGATGGAGAATAGGAAGGTGAAGAGTAGGTATGATTAGCTCAGGTGGCATCATATTTGGTGGACTGTAGCCGCACTGATTTCTTTGTGTTAAATATGCATTGGATTAAGCAGTGTGTGAGACCCAAGCTGATGTACATTTGTTCTAGGGTAGCATCAATGCTACGTATCTTGCCAAAAATGTAGTCCGAATGGATTATATTATACAGCTGTTCTTACACTTTGTGGTTTAGACTTTTGTGGTTTTGATTATTCTTGCATTTGATTTAAACGGTTTTTTCTAGAAATCTCTTAAGTGTTCAATTGTGACTTTATTGTCAGTTGTACTGGAGTACCTAAAGATTTCTAGAGAGAATACCTCTCAGAAATTTCTAGGTCGGCCAAAGTGGTTATATGGCCATTTTCCAGAAGAAATTGACCATAGTGTCATGGTAGGAGACTTAGGGTCCATCCAGAAAAGCCTATATCTCTGGTAAAACCAAATTAATTTGAAACAAATCAGAGTTTTGAGCCTGAAAGACTGAGAGGGCATTCACTCCCTCCCAAAAAAAATCCTTAAAAACTTTTTAAAAACTTACCAGGCTTCTTCAGACCCTCCTGGCATGAGGAAATAGCACGGCAAGAGATGTGGGGGGGGGGGGGGGAGAGCCTCGGTCCGCTACATCTCCTGTTGCATAATTTCCTCATGGCAGAAGGGTGCAAGAAGAACCATAGTGATGGCCGGGTAAGTTTTTTATGTTTTAAAGTTTGTTGGGGGGGGCTTAAGGGTGGCTGCATGCCATCCTGATTGGTATTGAGATGGCATGTAACACCCCCCAGGAAAGCCTAGGTTTTTAACCCACTTTGGCATGCATTTCTCAGATGTCTGGAAGTGCCCTTAGAAATTGCTAGATAAATGTTCTATCAGGTTTTTAAAACCCTAGCAATGTATTTATTCATGATTTTTCACTCTCACCCCAATAAATAGCAATTTTTTGCCTATTCAAATGTTGGCACTGAATTTCACTACAGTTGCTAGCATATTATCAATGCTCTCCCACAGTAACTGATCTGTATTTGATTACAACCAGTGGCAACAAAAAGTAGGCCAGAGATAAAAGACTTGCGAACTGTTCCTAAATAATTGAGTGGGCTTGTATGTGACAACAAGATGTCTTGTGTAAAATATGCATTCATTTACTATGTATTAGTGATGTCTATTTTCCTTGTCTTATTATTTATTTATTACAGTTTACAAAGACTTCCTATTTATAGGCTTTAAAAATGTGGTATTGTTCTCTATAAAAATCACCAAGAATGTGCTTTTGCCAGATTAGGGAATGTTGCCTAAACCCAATGACATAAATTCAAAATATTGAATAGTTTAGATCTGCACTTATTCCATCCATCTGTATATCCTTTCCATAGAACCACAGACTAAAATGAAAGTTGATCTGAGTGTAGCTAATCTTTTGATATTGCTTTGTTTTCAATTAAATGCATAATACACAAGGCAGGATATGTTGTCTGCCAATTTTTAAACTCATAACAACTCCTTGTGAAAGGTCAGACTGTAAGGATCCAATTGTTTTAGCATCATCCGTTTTTAGCTTCATAACTTTTGGGAGCTTAAAAATGTTAATTTCTTCAATTTCAATCAAACTATTTGATCATTTTAAAAAGAAGCATTGTACAATCTCTAAGTGTGCAACTAGGACCCTGGAATTAATGTAATTTAACACCACTTTAACTGCCATGGCACAATGATGTGTAATTCTGGAACTTGTAGACAGAAGCACTATTTGGCAGAGAAAACTAAAGACCTTGTAAAATGGTACTTTCCATGATTCTATAGCATTGAACCATAGCAGTTAGTTGTGTGGAAATGCCTTAATTCTATAGTGCAGATGCACCCAAAGGTGTTTTTGTTAATTACTTTCAAGTTAGCTTTGAGTTATGGCAACCCTGCAAATGAAAGGATTATTGCCTGGGTTAAATGCAATCTGTAATTTTCTGTATTTACTCAAGTCTAATGTGCCATCAAATCTAATGCGCACCTCAATTTTCAAAATCCTGAAACCAAAAGAAGTATTTGCAGTGACAAAAAGTGCACTCTTTGTAATTTAGCCCAAAAAGTGCACATTTCAGTTGCGGCACACTTAGCATTAACTATGAATCCCAGTATCGCATAGCATTGAACCATGGCAATTAAATTAGAGATTAGGTGCTTCAAATTGGAGCTCCACATGCTCCTGAAGCAGCTTCCCCTTTTGCTTTGTCTCAACACTAAGATTACCTTATGATGCGTATCCAATGCGTACCCTAACTTTGGCAGGGTAATTTAGCAAAAAAAGAGTGAGCATTACATTGGAGTAAATAGGGTATATGTGACCTGTGAGTCACATGATATTCACAGAAGCATGGACTATCACCTTGCCGTTAGAGTCTTTTGGTCAAGATCCTGTTTTATACTTAGTATATGTTGACATAATTTGCAATGGCAATATTGAAGCAACAAGATTTTTTTCCCCAGCAGCATTAGTTCCACATTGCAAAGAAATGATGACAGATTCTTCATGGGTATTACTGAGAAAAAAAGGCTGTTAACTGCAGAAGACAATTTCTTTGGTGCTGGCCTTCTGAAAAGTAACAAGCTCCCTGGGAATGATAGCTTGCAAAATGGCTTATTCCCTGGCATTGACAATTTTGCAAGCCACCCTTGTAAAGGCTGTTTTTGCAATAAGAACTCCCTTGAAGCCCAACATTGAAGAAATAGAATGTGTGAAACTAGCAATCATTTCCTTCCCATTAAGGGCCACAATGTTTTCTTTGTGTAACAATGAAACCCAGAGAAAGTGCAAAATGCATAATAAACATGAACTTAAAGTTGGAGCCAGCATGGAATAATGGTTTGAGTGTTGGACTAGAACTCCAGAAGATTAATGTTCAAATCCATGCTTAGCCATGAAAAATCCATGATAAGTTTGCTTTATTGTAGCTTTGAACTGGAAATTATTTGAAGGTGCAAGAGAACCTATTGGAAGTTGCCTTCTGATTTTATATGATACTAGCTTGGGGACCCGGCCCTGCCCGGGTTATTTGAGAAGCGCAGCAGGATGTAGAGTGGGTCACGGGGGCTCTGTGTGCCAAGTTTGGTCTTGATCCATCATTATTGGGAGTTGCAGTGGTATCATGAAATTACTGAAGGTAGTGCAAGTCCCATCATCTCTGTCCCACCCCCCCAAAGTGTAGTAGGATGTACATTGGGTCATGGGGGCTCTGTGTGCTAAGTTTGGTCTGTATTGGTGAATGGAGGAGGGGTGCATTGTTTTTCGGAAGTGAGTGAAGGTACTTCAAGTCCCATCATCCATGGTCCATCTCACAGTAAACTGCACCAGGCTGTAGGGTGGGTCATGAGAGCTCTGTGTGCCAGATTTGGTGTTGATCAGTCATTGGAATAGGTTAGTAGCAGGATTGGGAAGTGAAGGAAGGTACTGCAAGTCCCATCATCCATGTTCTGTCCCCCTCCAAACTTCAGTAGGATGTGGAGTGGGTCACTGGGGCTCTGTGTGGCAAGTGTGGTCTTTATCGGTGTTTGTTGGGGTCACAGTGGTCTGTGGGAACAGAGGGGTGTGAAAATACTACAAATTCCATCATCCATTGTCAGTCGTCCCCCGAACCTCACCAGGACGTGAAGGCAGTCATGGGGGCTCTGTGTGCCAAGTTTGGTCTCAATCAGTAATTGGATGAGGGTCGCAGCAGACTTGGGAAGTGAGTAGAGGTACTTCAAGTCCCATCATCCATGGTCCACCCTTCTCCAAACTACACCAGGATGTAGAGTGGGTCATGAGGGCTCTGTGTGGCAAGTTTGGTGTTGATCAATCATAGGATTAGGTTTGTAGCAGTCTTGGAAAGTGAGGGAAGGTACTGCAAGACACATCATCCATGTTCTGTCCCCCTCCAAACTTCAGCTGAGAACCCGGCGGTGCCCGGGTTATTTGAGGAAGGCATTGTGTGCCAAGGTTGGTCTGTATCAGTTGTTCATTTGGCTCGCAGTGGTTTCGGGAAGTGAGTGAAGGATTATGGACCATGGACCATAATCCATGGTCCATCCTCCTCCAAATTGCACCAGGATGTAGGGGGTTCTGTGTGGCAAATGTGGTCTTGAACAGTCATTGAATGAGGGTCACAGCAGTCTCAGGAAGTGAGTGGAGGTACTTCAAGTCCCATTATCCGTGGTCCATCCTCCTGAAAACTGCACCAGGATGTAAAGTGGGTCATGGGGGCTCTATGTGCCAAGTTTGGTCTTGATCGGTCACTGGATGAGAGTCGCAGCGGTCTCAGGAAGTGAGTAAAGGTACTGCAAGTCCCATCATCCATAATCCGTCCTCCCACAAACTGCACCAGAATGCTGAGTTGGCCATGGGGGCACTCTTTGCCAAGTTTTGTCTTTATTGGTAATTGGATGAGTGTCGCTGTGGTCTCAGGGAGTGGAAGTACTTCAAGTACCATCATCCATGGTCCATCCTACTCAAAGCTGTACCAGCATGTAGTGTAGGTAATGGGAGCTCTGTGTGCCAAGTTTGGTCTTGATCAGTCATTGGATGAGGGTCGCAGCGGTCTCAGGAAGTGAGTGGAGGTACTTCAAGCCCCATCATCCATGCTCTGCTCTTCTCCAAACTGCACCAGGACATAGAGTGGGTTATGGGGGCTCTGTGTGCCAAGTTTGATATTTATCGGTCTTTGTTGTGGGCCACAGTGGTCTCTGGGAAGCAAAGCGCTTTGAAGTACTACAAATCCCATAATCTGTGGTTCATCTTTTTCAAACTGCACCAGGACGTAAAGGGCATCATGGGGGTTATGTGTGCCAAGTTTGGTCCAGGTCCGTCACCCGTGCTGGTCAGAGTAAGTGAGTGAAGGTACTGCAAGTCCTTCAAACTGCACCAGAATGTAGAGTGGGTCGTGGGGGGGGGTCTGTGTACCAACTGTAATCTTGTTCTGTCATTTTTGGGGCCTAGTCAGGAAAATAAAGTTAAGTAAGCCTTTCTGTCAATTCAGGCTGAGGCCTAGTCAGGAGAATCAACTTGAGGAAGCCTTACTGTGAATTCAAGCTGAGGCCTAGTATCGAAAATCAAGTTGAGGAAGCCTTACTGTCAATACAGGCTGAGGCCTAGTTTGTAAAATCAGCTGAAGGAAGCCTTTTTGTAAAGAACTCTGTCTGGCACCTTTGAGATTTGGGATGTTGGAATGCTGGCCTATCCATGGCCCAGCCTCCCTCAAACTGCACCAAGACGTAAAGTGGGTCTTGGGGGTTCTGTGTGCCAAGTTTGGTTTTGTTGTCTCATTGTTGGGGGCTGCAAAGTGTTTTGGACTTAAACTCCCACCATGCCTGACTGCCTCAGGGCTTTTCCTTACCTCCCTCTGGCACTTTAGAGTCTCGGAATGTTCGTGGCTGGCCAATGGGAGTCGTTTATGCAAATAATGCTGCCACATATCCCTCCTGGCCTGTGAAAGTGGCTGCCCTCCCGCCCTCCGCATACCCGCATACACACATACAAACATTCCGTTTTATAAAGGTATACAGATGACATGAAAACTAAATTACTTTAAAATATTAAATGTAGGGTTCCTTCTTTAACCCTTTCTCTACCAATTCTATTCTATTATTTCAATTCTATTGTGGTATTTCTTATCCTCGTAAGGGTGTCTGGTATTTCTTTTGCATCCTTTTTCTCCGTATTGATTG
Source organism: Anolis apletophallus (assembly GCA_030556195.1). Lineage (NCBI taxonomy): Eukaryota > Metazoa > Chordata > Lepidosauria > Squamata > Anolidae > Anolis > Anolis apletophallus. The sequence goes on along the minus strand of JARBWK010000007.1, from coordinate 69,545,344 downwards.
TTGTTTTAGGAAATATCCTCCAATGAATGCTTTGCTTGCATCCCAAATTATTTTCATGTTATCATTATTTTTACTGTTAATTTTGAAGAATAAATTATGCTTTTTAAAACAAATGTTCAAAACACCCACCATCCTTGTCAACATTTGTTACCAGATTTTCTGAAATAATATTTTCACTTTTTGCACTCGAACAAGAGACCTCCAGCACCATCTTTTGGGTATGGCCCTCCAGGAAGGACCAAAGCCACTGGAAGACAGTAACCTCCCCCCCCCCCCCAGTCCATCCTGGTGAGATGACCCAGAAGGATACCATGGTCAACGGTATCGAAAGCTGCTGAGGGATCCAAGAGAACCAACAGAAACACACTCCACCTGTCTAGCTCTTTTGTTAGGACTATGTGATAGGCTTGTGCATTTCATCTGGATCCTTTTCTGATGGCCAGATATTAGTAGGCCCCCTTATCAGTTTTCACATGCCTCCTGAAAACGGGTGGGTAGCTGTATAACCTTTTTTGGTCTGCACCTGAAAAAACAGCTATATTTGGCCCATTGGCGGCAATGGGGAATTTACAAGGCTCCTCTTTCCTTTCCTGCCTTGATTTTTTCCCTTCAAGAGAGACTAGGTTTCAGCAATGGGGATAATAATAATAGTAATAATAATAATAGTTTATTTTTAACCTGTCCTCTCTCCCTAAACGAATTCAGGGTGGCTTCCAGACATAAAACATAAAACTGGGAAACAGTCAATGTCATCAAAAAAATTAATACATTTATACATATAATTAAAACAAAATAAAAGGCATTGGCTAATAAATTGAGTCAAAGAGTCAAGCATCAAGGAACATACAGTCAGGCAGTTAAAACTGTGTAACATATAAAAATATAGTTCTTCAATAAATTAAAATAGTCATTGCCAGCTTCATCCATTAAAAGAGTCAGTGATGTTAAGACCTGGATTAAAAGCATCAGAGAGCTGAGATGCCTTTTATTCTGTGATCCTTTCCCTTCTGCAGGCAGGGCACCACGCAGCTTTCCAAGGCATTTTTTAAGGAGGTCTAGGGAAGGAACGTATGAGCAGTGACCTGTGGAGCAATCCTATCCTCCCTGGATTACCTTTAAAATCCCCTCTGTTTTGCCTGGTGTCTGCAATCTCCTTTCTGCTTGGATTTCGCTTAAAACTGATTTTACTTTCTAGTCTAGATGAGAGGTATGTTCCTCTTTTTATTTGCTGGGATTACTATTATCTATCTATGCACATAATAAACATGAAAATATGTATGTGTGTATGTGGCTGGGATGTCCATTTACATTGGTAGACTCCCACTTCCACAAATAGCTCTACTATGCAGGAAACACCAAAGATCCTCCCTCCAATTACACTGCACGTTATAGTGAGCATTGCCAATGTCCTCCGCAAACACCATACTGCCCACCACCCAAGTGAAGGCTTCCATATGAGGACAATTTCATCCTAGATTTTATGTGTTTCCTCCAACACATGCATCCCAGTGTTCCTTACTCTCTCAATTGGTGTGGAATTTGCATGACCCCATACATTGCTTCTCCCTTAACCCTTTCCTATTTCTTTCCCTATTAAGCAAACAGAGGAATTGATCAGCAACTGAACATACCAGAGAGGATTGGGAGTTCACCATGATTTATAGGAGTTGTAGTTACCAAGATGCGTAGTACCCCTGTAATCAATGAGCACTCTGAACTCCAAACTTGGCACACAGAGCCCCCATGATCAGCTAAAAATACTGGAGGTCTTTGGGGAAAATTCACCCACAACCTTATGCATTTTCTACAATTAAAAAAATGACTTTTTCAAATTACCTGGGCAATGCCGAGTACCCAAGCTAATCAATAAGGTTTTTTGGGCTGTATGGCTATGTTCTAGAACAGACCTGGGCAATTGCCGGCCCTTCAGGTGTTTTGGACTTCAAATCCCAGAAATCCTAGCCAGGGTCTGTTCTAGAAGCATTCTCACAACAGACCTCACAGCCTCATAAGAACATAAGAACATAAGAAGAGCCATGCTGAATCGGACCTCAGCCCATCTAGTCCAGAATGCTGTATCACACAGTGGCCCACCAGTTGTACACGGGGATCTCGAGCAGAAGGGAGGGCAAAACCCTGACCTGCTCCCGACCCCCCACAACCAGTACCCGGGGAAGATCCTGCCTACCTCAACCAACTCCGAGGTGGCACTTGAATGTCCTTTTCAGTAACTACCGATACACTTGGTATCCATGAATCTGTCTAATCCTGCCTTGAAGTTGTTCAGGCTGACCGCTGTCACAACCTCCTCTGGAAGTGAGTTCCATAACCCAATGACCCTCTGGGTGAAGAAATATTTCCCTTTATTAGTCCTAATTTTCCTACCTTGGAGCTTCAGGGAGTGCCCTCTAGTCTAGTGTTTTGTGACAAAGAAAATAGTTTTCTTTATTCACCTTTTCTATCCCATGCATGATTTTATACACTTGATCAAGTCACCTCTTAAACGCCGTCTTTCAAGGCTGAAAAGACCAAGGCGTTGCAACCTGGTTTCATAAAGGGAGCTGCTCCATCCTTGGATCATTCTTGTTGCCCTTTTCTGTACCTTTTCCAGTTCCGTTATATCCTTCTTAAGGTGTGGAGACCAGAATTGTACACAGTACTCCAAATGTGGCCTTACCATCGATTTGTAGAGAGGTAATACAACATTTGCTGACCTATTTTCGATTCCCTTTCTGATCATGCCAAGCATAGAATTTGCTTTTTCACTGCTGCAGCGCACTGGGTTGACATCTTCATTGAGCTGTCCACAAAACCCCAAGATCCCTTTCCTGGTTTGTCTCGGAAAGCTTTGACCCCATCAATTGGTAGGTGTAGTTGGGGTTCTTTGCCCCGATGTGCATGACTTTACACTTGTTTAGGTTAAAATGCATTTGCCACTTTGTTGCCCATTCACTCAATTTCGAGAGATCTTTCTGGAGCTCTTTACAATCAGTTTCATTTTTAACTACCCTGAACAATTTAGTGTCGTCTGCAAACTTTGCTACCTCAGAATTCACTCCTACATCCAGATCATTAATGAATAAATTAAAAAGTAACGGACACAAAACTGAACCTTGGGGTACGCCACTTCTCACCTCTTTCCACCCAGAGAAATGTCCGTTTATTACCACCCTTTGTTTCCTACAGTTTAGCCAGGTTCCAATCCAGGACAAGACCTGTCCCCTGATTCCATGGCTGAAGAGCTTATTTAGGAGCCTTTGGTGAAGGACTTTGTCAAAGGCCTTTTGAAAGTCAAGGTAAACAATATCAATTGGGTCCCCTTTATCTATGTGTTTATTTACACCCTCAAAGAATTCTAACAAGTTAGTAAGACATGATTTGCCTTTGCAGAAACCATGTTGATTTTCCTTTCAGCAATGCCTGTTCTTCTATGTGCCTAGTAATTTTTCTTTAATAATGGTTTCCATCACTTTGCCTGGAACTGAGGTTAAACTGACTGGTCTATAATTTCCTGGATCACCTCTGGATTCTTTCTTGAAGATCGGTGTTACATTTGCCTCCCTCCAGTCCTCGGGTACAGTGCCTGATCTTAGAGAAAGGTTATATATCTTAGCTAGAAGTTCAGCAATTTCACACTTGAGTTCCTTAAGAACCCTGGGGTGGATGCCGTCTGGACCTGGTGATTTGTTGACATTTAGTTTAGTAAGGCATATGAGAACATCCTCCTTGTTTATCTCTATCTGTTTTAATTCTTTTACTTCCCTCCCTGAAAAAACTGACTCAGCTGCAGGCATATGTTGTCTGTCCTCCTGTGTGAAAACGGAGGCAAAGAAGTCATTTAGCCGCTCAGCAATCTCCTTGTCTTCGCTGATTTTCCCTTTCTGACCATTGTCGTCAGGTGGCCCAACTGCTTTTCTAGTTGGGTTCCTGCTTCTGATGTACTTAAAGAAGTTTTTGTTGTTTTTAATATTCTTTGCTATGTGTGCCTCAAAATCTCTCTTGGCTTTCCTGACTGTTGCTTTGCATTTAGTTTGCCAGAGCTTGTGTTCCTTTCTGTTCTCCTCGGTAGGAAAGAGCCTTCCATTTCTTAAATGAGTTTTTCTTCCTTCCAATCACATCTTTAACTTCAATAGTTACCCATACTGGTGTCCTTTTGGACTTTCCATGCCTCTTTCTTTTTATTGGAATGCATTTTAGTTCGGCCTGTTTTAAGGTATTTTTAAACAGTTTTCAAGCATTTTGGGATTTGATTTTTTTACTGCTCCTTTTAGTTTGTTCTTTACAATTTTTCTCATTTGGTGAAATTCCCTTTGTGAAAGTTTAATGTCTCCGTGTTAGTTTTCACTGACAGTTTGCTATCAAACTTAAGTTGAAGGTTATTGTGTTGTGGTCACTGGTACCTATGGGCTCAGTTACAAGGACATCTTGAATGAGATCTTGTTCATTAGTTAGCACCAAGTCCAGGATCCCCTTTCCCCTGGTTGGTTCCATGACCATCTGCTCAAGGGAATAATCAGCTAGCATGTCGAGGAACCTTGTCTCTCTTTCATCGTAGAACAAAATTTTGGCCAATCTATTTGGGGATAGTTGAAGTCCCCCATTATGACTAATGTATTTCTTTTTGAGGCCTGTTTAACCGTTTTCCAGATAGCAGTCTGCCTCTGGAGTTTGGTTGGGAGGGCGATAGCAGATCCTAGTGCTAGATTAGTTTTTGTCCTGGGACTTTTATCCACAATGTTTCTGTAGGTGAGTTTGAACTTTCTTGAAGTTCTAATTCATGAATTCTAGCTCTTCATTTATGTACAGGGCCACACCGCCACCATTTTTCCCTCTCCTGTCTTTCCTGTAGAGTTTATAACCTGGAATCTTTGTGTCCCATTTGTTTTCCTCCGTCCACCAGGTTTCTGTTATGCCAATAATATCAATATTTTTCTTTTGCCAAATATTCCAACTCCCTATTTTTGTTCGAAGGCTTCTAGCATTTGCGTACAGACATTTATATTTATTTCTCTGGTGCACTTTCAACTTTGGCTGTTTGTGAGAATTTGTAGAAGGCCTACCATGTCCTACCTCGACTACTACTATCTATCTTTTCTGTTGACTCAGCCATTTGTGTATGGATTTCGTCCTCCATACTTGGCATTTCACCCTCTCGAACCGGAAGCTGCCCAGCTCCTGTCGACTTTCCCCTAGGATCAGTTTAAAAAGCTGCTCTGAAATCTTTTTAATATTAGTCGCCAGCAGTCTGGTTCCATTTTCGTTCAAGTGTAACCCGTCTCTTTTGTACAGGTCTGGCTTTCCTGAAAATGTTCCCCAGTTCCTAACAAATCTAAAGCCTCTGAAGATGCCTGCCATATATGCAGGCGAAACATCAGGAGAGAATGCTTCTAGAACATGGCCATACATCCCAAAAAACCTACAACAACCCAATAATTCTGGCCATGAAAGCCTTCAACAATAATTAATTATTATTATCTTTTAGAAGTATTCTCTGAAGGAGAGGGAGGGAAGGAGAAAAAGAAGTTAAAAGGGTGACTCAGTCTCCAAGCTGTCAAATGTGTGCACACACATCCCATCCACTGTCCCTCAGGTCAACTCCTGGTCAGTCCCATTAAATAAAAAGAATCAGGAAAATAAAGGAAAATCAAAAAGATTAAACTGTGATGCCAAAATGGGGAGGAGAAACTAAGATCAGTTCCTGCTTGCTTTTGTGTTGGGTGGGTTTTTGTACCAGGTAGGCCCTTTCCATTTTAAGAAATGGAACGAAATGGATAAGCCAAATTGCCGAATGGATAGGCTAAAAACCAATCCGTGCAAAAGTCTACTATGTGAATGCAGCTTTGTAAAAACTGAATTTCTATAGAGATGTGACTGAAAATCTTATTGTTTTTTATATTATGAGAATTGTTGTTGAATGAGTCTTCATATTGGATTATACAACCTCAGTCACCTGTTTTCAAATGTATTTATTTCTTATATCATCTATTCCTAAAATTTACACTAGTTCCTGAAGTTTATTTTATGGAATGCATTTCTTAATGCCATCAAAATAAGTAGGCCTAGGCTGCATCTACATCACCCAAAATACTCTTGAATTTTCCCCCCCCAGATATTAGCCCAGTACAGCATAGGAGTATCCCAAAACCTCTTTGGGGCCCATATGAATGGATATTGATATCTATCCAGTCTCTATGTCTGCCTCCACTGTTTTGCCAACCAAAAACAGCTCCCTGCCAGAGCCTTGTTGCTGGTGAAGTCACTTCTAGTGAGGTCACAATGGGACACCCAGTCATGTGATCATCAGAAATGACATTGCCAGCAAGGCTCTGCTGTGGACTTACTTCCAACCGATGATACAGTAGTGGGTCTCTTTGATGTGTGAACACTATTTTTCCCCAAATCCAACCAGATCCAGCTGTACAACCTCAGAAACTCCGGGATCGATCCAGAGTTTCCTCAAAGCTCTATAGTAACTTGCGGTTCTCCTTGTGCTTGATTAACATCTGGAGCAATGTTTCTGCAGCAAAACTAGCTGTACATCATGTGGACTGCTTACAACCATTACAGTGTGATTTGGTCCTAGTTTAGCCAAAAGGAACAGAAACTGGGTAAAAAATATGTGAAAGAACAATGACGCACATTAATGAAGAATAAAGAAAAGTGAATAGAATTATTGTTATGCAAGGACTATGAATTTACTATTGTAAAGTCATTATTCAATGAATTGCTGGGTGTTTACTTTTTGCTATCTTTCCTGGAAATCTGACATGTTGTCATAGTATTTTCAAGAGATAAACCTGTAGAGCGAAGTTACTGCTACTGGACGAGCACAGTGATGTCAGCTTGCATGATTCCTATTTCAGTTGGACGAAAGCCTGGTCTGTTGAAAAGTTTCTCAACTCATTTATATGCTGTTAGGGGTTGGACTAGCATATGAATGTGTAGTTGAAGTCATTAGCACTCAGCAAATGGCTTGTTAAACCAACTGTGAATGCTGAATGGAGGGATACCAAATAGCAATTGTGTCAGTAATATTGCAATAACAAACCTACCAAAGGAACAATAGGAATGATTTTTAATTGACAAGACTTGTATGTGGATCGTTTGTCTGCTTGGATGTTTAGAATATTTGTATACTGAATTTCAAGACAGAGCCTCCGTATGAAGAAAGACATTAAAACAATAAACTACAACATGGACTTAATTAAAACATAAACATAAAATGTGTAAAATGTTAATAACAGTAAAATCATTCTATAAGGACATTCAATTGAAAGTAGCCAGGAATAAGCATAATTTAAGAGCTATTTAGAACTGGTTTTTGGACGCCAACCAGGCTCACTTCTTTGAGTGGCACAAATTCTCTTTCAATTGAACCAAGTTAACAAATGCTGAAGGAGGATATGTGTCTCATGTTTTCTGTTGGGCTTGGTTCATATGAGTATTAGGCAGTCTTTCAATAACCAGATTTAAAGACATTTACATGATAAATTAACCACCAAAATAGATTGGCAATAATGCTGTGAATACTGTGCATGTATTGGTCAACTGTAGATTTTCTTCAATACAGTTTTCTTGGTAATACTTCTTGGACAGATTTTGAAAACGTAGTGCCATGGCTTCCTTAACTGAGTCTATTCATCTAGAACAGGGGTCCTCAAACATTGTAAGCAGAGGACTGGTTCATGATCCCTCAAACTGTTGTGAGGGTGGACTATTTTGAAAAAAAACCCCACAATTTCCTATGCGCAATGCACATGAAAGAACAAAACTATATGTAAAATGAAGAACAGTTTTAACCAACATAAACTAACCACTGTTTCAATGGAAAGTGTGGGTCCTTCTTTTGACTGATGAGATAGTCAAGTTAATTAGGATTTTTATTGTGTGCCTTCAAGACGGTTCAGACTTAGGGTGACCCTAAGTCTCAAGTTTAGGGTGGGGGCCAGGTAAAAGTCCTTGGGGGACTGCATCTGGCCTGCAGACCTTCATTACGCCTGAATCAAAGTGCATCATTAGCCACTGCACTAGTTATACTTGCTCTGTGCTTGAGTTTTGAACCAAACTAAACATGTTTGTTTTTAAGTTGCAAGCAGATGTGGGCTGTGACAGTTAGGAGACTTGTATCAGTGTCCTTTCGTTGCTCTGTTTTAACTGGGGGTTTTCTTGCTGGGGGAGGGCAGTGTCACAAAATGATGTTGAGGGAAAATATACAAAATTTCCATGCATCCTTGCTTTCATTATGCCCACTGTACCCACAGGCTTCCTTCATGCTGCCACCACTGCCTAAGATAGTATAATTTAGCCAACATAGGTACAAACAAGAGTTCTTGACAGAGATAAATTCCTTTTCTTCCTTGTAGGTTCATTTTCTGAAATCTTGGTCCTAACAATATGTATGAAGAACAGGCGGGATTACTTTTAATATATATGTGTCGTTTTGATAATTTATGCTTATGTTGTTTTGATAATTTTATGCTTATGTTGTTTATTCTGTATGTTTTTGGTGTTTGTTACTTGGAAACTGCCCAGAGTCCCATTGAGGAGATAGAACAGTATATAAATAAAGTTATATTATTATTATTACTACTACTACTACTATTACATTCCTGCACCTCTTTCTCTCACACGAATAGTAATATCATGAAGAACTTAAATCAAGAAAGCTATACAAGAGGCAAGAGGTAGCCCCAGGTTTGTGGCTCTGTTTCAACTTGGATTCCCTGGGACTATTTAGCACTTGAAAAGAGAAGCCACAAGAATTGAGTCAGAGGTCCCCTGTATTACATCCTAGTGGCTCTACATTATGTTTGTTTCTGTCTCTATATATAAAAAGAGACTTGTCGTCGTGAGTACCTTAAAAACAACAAAACCACTGAATGGACACATACCAAATTTGGCCACAAGACACCAAACAGGACAAGGTGTGACCAACAATCAGAAAAATTACACAAAAACAAAACAACTTCCAAATCGAATTAAAAACCACTGGAGGACGGCACGGGGCATGTGCACTGATCGGCCACTTCAGAGACTTTGCCACCGAGACAACCGGCCATGGTGTGCCGGCCAATCAGGCTTGGCTCCTTAAGCTACCTCTACTTCAAATATTATTACTATAGGCCACAGAAATGTGTGGCAGGGCACAGCTAGTACATTATAAGATATTTGTGTTAAGAACGAGGATTAATATAATTCCATTAATTTTTTTTTACAGATTTTCAGAAGATGTTGGCTGGTTTTCAAAAAAGCTTCTAGTAAAGGACCCAGAAGGCTAGAAAAATTTCCAGATGAGAAGGCAGCATATTTCAGAAATTTTCACAAGGTAGGAAGCATTATCTGTAAATATGGATTGCATATTATCAGTCAAAAAATTAAAAAAGAGAGTATTATGTTTTTTTATTTTTGAAGTTGTTAAAGTTTACAGTAACACTAAATGATGTCATTAGAGACTCAGTGAGATCTATCATTTCAAGTCACAGAGTATGGTTTGTTCCTTTGTTTTTACATGTGCATTTGCTATGGGCCTGTGAATATAATGTTTTGAAGATATTTGGAAAAAATAATCCCTGTAATCCCTGCCAATTACTGAATAATCAATATGAAATGTAAAAGGAAGATGTATTTCTTTGAAGAGATTGCTAGACTTAGCATCTATTTGGAACTGCAAGGATTTTAAGTATTTGTATGTTAAAGCCATAGTTTAGGTTAGAACATTTATTATGCAACTTCTGGTGTTCAGTACATTATTACATGTTATTTCAATGGAACTTATCCTTCCACTCATGCCTCACAAAGCACCTGTAATTGACTTGAATACCTACGGAGCAATCTTGACCACACATTTCTTACTATCTGTTTATGGCTATTAACACTTGGCACTTTCAGTACTTATTTGTACTCAGCTGCAACAAGGTAATTTAGTTTCCACAAACCAATATTCTAAAGAATATACTGAGTACAGATCTTACTAGACCTCAGATTACAGGTGGAGGGTTTCACATTTGATTCTTTCCCATTAAAGTAGATTCCTTTTATATAAAAGCTAGGCCGAGTTTCTCCATGTTGTAGCTGTGGAAAGGAAAGTGATGGTATTGCCCTTCCAAATGAGAATTCCTCCCCTTGAACTAAATTTGTTATATATTTCTGTGTTAATTTTCTTGTCCCTTTTTTTGGATGCCCAAGGTATATTCCCTAAAAAGGTCAATGAAAGTTTTAAGTTACTGCAATATTAGAAGTTTTGTATGATAGGGGTAGAGATAATTCCAATAGGGGGCAGAAATCTTATTGCCTTTATTTTGTCTACCCCCCCCCCTTTTTTTTTCTTCTTTTTTTTTTGGTTTTCAAAATTCATAAGTTTGCCTTTGAGAAGAAATATAGTGACATGATGAAACTATTCACAGCTGAGCACCAGAGCTTCATCCACTTTTCAGTTTGAATGGATTCAGCATATCATTATATTCATTCTTATTGCAAGTTCCTATTAGTAATTTCCTCAGTCCTGAGATATATAGATATTAGTACAGGTATAGATATGGGGACCTATACATTACCCACTATCTATAGTTGTGTCATGGACTACCCAACAAAAATAGTAGTTCATGTTTCTTCTGATCATTGTTTATAAGATAGTGGACATAAAGCACAGCATGGGTATAATTTAATATTTGGTACTGTTCTCAACCCACCTGTACATACATATCTGCTTCCATATTAACTTATTCTCCAAAGATCCTGGATGTCTCAGTTGACAATATCATTATTTTCTGCCTGAATACAGATATAGGGGCTTCCTTGGCAGGACAAATGAGAACATTGTTAGCATTGTTAGCAGTGATAGAGAATTCATATTGCAAAGAAGGTTTTGAAGGAAAAATAAGCAATCCTGTCTTTGCTGTATTTTTAGGCAAATATGAAGTATCCATACTGAGAGAGCTAAAAGCAATGCTGTAATAAAATGTTCAGTATCAGAAAAATGCTCTAGGGTGGAAATGAATAGTTCAGTTTCATCAGTATAAGGATAATACTGGAAACTGTAAGAATAAGATAATCCGGAGATAGCGTACAAAGAAAAAACAACAAAGGGCCCAGAACAAAATGCTGAGGAATGTGAAATAAGAGAACGTGAGGTACAATCTCCAGCAACCACATGAAATGGCTGGCCTTGGAGATAACAGGTGACCCAACTGAGGACTGAATCATTAATCTCTGGGTCATGAAAAGAATTCATCAGAAGGGATTATTGAATTAGAGTCAAAGGATCCATGTTGCAAGGAGAGATCAGGAACATGGACTGGATATGTTATGTTTTTAAGTGATGTTGTATGTTTTAATGCACCATGGAGGTGTGATTGTAAACAGCCTTGAGTCCCACCCTTGGTAGAGAAAGGCAGGATATAAATAAAATAAATAAATAAATATAAGCATTTTCACATAACCAAAAGAAGATTAATTATAATTGTAAGGGATGTCTCCACAGAGTTCAAAGAATAATATCCAGGTTAAAATTGAACCATCATAGAAATACCAAAAAGTTCAGGCAAAGTACATAAACCACACATTACAAATTTACAAAAGAGAAGACAACGTGAAATGGGCGAATAAGTAGGAAAATGAGATGAAGTGAAGGCTTCTTTAAAATTAAAGAAACAATAGCATATTTAATTCAGGCCTCAAATACACTGGTCATTTAATGCATTTAAACATGTATTGAAAAAAGTGGTTTCATTGTGCAGATGATTCTATAGGAAATCATGGAACCAGTTTGAGGCCCATATGGTGATTTTACAAACAACAGAGCACTGATATTCATTTATGAGTTTCCTTTCACATACTGTTGTAAGAGTTTCTTGTCTGGTTGCAACAGCAAGTTAGCCTTGAACAGCATTAATAGTCAATGTAGATGGAGCCTCAGATTGAAACAATAAGACATTAGAAAGGGACACATCCATGGGGTGGTAAAAAGAATGGAGAATGGTAAAGACAACAGTAATTTAAAAAGTGAATCAGGGCAGGATTAAGACATCAGGTAATATAATTTGAAGACCTTCAGTGGTTTCATCTCGCAAGATGGTGTGGGAATAGAAAAAGTAGAAGAAGCAGATACTTGATAAGTTGGTAATGAAGGCAGTCCAGAAGCAGTAAGATCTGAATTGATAGTTTCAATTTTAGTATTTAAAAGTGTGTGAAACTTAGAGTGAAGGAGAGAAGTTGTACATAAGTTTTATATCAATTGTAAGGAGCAAGCCAGGGCTAAGGTTTGGTAGCAATGACTATACATGTTGACACAGGGGCAAAATGATCAAGAATTAAGTTTTTTAAAAGACCAATGAAATGAAGTGGATGAAAAACAAGGGGAAAGTAAGGCATGGAGACTGCAGCAACTAGAACATGAGTCCTAGAAGGCAAACCCCTGCCCATACCTTCCATCAATCCTTCCAATAACTCAAGGAGTTCTCTCTCCAAAAGATGTTTGTCTGTGTACAGATTTGTTAGGAATGGAGGATGTTATTGATATTGTTGTTTCTGCCCCAGACTCTACAATAACATTGCCCAAGCCAGTGCTAAGTGCTTGACATTATTTATGGATCAGTGAATCAGAGCAACTAGGATAGCATTTAAAACTCTCAAGGAGAAGAAGTGGTGATAGGAAAAAACATTCATGTTTTTGTTTTTCTTATGATCAGGAAGCTAAAAAACAATGGATCCTTGTTTAAAAGACAAAGACTTCATCAATTCTATTTGCTACCTAATACAGTCTTAAAATATGTGCACAAAAGCTAACCTTACCTTTAAAAATGGTCATAGATGAAATGGGGAATCAAGATAGTCTTTGTGTGCAATATTTTTGCACTAGAGATCTATAAGCATGCTCTCCACGTGTTTTAGGAGCAATATAGTGATAACAATGAAGTGACTAAAACGATAATGACAACAGCAGGAGCAATGGTACACCTCGTTCTGTACCATCAAGCACAGTTTGGACTTCTGAGGTTTTAGAAGTAAAGAACACACAGTGAATCTAATGGCAAGTTCTTCTTGAAACTGGGATGTTGAAAAAGAATTGTTTGTGATATGCTCCATAAGTGGGAAAATTTCACTGAACTTAGGTGATATTTTGGGAATTCCTGAACTGATCTTTTTTAGTTTTGGCTTTGTTGCATTAATTCACTAATTTAACTCATTCATTGCATGTGCCAGTCTCTTTGTGGTTACTTTCAAGCTTAACCAAATATTTAATATGTCGATTCTAAGGATGTTCTTTTACAATAAATAAAAATAAACATCTGTTATGACAAGTTTTCTAAAATCTGAGGGGGGGGGGTGGATAGATCACTGCAAACTCATAGTTGCAGATGGAAAAAGTTATTAAAAATGCATTAAGGTTGAAAATGGATCTGCACACACTGATAAGATATTCAAAACAAATGTATCCCTTATGACAATTAACCTAACAGAATTTTCACATCACCAACCAATAAATCTCATTTAATTTAAAAGCAGATTAAAAAAAACACTGGAATGACTTTCTCTAAGAGATACCATTACTGGCAATTAAAGCTGGAGTTACCTCAAACAAATTGGAGCTTAAACTCATCAAATATTGTTCCCAGTTGCATTTTCCAAATATCAAGCTTAATTTTGTTTCTCTCCCAGGAGGTATTGAGGAATGTTTAGAGTAATTGATCAATACAAAGTTTAACCACAAATAGTTACAAAACATGGAAAGGTAATGGGTTTCATACACATGCAATGCATTAAAATGGAAGCTCTATTTGTGACATGATGTTTCTGGTTGACCAACCGAGTATGAAACTAACCATGTGGAAATCCCATATGCTCTTGAGGCACTCACTTTAGTCTTATTGTCAAGTGTCACTCACCACTATCTTTCATAGACTGTATTAATTTATCAGAATTGTCCATTGGCAATTATTCTTTTGTTTAGAATACAGTCTAGTGGAGAAATATAGGTCTCAGATGTATGTTTTTGCTCATGGCTTGCTTAAAGAACATGTACGCTATTGCAGTCTTGAAAACAGTTGAACATTAAGAATAAAGGCATTTTCAGTATAGGAAAGACAGGCATTTTCATTAACTGACTGAGGGCAATGTAAAGGCAATGTAAATGTGCCTTTACATTGAGATTTATTTTTCTGTTCGTTGTGTCGGCATCCCTCTTTTTCATCAGTTTGTGCCAAGGGTGACTAACAGCAATTACAGATGTAATAAACATAATTAAATTAAAATTATTATTGTTATTATTTTTAAAAGAAAAATAATAAGTTAAAACCAGTTACAGCTTGTTCACAATATTTAAACATTGGCTTACAAACCAAAAGCATTTTGGAATATATAAAGTGAATTTCAGAAAAGGTGATAAATGTGTATAAATGGATAAAATGTTTATGGGCCTGGGTGCAGTCACTGAAAGGACCCTCACTTCCATTCATTTCAACTGTGTAACATATTACTCTCTCAGAACAGTTCCAGAGAGTGGTAAAGTCCGCTCCGATCTGGGTTTAAAAATCCTGGGTTGGGGCAGAATGTAGTTCACACTGCCAGAAAAGCCCGCACTTTCTGCAGGTGTTGTAACATGTCCTCCTGGCACCGGGAATGTGGTGTAGCTGGCTGGGTGTCAACTGCATAAGATCTCTACTGACCAGAAGGTCATGAGTTTGAGGCCTGCCCGGGTCGGGATGAGCTCTCAACCAAATTGTGTAGCTCGTTGTCGACCTTTGCAACCCAAAAGACAGTTGCATCTGTAAAGTAGGAAATTTAGGTACCACTTTGTGGGGAGGTTAAATTTAACTCATTTCTGGAATGTTAAATTGCCTCTATGTCTGTCTATATATGTTGTATGTCAATGGCATTGAATGTTTGCCTGTATATGTGCATTGTGATCCGCCCTGAGTCCCCTGCGGGGTGAGAAGGGCGGAATATAAGTGATGTAAATAAATAAATAAATAATACCTACTGGGAGAACAGGGAGACAGCCCCCACACCACTCCCACAAAAAGCTTTAAAAAAAGAAAATAACGTATTGGGCTGGCATTAGCATGGTGCCAGCCCTCTCCTGGTGCTTAGGAATGACGCATCAGGAGAAGGGAGGCAAGAGAGATTTGCCTTTTGAAGGAAGGAAAGAAGGAAGCAAGGCAGGATTCCACGCTGGAGCCAGGTAACAGGAATTCCAGGAAGTAACAGAATGCAAAGCTAAATGAAGTTTTTCCTCTGACCACCTGACTTAAAATGGACCAGAAAATCCTCTCTCTGGCAGCAAAGGAGGAATCGGAGCAGCTTCAGGCCAGTTTGCAGAACCTGAAAGGAAATGAGTTGAGTGACCTGGTTACAAAGCAGGCTTTGAGAGGGAAGGAGATCTGTGTCTTTCTCAGAGGGATCTTCAAACGTTCTCCTTGCTCTCAACAGAATGGTGTTGTTAGGAGACTTAGTATTTACAAGTACTGTATCCAGTTGGTGGAATCGGGGGACTTGCATGTGGAATCTGCATCTGAGATTCTACGGGTCCTTATGTTAGAGGAGGCGGGTGAAGACTTGGATGTGGAACGTGTAAGTCGGTCTGAGTCCCTCCTTGAGGTGAGAAGGTCCGGAAAGTACAAAAATTTTTTAAATAAATAAATAAAAATAAATTCTCCATACGTAATTTCAAAGTGCCAGGAAATGCTGGCCACACAAGTTAGTCTCTTTTTAAAGGGTTTTTGGGAGGGATTGATGACCTCGCTGTTTTCTGGGCTGCTTTCGCCTAGAAAAAACACAGGACTGCGAAAATAGTGGGTTCGACTAGCAGCTTTCAAGAAGGCACGGTCAAATCCACTATCAAATACATTTGCTACAAAACAGTGTTTTCCTGCTTTGGTGAATGCAATCCCTTTCTGTGGGATGTCATCTAGAAGCCCCACCTGAAGAAGCAGGGGCTACTGCTTTTAAGAGCTATCTGCATGTGCCCTCTGGCCCTCAGTTACACACAGCTATATAAAATCCACATTGAACCAGATTATATGACAATGTGGACTCAGATAATCCAAAACAGATATTGTGGATTATCTGCCTTGGTACTCTGCGTTATATGGTTATGTGGAAGAGCCCTTAAAAACAGTAAAAGTCTAGAAGGGGCCTCAGAAACCAGCCCAGGGACAGGAAACTTTTCCCCAAACACTAACATCACATGATATACAGAAGCAATACCAAATTCTCATCCCTAATCAAAAGCATGCTAGAAACTGCTCCCAGACTCAATCCCCTCCCCCCCCCTCCCCCAAAACAGCGGGGATGTACTATTTACATATCATGCTATTCCAATTACCATATCCTTTATGACAGTCTAGAGTAGGCAAAAAAACCCTTAATGAGTAGAGAGAATCCTACTTGATGTCCCTTTTACACTTCCATATAATCCCAGATTATCATCAGATCATCCCATTATCTGATTTGGAAATTAAAATTATTATTGTTATTATTTTTAAAAGAAAAATAATAAGTTAAAACCAGTTACAGCTTGTTCACAATATTTAAACATTGGCTTACAAACCAAAAGCATTTTGGAATATATAAAGTGAATTTCAGAAAAGGTGATAAATGTGTATAAATGGATAAAATGTTTATGGGCCTGGGTGCAGTCACTGAAAGGACCCTCACTTCCATTCATTTCAACTGTGCTTAACATATTACTCTCTCAGAACAGTTCCAGAGAGTGGTAAAGTCCGCTCCGATCTGGGTTTAAAAATCCTGGGTTGGGGCAGAATGTAGTTCACACACTGCCAGAAAAGCCCGCACTTTCTGCAGGTGTTGTAACATGTCCTCCTGGCACCGGGAATGTGGTGTAGCTGGCTGGGTGTCAACTGCATAAGATCTCTACTGACCAGAAGGTCATGAGTTTGAGGCCTGCCCGGGTCGGGATGAGCTCTCAACCAAATTGTGTAGCTCGTTGTCGACCTTTGCAACCCAAAAGACAGTTGCATCTGTAAAGTAGGAAATTTAGGTACCACTTTGTGGGGAGGTTAAATTTAACTCATTTCTGGAATGTTAAATTGCCTCTATGTCTGTCTATATATGTTGTATGTCAATAGCATTGAATGTTTGCCTGTATATGTGCATTGTGATCCGCCCTGAGTCCCCTGCGGGGTGAGAAGGGCGGAATATAAGTGATGTAAATAAATAAATAAATAATACCTACTGGGAGAACAGGGAGACAGCCCCCACACCACTCCCACAAAAAAGCTTTAAAAAAGAAAATAACGTATTGGGCTGGCATTAGCATGGTGCCAGCCCTCTCCTGGTGCTTAGGAATGACGCATCAGGAGAAGGGAGGCAAGAGAGATTTGCCTTTTGAAGGAAGGAAAGAAGGAAGCAAGGCAGGATTCCACGCTGGAGCCAGGTAACAGGAATCCAGGAAGTAACAGAATGCAAAGCTAAATGAAGTTTTTCCTCTGACCACCTGACTTAAAATGGACCAGAAAATCCTCTCTCTGGCAGCAAAGGAGGAATCGGAGCAGCTTCAGGCCTGTTTGCAGAACCTGAAAGGAAATGAGTTGAGTGACCTGGTTACAAAGCAGGCTTTGAGAGGGAAGGAGATCTGTGTCTTTCAGAGGGATCTTCAAATGTTCTCCTTGCTCTCAACAGAATGGTGTTGTTAGGAGACTTAGTATTTACAAGTACTGTATCCAGTTGGTGGAATCGGGGGACTTGCATGTGGAATCTGCATCTGAGATTCTACGGGTCCTTATGTTAGAGGAGGCGGGTGAAGACTTGGATGTGGAACGAGGCCTTCCCAGAATA
Source organism: Anolis apletophallus (assembly GCA_030556195.1). Lineage (NCBI taxonomy): Eukaryota > Metazoa > Chordata > Lepidosauria > Squamata > Anolidae > Anolis > Anolis apletophallus. The sequence goes on along the minus strand of JARBWK010000007.1, from coordinate 69,527,551 downwards.
AGCTGGGTTTGATTTCAATCTGAAATAGGTGACCACTTTTTTAGCCCGAGTTGAATGTGGTTTTAATGGCAATGTGGTTTTATGTATCTCTGTTTTTATGTATTTTAATATGCTGTTTTAAGATGTTTTAAATTTGTATGCATTGAATTTTGCTGTAAGCCGGTCTGAGTCCCTCCTTGGAGGTGAGAAGGTCAGAGTACAAATTTTTTAAAATAAATAAATAAAAATAAATTCTCCATACGTAATTTCAAAGTGCCAGGAAATGCTGGCCACATAAGTTATTCTCTTTTTAAAGGGTTTTTGGGAGGGATTGATGACCTCGCTGTTTTCTGGGCTGCTTTCGCCTAGAAAAACACAGGACTGCGAAAATAGTGGGTTCGACTAGCAGCTTTCAAGAAGGCACGGGTCAAATCCACTATCAAATACATTTGCTACAAAGCAGTGTTTTCCTGCTTTGTGGTGAATGCAATCCCTTTTCTGTGGGATGTCATCTAGAAGCCCCACCTGAAGAAGCAGGGGCTACTGCTTTTAAAGAGCTATCTGCATGTGCCCTCTGGCCCCTTACACACAGCTATATAAAATCCACATTGAACCAGATTATATGACAATGTGGACTCAGATAATCCAAAACAGATATTGTGGATTATCTGCCTTGGTACTCTGCGTTATATGGTTATGTGGAAGAGCCCTTAAAAACAGTAAAAGTCTAGAAGGGGCCTCAGAAACCAGCCCAGGGACAGGAAACTTTTCCCCAAACACTAACATCACATGATATACAGAAGCAATACCAAATTCTCATCCCTAATCAAAAGCATGCTAGAAACTGCTCCCAGACTCAATCCCCCCCCCCCCCCAAAACAGCGGGATGTACTATTTACATATCATGCTATTCCAATTACCATATCCTTTATGACAGTCTAGAGTAGGCAAAAAAAACCCTTAATGAGTAGAGAGAATCCTACTTGATGTCCCTTTTACACTTCCATATAATCCAGATTATCACATCAGATCATCCACATTATCTGATTTGAATGGGATTATATGAGTCTAAACTGTCATATAATTCAGTTCAAAGCAGATAATCTGGATTGTATATGACAGTGTAGAAGGGACCTCTCGGAGTGACCGAGAGACTTACATTGTGATAGGAATTGGGAGGGTCTCCAAAGAAGGGGAGAAAGGTGACAGAGCTGCCTTAAGTAGCCCATAAAAGCCCTGCCCCATAATCCCAATAAATTCAGGTGTCTCCCCTATGGAGGCCAGCAAACCAATGTCTCCTTCCCACTGTTGTACCAAGGTGGAAAAATTGTGTTGCTACAGACTTTCTGTTGCAATCTGTGGCCCCTTCTACACTGCCATATAATCCAGATTATCAAAGCAGGTAATCCACATGTTTCCACATTTACCCACTGTTGTGCAGAAAAAATCAGAGTGCATTAAAGAACAGGCACTTTTTTCTTATGTCAGTAAAAGTTATAAACTATTGCTTTAATGGAATCATTGATGAGAAAGAGAGTATAAAAATCTCATTTTGTGCATTATTATATCAGTCTCATCACATTTTTGATAATAAGAGCCACTGGAGAAAATTAAGGACATCGGAATAATTTTACTGCATTTTAAATGGCTAAATATCTCTCTCTCGGCATTACTTCGCGAACGAAGATTCAGGAAGGACTCATCCCACGCTTTTTACAAGCGCGTTGATGACTAAAAAGGCCAATCTGAGATAGGCAAGTTCGGTTGCAGAAAGCGCAGCAGAAAGTCTCCTTGGGTGATGTTTTTTCCAAGTTGCGGTTCTTTCTGCGTTGTCGTTTCTCTTCGAGACCCATTCGCGTGTCTTCTCGAAAGAGGCCGCAGCATTGTGGATAGTGCTTCTCCATGCCTCCCGATGTGAGGCCAGGGTGGACCATTGTTGGTGATCAATCTGGCCAAGCCTGAGATGTTGTTTCAGGGAGTCCTTATATCTCTTTTGGGGGCGCTCTTGCGCTGACCCGTGGAGAGTTCACCGTAGAGTAGTATCTTTGGGAGGCGGTGGTCCTCCATCCTAGAGACGTGTCCTGCCCAGCGCAGCTGTGTTCTCAATAGCATGGCCTCAATGCTGGTGATCCCTGCTTGCTCAAGGACAGCAACATTCGTCACATAGTCGGTCCAGTGTATATTTAGGATTGTGCGAAGACAGCGCTGATGAAAGCGCCGAGGAGTCGTAGGTGTTGGCGATAGGGTGACCCATGTTTCAGACCCATAGAGGAGAATGGACAGTATGATAGCTCTGTACACACTGATTTTGGTGCTTTGTCTCAGGTGCTTGTTGCTCCAGACTCTTTTGTGAAGCCTTCCGAATGCACTATATGCCTTTGATAATCTGTGATCTATCTCTTTGTCAATCTTGGCGTCTGAAGAGATGATGCTTCCCAGGTAGGTGAACTGCTGAACGGACTTAAGCACAGATGTGCCTATGCTGACGTGAGGATGGTGGTGTTCTTCCTGTGGTGCGGGCTGGTAGAGGACTTCTGTTTTCTTCAGGCTGACTTCCAGCCCAAACAGCTCTGCAGCTGTTGCAAAGCAGGATGTGAGGCGCTGCAGGGCTGCTTCTGAATGGGCGACAAGGGCAGCATCGTCAGCAAAAAGTAGCTCACGGACTAGATAGTTTAGAGTCTTAGTGCGAGCCCTCAGACGGCTTAAGTTGAACAAGCTACCATCAGTACGATAGCGTATATATATGCCCGTCTTCTTGTAGGTCTGCCATAGCCCTTGGAGCATCATGCTGAAGAAGATTGTAAATAGGGTTGGTGCAAGAACACAACCTTGTTTCACTCCATTAGTTATGAGAAAGGGCTCCGAGAGAGCATCGCCATATCTGACTTGACCGTGCTGGCCCTCATGTAACAGGACAATCATTTTGAGGAACTTGGGGGACATCCTAGACGTTCCAGGATCTGCCACAGACCTTTCCTGCTCACAGTGTCGAAGGCTTTGGTGAGGTCGACAAATGTTACATAGAGTCCTTTGTTCTGCTCTCTACATTTCTCTTGCAGTTGTCTAAGGGCAAAACCATATCTGCGGTGCTCCTATTTGCTCTGAAGCCGCATTGGCTTTCAGGGAGAAGTTCTTCTGCAATAGCCGGAACTAATCTGTTCAGGAGTATCCTTGCAAGGATTTTTCCAGCAATGGAGAGCAGTGTTATACCTCGATAGTTTGAGCAATCGGATTTTGTTCCCTTTTTCTTATACAGGGTGATGATAACTGCATCTCGGAGATCTGATGGCAGTTCACCTTTTTCCCAGCAACTCACAAGGAGCTCGTGGAATTTAGCATGCAGTACATGACCTCCCTGTTTCCAAGCTTCAGGTGGGATTCCATCGATCCCGGCTGCCTTGCCATTTTTCAACTGCTGTATGGCCTCAATGGTCTCTTCCAGAGTGGAGCTGTGTCCAGTTCATTTTTCATTGGTTGTTGTATCATGTGTTGGATAGCTGAACCTTGACTACTCGGCTGGCATTAAAGAGACCCTGAAAATGTTCAGCCCATCGGTTCAGGATGGAGGTTTTATCAGTAATTAGTGTTTGACCATCTGTACTGTATAAGGGCTTTGGACCTGATAAGTAGGTCCAAACACTGCTTTGAGAGCTTCATAAAAACCTCTGTGATCACCGAGATCTGCACAGCGTTGTGTCTTTTCTGATAAATCAATCCACCACTTGTTCTGGATGTCTCTGAGTTTTTGTTGGAGTTTACTACATGCGAGACGAAAGGCTGCTTTTCTTACATGGCAAGATGGCTGGGCGAGGAATGCCTGGTGAGTGGTTCTCTTCTTTGCCAACAGCTCCTGGATCTCTTGGTTGTTTTCATCAAACCAGTCTTGGTTTTTCTTAATGGAGAATCCTAGGGATTCTTCAGCAGACTGCAGGATACTGTTTTTGATGTGTTGCCAGAGCGCTGTAGGAGAAGAATCTGTAGGGTGGACTTCAAGTTTTGCTTGCAGATTTACCTGGAAGTTGTCTCTCACAACAGCCTGTTGAAGACTGTTGACTTGGAGTCTCCTCTTTAAGATGCCACCCCTCTTAGGTTTGAGCTTAAGGTGTAGATTTAGTTTACATCTTACAAGGCGATGGTCTGTTTGACATTCTGCACTGGGCATCACTCGAGTATGACGGACATCACGAATGTTTCTCTGGCGCACTAAAAACATAGTCAATGAGGTGCCACTGCTTGGATCGGGGATGCATCCAGGTGGTCTTCAAGCTATCTTTCTGCTGAAAGATGGTGTTTGTAATAGTCAGCTGCTGTTCTGCACAAAACTCTAGCAGAAGGCGCCCATTATCATTACAGTTTCCAACACCGTGCTTGCCTAATACACCTTTCCAGGCTTCAAAGTTTTTCCTACTCTGGCATTGAAATCACCAAGGATAATGATTTTATCTTCTGCAGGGACCTTTTGTATGAGGTGGCGTAGGTCTGAGTAGAATTTGTCTTTCTCCCCAGGGTCAGCTTGCATAGTTGGGGCATATATACTGAAGAGAACAGCATGTGGGAGGCGTAGGAGATAATGCGATCAGAGTGACCTGTCGGCAACGTCTCGAGTTTAGAGGCGATGGAGTTTTTAATCATAAAGCCTACTCCTGAAAGATGTTTCTCAGTTTTGGGTTTGCCAGACCAGTAGAGTGTGTAGCCGGCACCGTGTTCTTTAAGGCTGCCTTCCTCATGGAGACGAACTTCACTAAGAGCAGCGATGTCAATGTTAAGCCGTGATAGTTCATGGGCTATTAGAGCAGAAACGACGCTCAGGACGTCCACTATCTGCAGAATCTTGCATGGTTCTGATGTTCCAGCATGCAAGTGTCAGTCTATTTGCACCTTGCAGGCAGGTGTTGGCCTTTGTTTCTTTGTCTTTGTTCGACCGCATCGGAAGATGCCCGTTGGCCGCGGCTAGCCAACCAGGTAGACGGGGATGAGCTTTCGTTAGGCCACCTTTTCTAGGCCCCTCTCCATACGGAGCAAGCAGTGCTCTCCTTAAAAAAGGCTGCTTGGTCGTTCAGGATGCTGCCGAACAAGACTGTCATCTCCAGGTCAGTCTCGAGCGACCAAAGTCCTGAACCGCCTGCATGCAGGGTTGGGTCTGCGGCTTCCAGTGCATCTTTACACCTACCGTTTCGTCCCTCGCCTATCGCTACAGGGCTTTTTCGGAAGTTGGATGTGTCCTTCGAGCCTGTGCAATGGATTTTTCTGGTGGAGCGCAGCGTGCACAGAACTGGCCTCACCCTTTAAACCAAAGGTTCATCTGCCAGGCCTAGCAAGCTTGGACGGTGGCAGCGAGGTCCTCAGGTCGTAGGTTTGGTTGAGTTTCCTTCTCTTAGATGGTTGACCTTACAGGGTTAGACGAGCACCATCTGCCCGGGTTTGAAATCAGAGTTTTCCTTCTCTTAGGATGGTTGCCAAAAGGCTAGAGAGCCCATCCTGCCCATTGACACTCTTTGTCAGACCCTTCGGTTGTGACCTGTCTGGTATGGGAGGCCCTACCGCCGGCTATTATGCCACCGCCAGCATAGCTCACAACTTCACTAGGGTACGCAAGCCTCTCCCCCACTTCAAGGGGGCGCCAATGGAGAGGTAAACAGAACTAAGGATCTACAATTATATTATGAATTTATCTTTTTTACTGTGCCAGGAGAGAATAACCTCAGCTGTGCATCTTTATGGATTAGGCAGGTATTCTTCCAATTCTGGCTGCATTACGGCAGTGTGTTTCAACAGACAAAGTGAAATAATTTGGCTTCATGAAAGTTTCTCACTTGTTTATTGCAAGAGCTTCACAACATGAATAATTTGTCCTGATGAAGTTGGCTAGGAGTCCCTACATGCATAGACTGGAATGCTTTATGCATTTTCTAAAGTAAAGTAAGGGCCCTTCCAGAATATCTCAGAATATCAAGGCAGGAAATCCCACATCTGAGTGTGGACCTAGACCGGATCCAGACAAGCCTTTATCCCAAAAGAATCCACATTTTAAAAATGTGGCTTTTCCTGCGGGCCTGTCCACACCCACCTCAGAAAGTGCGTGTTTTCTGGGGTGGGTGTCCAGGTGTTCTCTCGGGACTATCCCAAGAGAATGTCTGGAGGCACTAGCCCCTCCCCCCAAGCTCCCAGACTCTTTTGAAAAGTAAAAAAAATCTTACCCAGGCTGCAGTATACTCACGGAGCAGCTCTCCTGGCACATACAAATGATGCTCCAGAAGAGCAGGGGTGATTTTCCTTTTTCCTCCCTCGCTCTGCTGGTGCATCAGAGCTGCTCTGCAAGTATACTGCAGGCCGGGTAAGTTTTTAAAAACTTTTCCAAAGGGTCTGAGGGCTTGGGGGAGGGGTGGATATTACCACAGTTTACTCATCTTATTTAGCCTGGTAAACTGTGGGAATGGTATTTGGACTGTAGTCCAAACACCGGAAGTAGTGGCTTTATCCCATGCCTTCCAAGATACATCCACTATCTAATTAATTCACCAGAAACCAGGGTTTTCCTGGTTTGTAGCAAATTAATTCAGGATTGTCCAGAACATTGTCTGGACAGCCCCTCCTTTATTGCAGTAGATATTGCTATAAAGGTACTGTCTGGAAGGGCCCGGAGCCCTTTCACACAGCTCTATATCCCAGAATATCAAGTCAGAAAATCCCACAATATCTTCTTTTAACTGGGTTATCTAAGTCCACACTCAGATAATGTGGGATTTTCTGCCTTGATATAGTGCTGTTTGGAAGGCCCCTAAGAAACTGAATTGTTCAGATGTTCCCCAACCCTAACTCCTTTTTAGATTTCACATGAAAAGGAGTATTCAAATGCACTGCTTTGTATATTTTTAACCATGTCCAAAGTTGACAAGTTCTATTTGTATGGGTTTACTAACCTTAATCATTGTGTAGTTGTGAAAAAAATCTATTGGAACCAAAGGGGTGTCATGGGAAGAAAAATTATGTGATACCAGGTCAGAGAAAAGACAGTAAAAGAGGAAGTAACCTGGATTTTTTTTCTGTGGATAAACTGGAAAAGAGCTGGTTAAAAACATATATGCCAGGTTCTTATTGTATTAAATCAAAAATAAGAATCCCTGCTTATTGTTTTGGTATTCATATATTTGATGTCTGGCTTTCTATATAGAAATATCTTTCTGTATAGGCAAAATGGAATAGTGTTTTGAATAACTTTAGAGATCAGAGTTCACATTTCCAGTCAGCCATAAAACCCACACTCCCTGAGCCCTAGAAAATAAGAATAATTATTATGACTTTATTCTTATTTCCTGCCACCATCTCCCCAAAGGGAATCGGGGCAGCTTACAAATGCCACAAAGAGCTTTATAACATACATGAAAGTGAACACAATATAAAATATAATAATATAAAACACATGCATATATAGAAACATCTATTCAGACTAAATCAAGCTGCAATCCTCTAACCGTGGGGGTAAATTACTGGCACTATGTCCAGTCTGCAAACATTGGAATAAAATAAGTGCCAGCTGCAGTAATAGAGAGAGGGCATGGAATAAAGTGCAGGATGTACAACTACTACATAGGACAACTAGGGGCTAAATCTTCTCAAAGGCTTGATTGAAGATCCACGTCTTCAAGTCTTTTGAACAAACCTGCCACAAAAAGACATGTAATGCAGGGCCCTTCCACACAGCATATAACCCATAATATCAAGGCAGATAACCCACAATATCACATTTGAACTGGGTTTTCTGAGTCCACACTGCCATATAACCCAGTTCAAAGCAGATAACATGGGATTTTATACAACTATGTGGGAAGGGCCACCGTCACCTTGGGGTTGCCATGGGTTGAAAATGAATCCAAGCCACATAATAATCATTCTGACAGTCTAGTTCTCTCCTACCAGCTTTACGTGCTAATAGCCTTTTATGCAATAAGCCTATGAAGAGTAACTGCCACATGTTTTTAATTAAGCGTTTCAATTTGGGAACACTTGGGAAGCAAGTCATCCATGAATACTTTGGATTTTATTGGTATGCATTTCATAATTTACCTGTTTACACATTTCATGGTGCCAAATTTAAAATATGTTATAGTTACATCATAATCACACTGTATATATAAAATACACACACATACTGTACACACATATATATCTTACCCAAAATCATATAATCTCATTCTGCTATATAATGAAATCAGTTTAAGTGATAATATAAACAGGCCTTGTGGAAAATTAGGTTCTTTAGTGTGGATGGGCAGTATCTTATGCACTCTTCACTCCATTGTAATCTAGTCCAGGGATAGTCCTTCTGAGGCAGGAAGAATATTTTTATTATTGCTGAAAATTAATGATGCTAGACTAAGCAGGTCTATGGTTGATGCAGTAAGACATTCTTATATCTGTCTTCATTTTTAAAGCAACATCTGGAAATCTCACCTTATACAGCAGAAATGGAAAATGTATATATTTTTGCATGTGTCTATATTTTGGTAATCAGCTACATTCAGAATTCTTCCTAAAGCAATAATATTTTTTCTGCCCATGGCATGAGAATCTGCCTTTTCCTTCTGTGAAAGCACTAAGCATTTAATAGTTAAAAAAATTCAGGTGGTCTTTGTTTAGAAAAAAATTGATATCAGAGATCCAACATGGTTTCATTAATATTTCAACCCAAGGCAGCTGCAAGAAAATCATATTCCATGCTGACTTAGAATGGCATTGCTCTGTGGAGATCGCGTTGTATGCATCTGTTACAGTTAATCAGTATTGTAAGTTTCAATGGAGTAATGTAAAAAAAATTGAGTTCAGTTCACGAGGGTGTCACAGCCTGGCAAACACTGGGAACAGCTGAATGTTAGCACAAGCTAGACCAGATTGTGGGAAACATTTGAGAGAATAAACTTTCAATGTTACTTGAATATTTCTGGTAGAAGAAAATATTTCCCATGGAAGTAAAGGATGGGATATGGCTGAAAATGGAACTTGAATAAGATTGATGCACTAAAAGTGCGTAGGTTGGTCTTTAAGCCTTCTTATAAAATTGAACTTTTTCTAAATGCAGTAGAGTCTCACTTATCCAACATAAACAGTCCAGCAGAACATAGGATAAGCGAAAACATTGGATAATAAGGAGGGATTAAGGAAAAGCTTATTAAACGCCAAATTGCATTATGATTTTACAACTTAAGCACCAAAACATCATGTTTTACAACAAATTGTCAGAAAAAGCAGTTCAATATGTGGCAATATTATGTAGTAATTTCTATATTTATGAATTTAGCACCAAAACATGGCAACGCATTGAAACAGCTGTGCATCTGGGCGGTTGGATAATACAGAACATTGGATGAGTGGATGTTGGATAGGCGAGACTATTGTATATACATAGAAACCCTTAAGAAATTGCTGCTATTCCACTTTAAATTCTATAGCTGCCTCCTGTGAAATTCTGGGGTTTGTATTTTAGCAAGGCCCAGAACCTCTCAGGCTTAGATTTTAAAAGGCCCCTCCTTTAACTGCAAATCCCAGGATTCTACAGGAAGCAGCCATAGTATTTAAAGCAGGACAGCAATACTTTAACAGTGTATTGTGATAATCACCTTTAACTACCATGACTCAGTACCATTCATTCATGGGAGTTGCAGTTATACAAGGTCTTTAGTCCTCTCTGCCAAAGAAAGCTGGTGCTTCTCTAAACTGCAACTCCCATGATTCCATAGCATTCCAACATAACAGTGAAAGTGGTGCCAAATTGCATCCATTCTACAGTGTAGTTGTGTCCGGTATTATTACTTCCTAAGTGTTTTGTTTATGTTTGAGAATTGCTCACGATGGCTTACCATATATCAAAACCCACCTGTAGGCTGGTTAGGGAGATGACTGGATGTCTGGAATGCTATCTCTCTATAGCAGAAGGCTTTGAATATGGGGAAATATTCAAGGATGATTTTTTTTACTATTTTCTTCTTCACTGTGAGAAACCTATTTAAAAACTATGCTGTCTTCAAAAACTTTTCACTATTAAAAATTATTGATTTTGGAAACAACAGGTTTTATTTACAGAAAACAGCATTTTCTGCTCTGCAATGATATTTTTGTGCAGAAAACTTTCTCTGTGTGTGTGTGTGTGTGTGTGCGTATCTCCAAACTCTTTGCACACATCTGTTAATGTATGTTTAGAAAATGTGGTTTTCTTCCCCAAGGGTGCTATTTTTATGCACAATAAGTTCCCAACTACTGTCTAGAGTTCTTTTATCTGAGGTTTTCTAAAATTGGAAAAAAACATTTTTTTTACTATCTTTCAGATATCTTCATATTTATTTCCATCCATAACATGCAACAGCCTTGTACCACATGGAAAGCATGGATTGCATGCTGTTGGTACAACCAAATTAAATTTCAGTACTTCTAGATGTCTACGTTTAGAAATGTACAGTTCATATATTTTGTATGTCCTAAAATTCTGTGCTTCATACAAGAGCTTAACCAATAGATAATGATCATTACAACCATTTTATGATTCTGAAATGACCCAAAAGAAGGGAATTTAATCAATCCAGATGGGACTAATGTGGGGAGATGGAGAAAGCAAACAGTGGAAACTCATGCTACTGGTATGTATTAGAGCAGTGGTTTTTGCCCTTCCTTGTGCCACAGCCCCTTAATGCAGTTCCTCATGTTGTGGTGACCCCCAGCCATAAAACTATGCAGGATGTATTTTCATTCACTGGACCAAACTTGGCACAAATACCTGATACCCCCAAATTTGAATACTGGTGGGGGTTGAGGGGATTGATTTTGTCATTTAGGAGTTGTAGTTACTGGGATGTATAGTTAACCCCTCAATCAAAGAGCATTTTGAACACCAATGATGGAATTGAACCAAATTTGGCACACAGAACTCCCATGACCAACAGGAAGGGTTTCATGGGCATTGACCTTGAGTTTTGAAGTTGTAGTTCACCTACATCCAGAGAATACTGTGGACTCAAACAATGATAGATCTTGACCAAACTTGGCACGAATATGCAATATGCCCAAATGTAAACACTGGTGGAGTTGGGGAAAATAGACCTTGACATTTGGCAATTGTAATTGCTGGGATATATAGTTAACCTAGAATCAACGAGCATTCTGAACCCAGCTCACAATGAATCCACAGGAAACTTGGCACACTACCTACAACTTTGAATATTGGTAGTGTTGGAGGTGGCTGATTTTGAATTCTGGGAGTTGAAGTTCACCAACACCAAAAAGGAAGAGGAGGACAGGCAGAGAGATCTTCAGCCTTTTCTGTCAAAAGGGTTCCTAAGACCATCAGAAATATGTGTTTTATAATGGTTTTGGTGACCCCTCTGAAACACCCCCCGTGACCCCCAGGTTGAGAAACACTCTATTAGAGAATGTTCTTGGATCCTTCCAGGACATTGGCATCCAGAATTGCTCACCAAGGATGCCATGAATATTAGATCTGAATATGACCTAGAGTATTTCAAAGTTTGCAAGTTAGAATTTCTGAGCCATGTTGTCAAAAGTTTGGGAGTCAAGCCATGCAGCTAGATACTCTATTTCAATTTGTGGTAGTAACCAGTTAATAAGCAGTAAGTATTCTCATTAAATCATGTTGGTAGAGATTTTATTGGACTTCTCAGTTCATTGCATAGACTACTTTTAAACCGACTAAAATATTCATTTGATCAGTGGGACATCTTTCTTCATTTATAACTTCCCATGTACATACACTTTATCTTAGACTGTTATGGATACTTTTCTGTTAAATCCAGAAAAGGAAAGTAGAGCTTTACAGATATCAGAATAAATGTGAGATTATAAATAGGAATTCAGGAAGCATATATTTCTAGTTACTGGGTATCTTTAATAGAAAAAAGCTCAGTAATTTGAGTGCTTAATTGCCTTCACCTCTGAGATAATTAAGTGCAAGTGAGGGAAGTAATATCCTTTAAATTGGGTAATAGTTGATCTCAATTACTATGAAAGTAAACTGGTGAGAGGTCTTTCAGTAGATTCTCAGGATATAAATTAAGCCATATTAATACCTATGCTGCCAGGGGCAGATGTGTTATTATTTAAAGATTAAATTTTGAGTAAGCCATTGCTTGAAATACAGCAATGATATGTAAAAATACATCACATCAGAAGCAGTGTATTGGATCATAATAATGGAAAATGCTTCCACGTTTATTGGCCACTTTCTACATAAGTACCTGCAAAATTTTGCTAATGTCTGATAAATTCTGTGTTGTTTGGCCATATGATTTTAGAGCACACACATTTCTCTGTAATTTCTGCAGTACACAAAAACATAGAGTTGTTCTTCCTGCAGAATTTCCACACCAGCCCAAAATCTGCCCCCCAGATTACCCTGAGTTTACCCTGAAAAAAAAATATTCCCAGGTATAGGCCCTGTGGCAATTGACTCTTGGGATCACCATTTGTGATCCCAAGGGTCAAACCTCACATCTATGTCCCTCTGGTAGCCCGAGGGAGCAAGATGGCTATGCCAGCCTCCTATACCAGCCCCCTGTTGCCTCATTACAATTACTGGAGAGGCATGCCCTCATTTGCAGGCCTCTAGTAGGAAGCTCCTGTCATGTCAAAATAACGCACCAGGAGCTTTGGAGAGAAGAGGATTCCCCCCCCCTGCCAAGGTGCTGTCACTTCCTACTAGAGGCCTGCAAATTGAGACAGTCTTCTTCAGTATATTTACTGGGGGAATAGGGCTGGCAGAGATACACCCAAACCCACATCCACCTCAGGTCGATCTCAGATCAACTCAAGAGGATATCTAGTCACTACCCCACCGAAATTGTGGAGATTTAGGCAGGCCCAATGGCCTGCATGGAAGAGCCCTTATCCACATTGAAATTTTTGACCTGTAAACTCCTGTAGAATATAGAAAACATGTTTTTTAAAAAAATCTAGCAGTATATTCAATTTCCTGAATATAAAAAAACGGAAAAGGATAGAAAGATGACAACAACAAAAATTATATACCGCTCTATCTCCCCGAGAGGGCTCAGAGCGGTTTCCAAGTAACATCATTAATACATGCAGAGTAAACAACATAAACAGAAAATTAACAAAACAATATTAGCATAAAAATCAAGGCAATTTAAAAAGGCTGAAAGAATGAAATAATGAGTTTTATTTTTCATTAATATGTGGGACCATGCAACATGGCAACTACATAGCTCAGAAAAAGGATTTGCTATTGCAATTTTGTGGTTCTTTTTTGCGAGTTGTTGTGAAGATCAGCTGTCTAAATATTGCAATTGTGAACACTTTTTGGAGCTACATAGTTTTTTATCCGATCAGTGTTACTGAGTTGTAACACTATCTACCTTTCCCTTTTGCCATTTCCTCACTACTTTTGGCCCTATTTGTTTATGATTTCCTAAAATGGGTGGAGAAGCATAACTGATTTCTCTCTTTCCCAAACTTGATTACTGAATATAGAATGTTTAATTCCATGGAATTCAGTAGAATAAGTCAAATATTATTGAAGTAACACCAAGAAATAAGAGACCAGACAACAAAATATGGAACAAAAGGACATTTTTAACCTATTTAAAACTGCAGTCAAGAGACATAAAAAACTAAACAGCAGGCAGCAACAACTAAAAAAAAGGTCATGCTCAAGGAACAGGTATCACCCAATGACTATTTTTTCGTCTATCACTGGGCAAACACTAGATCCCAGGGACAGTTCATTTAATGGCTTGTTAGCGCGCACAGTTATTACTGGAAGGCCATTCCAGGGCCACTCTCTCCCAAACTCCAACACGCTATAAGAGGAAGCACAAATTATTACCAGTTTGACTTGAATCTCTCCTTCCAACCTCCATCACCACTTCATGTTTAGCATTTTGGGACTAGCTTGTTCATTTCCAAATGGGAATTCCAAATTTATAGATCCAACTTCCATATTTTAATGTTGGCTCTGATCTCTGGATGGCACTCCTGCATGAGGATAATTTGAAAATTCCACAATAAACAGTTCTGAGACCTCTCTCCTGCATCCCAGTCAGTTTGCTATGCAGAGGATATTGGAGGAGAGCCCACATCTGAACCATTTTTCTTTTGTTTTGCATTGCAAAAATGTGCCACATAAAAGTAACAAAGTCAGCTGCCAGATGGCTCTTATCCAAAATTGAGACGTGAAATTGCTGAACTATTAAGTAAAATGTGTAATTGATCAGGAAAAGGAGCTTCCATCCCAAACTTCTAAAATATGACTGTTGGCCAGCATAGTCCCAATGTTTATATAGCTTTGGGGAAAATCCAAGAAAAAAATTACTTGTCAGCTTGTCTCCCAGATTAGGTCAATTTATGGAAAGTCTTGGCTAGTGTTCTTAAAAATGGAAAATAGCAGGTCTTACAGAGAATCAAGTATAAGCTTTGTAAAGGGAAGTCTTGCTATTAGTAAACTTGTTGAAGTATCTTGGCAGTCAACAATCATACATAATATTCTGTTGTTATTGTTGTTATTGATATGCAGATATTATATACCTTGATTGACAAATAAATATTTGAAAAATGAATGAAGTCCCATGTGTAGGAGACTGCTATACCAACTATTTTATTGAACTTTTAATGCAATGTAGGCAACTGTGCAGAGGATAGGGAACAATCTTTCCACTCCAGACCCAAACATGAGCCTCTTTCTTCCTATACCCAAATACCTCCATTTTCATTTGCCACCCCTCTAAAAATGGTGCCTGGAATTAATGCTGTCATTACCTGTCACTATTTTGGAAATGACTATAAATGGAGATAATAGTATTGGGGGTAGCATGGAGTTCTGGGCTATTAGTGAAAGTAGGATATTATGTGTTTTATGTATTTTCCCATAATTAGGGGCTGGGGGCGCTTCTGTTTAGTATGAGGATTAAATAACGCCAGAATTAAATTGAGTTGTAGTTTTAAGAACATAAGAACATAAGAAGAGCCATGCTGAATCGGGCCTCAGCCCATCTAGTCCAGCATTCTGTGTCACACAGTGGCCCACTAGTTGTACACAGGGATCTCTAGCAGAAAGGAGGGCAAAACCCTCACCTGCTCCCGACCCCCCACAACCAGTACCCGGGGAAAATCCTGCCTGCCTCCATCAACACAGAGGTGGCACTTGGATGTCCATTTCAGTAACTACTGATTCACTTGGTATCCATGAATCTGTCTAATCCTGCCTTGAAGCTGTCCAGGCTGACAGCTGTCACAACCTCCTCTGGAAGTGAGGCCTAGTCCTAGTGTTGTGTGACAGAGAAAATATTTTTCTTTATTCACCTTTTCTATCCCATGCATGATTTTATACACTTCGATCAAGTCACCTCTTAAACGCCGTCTTTCAAGGCTGAAAAGGCCAAGGCGTTGCAACCTGATTTCATAAGGGAGCTGCTCCATCCCTTGGATCATTTTTGTTGCCCTTCTTTGTACCTTTTCCAGTTCCGCTATATCCTTCTTGAGGTGCGGTGACCAGAATTGTACACAGTACTCCAGATGTGGCCTCACCATAGATTTGTAGAGAGGCAATACAACATTTGCTGACCTATTTTCGATTCCCTTCCTGATCATACCAAGCATAGAATTTGCTTTTTTCACTGCAGCAGCGCAGTGGGTTGACATCTTCATTGAGCTGTCCACCAAAACCCCAAGATCCCTTTCCTGGTTTGTCTCAGAAAGCTTTGATCCCATCAGTTGATAAGTGTATTTGGGGTTCTTTGCCCCGATGTGCATGACTTTACACTTGTTTAGGTTAAAATGCATTTGCCACTTTGTTGCCCATTCACTCAAATTCGAGAGATCTTTCTGGAGCTCTTTACAGTCAGTTTCATTTTTAACTACCCCGAACAGTTTAGTGTCATCTGCAAACTTTGCTACCTCACAATTTACTTCTACATCCAGATCATTTATGAATAAATTAAAAAGTAACGGTCCTAAAACTGAACCTTGGGGTATGCCACTTCTCACCTCTTTCCATCCAGAGAAGTGTCCATTTATTACCACCCTTTGTTTCCTACAGTTTAGCCAGGTTCCAATCCAGGACAAGACCTGTCCCCTGATTCCATGGCTGAAGAGCTTATTTAGGAGCCTTTGGTGAGGGACTTTGTCAAAAGCCTTTTGAAAGTCAAGGTAAACAATATCAACTGGGTCCCCTTTATCTATGTGTTTATTTACACCCTCAAAGAATTCTATCAAGTTAGTAAAGACATGATTTGCCTTTGCAGAAACCATGTTGATTTTCCTTCAGCAATGCCTGTTCTTCTATGTGCTTAGTAATCTTTTCTTTAATAATGGTTTCCATCACTTTGCCTGGAACTGAGGTTAGACTGACTGGCCTATAATTTCCTGGATCACCCCTGGATCCTTTCTTGAAGATCGGAGTTACATTTGCCTCCCTCCAGTCCTCGGGTACAGTGCCTGATCTTAGAGAAAGGTTATATATTTTGGCTAAATTTCAGCTATTTCACACTTGAGTTCCTTAAGAACTCTGGGGTGGATGCCATCTGGCCCTGGTGATTTGTTGACATTTGGTTTAGTAAGGCATGTGAGAACATCTTCCTTGTTTATCTCTATCTGGTTTAATTCATTTAATTCCCTCCCTGAAAAAACTGACTCAGCTGCAGGCATATGTTGTCTCTCCTCCTGTGTGAAAACGGAGGCAAAGAAGTCATTTAGCCGCTCAGCAATCTCCTTGTCTTCACCTATTGTCCCTTTCTTACCATTTTCGTCAAGTGGCCCAACTGCTTTTCTAGTTGGGTTTCTGCGTCTGATGTACTTAAAGAAGTTTTTGCTATTTTTTTAATGTTCTTAGCTATATGTGCCTCAAAATCTCTCTTGGCTTTCCTGATGGTTGCTTTGCATTTAGTTTGCCAGAGCTTGTGTTCCTTTCTGTTCTCCTCAGTAGGAAGAGCCTTCCATTTCTTAAATGAGTTTTTCTTCTTTCCAATCACATCTTTTACTTCATTTGTAAGCCATACCGATGTCCTCTTGGACTTTCCCAGCCTCTTTCTTATTTTAGGAATGAATTTTAGTTCGGCTTGTTTTAAGGTATTTTTAAACAGTTTCCAAGCATTTTGGAGGGATTTGATTTTTTTTACTGTTCCTTTTAGTTTGTTCTTTACTATTTTTCTCATTTTGGTGAAATTCCCTTTGTGAAAATTTAAGGTCTCTGTGTTAGTTTTCACTGACAGTTTGCTATCCAAACTTAAGTTGAAGGTTTTTGTGTTGTGGTCACTGGTACCTATGGGCTCAGTTACAAGGACATCTTGAATGAGATCTTGTTCATTAGTTAGCACCAAGTCCAGGATCCTCTTTCCCCTGGTTGGTTCCATGACCATCTGCTCAAGAGAATAATTGGCTAGCATGTCGAGGAACCTTGTCTCTCTTTCATGCGTAGAACAAGAATTTCGCCAATCTATTCGGGGATAGTTGAAGTCCCCCATTATGACTAATTTATTGCTTGTTGAGGCCTGTTTAATTTCATTTTCCAGATAGCAGTCTGCCTCTGGAGTTTGGTTGGGAGGGCGATAGCAGATCCCTAATGCTAGATTAGTTTTTTGTCCTGGGACTTTTACCCACAATGTTTCTGTAGGTGAGTTTGAATTTTCTTGAAATTCTAATTCATGAGATTCTAGCTCTTCATTTATGTACCACACCGCCACAGTTTTTCCCTCTCCTGTCTTTCCTGTACAGTTTGTAACCTGGAATTTTTGTGTCCCAATTGTTTTCCTCTGTCCACCAGGTTTCTGTTATGCCAATAATATCAATATTTTTTTCTTTTGCCAAACATTTCAACTCCCCTATTTTTGTTCGAAGGCTTCTAGCGTTTGCGTACAGACATTTATATTTATTGCTCTGATGCCCTTTCAACTTTGGCTGTTTATGAGAATTTGTAGAAGGCCTACCATCTCCTACCTCTTGACTACTTTCTATCTTTTCTGTTGACTCAGCGTAAATTTCATCCTCCATACTTGGCGTTTCACCCTCTCGAACCGGAAGCTGCCCAGCTCCTGTCGACTTTCCCCTAGGAATCAGTTTAAAAGCTGCTCTGAAGCCTTTTTAATATTAATTGCCAGCAGTCTGATTCCATTTTCGTTCAAGTGTAACCCGTCCCTTTTGTAAAGGTTTGGCTTCCCGAAAATGTCCCCAGTTCCTAACAAATCTAAACCCTTCCTCTCGACACCACTGCCTCATCCACGCATTGAAGCTCCTGAGCTCTGCTTGTCTGGCTGTCCCTGCGCGTGGAACCGGTAGTTTTGAAAATGCATCTTGGGGATTTTGGTGATTCTATGGGTAAAACATGTAAAACTACAAAGTTTCTTTTTATTTTTATTTTGTAAATGTTATAGAAGCATTTTAACATGTATTTTCCAGGGTTTGTGACATTTTAATAATTCCAAGTGTATATGTCTTTTAAAAAACTAAAACAAAGCATTATTTATTTATTCCACAATTTTTAAAAACATCTTAATAAGTTAATGGCTATGGTTACATTTTTGTAACACTAGGATAGGCAGTATTTTGTATTATTTCATTTCTATATAATAGGACTTCAGCATCCACAGATTTTAGTATTTATGAAGGGTCTAACAGCCAAACCCCAGTGGATATCAAGAGCTTATTGTACTGAAGAAGTTTACATTTGTCATGTTAGCCAAGGAAAGGGGTTTGGGATTCAGGAAGGATAACCTTTAAAAAGTCAGCAGACTGCCCAAGATCACTTGAAAATGCAATTGTGACAACCTGATGCTTGTTCATCACTCTATTACACAGAAGAGAAGTGGCTTGTTTTTCTCGGTTTCTGGTTATGCGGAATATGTTGTGAACACAATCTGAGTTTGTCCATCTCTTGTACAAATCAGTAGTATCACTCTTTGAGATCTGTGTGTATTGATGTACTGATTGCTTTGTCATGTTAAAGGTTACAGAGCTAGAGAAATAGAGAGAAGACCATGTGATGGGATCAGGGAAAATAAATCTTTCCAATTTGAGGTTATGCTTAAGAATCTGGATGAATTCTTCCCAGAAAAAGCATTTTTGAGACCTATGATAAAGTTAACTATAGTAGCTAGTATAGTAAATTGTTCACCTGGTCTCAAAACCATTGAATAAAAATGACTGGTAATGGACTTAGAGAACAAAGAAAGTACAATAGGCATACAAAAATAATATGGCCTGGTTCAGAGGACAAATTCTCAGCTTATTGGAGCTGAAATATAGACTGAATATATACACTTAGAATAAATGCAGTGTCCCCGGGCTGTCTGAGCCCAGAGAATGTGGTATGATAGCAAGGGCAGTTGCAGCCAGTTGCATTTGGGAGGCAGAATTCAGACTTTCCAGTGACTTTGAGTAAGATGAGGCCTTGCCCTGTGTTACTGCGCATCAACCCAGCATGGCATTTGGGGTTTGGGGAAAAGTTTTGGGTAAAGGCTGAGATTTTATCCTACAGTTCTATACTGTGAAACAGGATTAGAATAGAATAGCTTAATTGCCATTGTACTATTGCACAACGAAAATTCAATCCCTTCTCAGGCACACACAACAAAACAACATACCCATCCCTCCACACCCCAACCACCAGTGCACAGGCCCCAATGCCAATCAGTGTGAAACCATGTAGTTCAACATAGCCACAACTCTAGGATAAAGCTATCTCTCAGTCTGTTTCTCCTTGTCTTTGTCACCCTGTACCATCTGTCAGATGGCAATAATTTAAAAACAAAGAATATGCTGGGTGAGATGGATCCCTAAGAATGTTCTGAAATTTCTTAAGGCTATAAAGTACTTCCAAAGTGTGGAGAAGGCAACCGGTGATTATCTGTGCAGTTGTGGTGACCCTTTGGAGCACCTTCCTATCTGTTACTATGCAGTTACCAAACCATGCACAGATGTAGTAGGACACTATCTATTACTGGTGAGTAGAACTATACCTCTGATTGACAGACCAAAAAGAATAATTCTCAACAGTATACTTTGCTTCTTCATTCCCTAGGCCACTCGGAAGGAATCAGGAAGTATTTGACAGTTTTCTTTTTGTGCTCCTGCTATACCTTGACAATAGAAACATAGACTTTAAAAAAGTTTAAATTCCTAATTGATTGACAAAATTACCCTTCTAATAGAGTTTTCATTGCTGATTGAAATTAGCTTTAAAAACTATTGATATGTATGGTCTTTTTCACTATTTTGAGGGTTTTGGAGAGTAATATTAACAACAACAACAACAACACTACAAGCTGCTTTATTTATATTCCACTCTTCTCACCCTGAAGGGGACTCAGGGCAGATCACAGTACATATACACAGCAAACATTCAATGCCGCTTATATAGACAATACACAGAGAGACAGAACAGAAGGAGGTGGTTTGTTTCAGCTGTTTTTGGTGCCATGGAAAGTTGGATCCGAGTTCAGGGAGTGCTGTTGCTCTATCCTCTATGACGAAAAGCCATCAAGACTTCCTCCTTCCTTTTGGTCATGCAGCATTTTCTGATCTTCTTTTTTATGGCGTCGTAAAACACCTCCCCCACTTTTAGCAGTACCTAATTTCGCTAATCACAGCTAAAGCCGTTTCTGAATTGCTTAGATAAACAATGAGCTAGGCTGACAGTTGGCAGCTCACGCCAACCTGGGGCTTCGAACTTGCAACCTTTTTGGTTGATAGATCTTATAATTGCTGATGACTTACCAGCTGTGCTAAACCTCCGGCCCAAGAAGTTATGATCCAAGAAGTTATGACCCAAACCTATCCCACACCTCCCCACCCACCCCTCCCCTCGTCTGGTTTCTTTTAAATCTAAAGAGAAGTGCATCTGGGGAGACAATCTGGATGACAAATCAGTACATCCACTTAAGTTGCTTGTGTGTATTTGAAGATGTGTTTTATCGTATAGGTGCCTTTCCTTTCCTAAAGTGATCATGTAGTCCAGAGGAATTGGTGGAAGACCATTGGTATTACAGGCTACCATGATGATCAAAGCTTTGCATCTTAGAAATTGAGTTATGAGGATCCAGTTATTTCAATGTTGTTTGAAAAGAGACAAGAAATAAATGTTGACAGATATGGCTGGATTCTGACCCAGGCTCTTGAGCTACAACCAATGCTCCTGTCGCTATGTTGCCTACTGTCTTCTTTCATACAATTTGTAGCCCTGCTGTTCTCTTGGCATGTGTTGACATCTTTCTGGCTCAGTTAATCCCTGCTTTACTAGTTTTCCTATGCAGTTTAGTTATTTGCTTGAATGAAATTGTGGTAAATATAGAAAAGGCCTTGTACTTGACATTTCTTTTCTTGCCGTGAGTTGTTTCTTAGCATTTCAGATGTTATCTGGAGTAAGGAGCATCAAATTATTGGGGTTTATGATATTATATTATCTTGCTCATGTGCTCATAGTTGCATACGAAGAGTCAAAAAACCTGTCTGTACATGAGTAAGATAGCGTTTTCTGATGTCTGTATTTATCAGTGAATGAAAGCAAGCAGATATCATTTCAGAAAGACTCAAAATACTGCTTCTGCGGAGCTGCTGCAGCTGTTTGTGAAGTATCAAAAGGTGAGGTTGCCCAAAAGGCAATCACAGTCTGGATTCGATATGTGAGAGGACAGACAAAAACAAACATAAGGATAAGGGGAAATAACAATTTATGAACACATTTACAAATACAGGCAATCTGGATTCATAGAAAGAGAAGGTCCATGCTTGTCTGAAATCCTTTTTCCAAGGAAGGATTCATTTACTTCCATTCTCATCCATGTAACTGAATCAAAAACATTTGTATCCACAGATCTCTTTTCACCTTCATTCTTGGAAGAGAATCATTGCTCTTATTACTTTAAAAACTGTGAAACAGCAGCTGCCTTGGGCAACTCAAGCCTTTCTTTATCTTTCTGCAACAGACAATGGTTCCCTACTTCCGTGTTTCTACTCAAGCCAACTATAAGTGTACAGATACGAAGCCTTTTTCAAGTTTAGAAAATGTAATTTCTGAAAAACATAAACAAAATTAGAATTGGCATTTGTTATAACAGTGATAAAATTTGTCACCAGAGACATTTAACACAAACAATTGATTGCATTATTTAAATTACAGAGGACACAAACTTTGAAACTACTTAGAAATCTATGCCACCAGCATCACACTGCTTCTGTAACTTTTTACCACTAATCAAGTAGGTCTCAATGCAGCAAATATTGTTTTGGGTTTTGACAATGAATGAAATTCCAGCTGAATTCTGGTGCTCATTTGAATTTTCCTGAGCACATTACTGCTTTTTAAGTTTACTTTACAATGTCAGTGAGACGATATATTGCGAGCTGTAGACTCTGCTATCCTGATAGCCTGATTGAGTCTCCCTTTTCAAAAATGCTAGGGACCAGAAGTGTTTTATATTTTGTATTTTTTCCCAGAGTCTGAAATTTTTGCATTTACATCCTTCATTCATTTATGTTTAATATGAACCTTAGATAGACACATAGCCTGAATATTTTAAAATAATTTAGTGTATGAAACAAATTATGTGTACACTGTACCACCAGAAAGCAAAGGTGTCACTATCTCAGTGACCCATGTGAACAATTTTGGATTTCGGAGTATTTCAGATTTAAGAATTCCAGATAAGGGATACTCAACCTAATTATAAATTTACTCACGTTACTTTAATTACAGCACATTTTGTCATAGCACATTTTTGTCACAATCAAAAGCTGTCCTTACCCTCAAATAACCATTTCTACATGGGAAGGGAGGGGAGGAGTAAAATAAATAGTATTCAAGTCAATACAATTAAAGAACTTTCAATTTGAGAAAAACCTGATATGATGGGATGTACATAGAGCAATGTTCATTTAATATGGTTACATTTCCCCTGTAGACCTTTCTCATTCATTTAGGGATTTTGCAGGCAAGAGAATGGGATGAGCGTGCATCTCATCCACACATATAATAGAGTTTATATTTCTTGGAAATTGGATGACTAGTGAGAGGTTCTTATCCTGTTAAAGGTACATGGAGATTACCAGAAAGGTAGGAGCCCCCAGTAGTGCAGTGGATTAAATCTTTGTGCTGGCAGGACTGCTGACAAGTCAGCGGTTCAAATCTGATGAGAGTGGGTTGAGTTCCCTCTGTCAGCTCCAGCTCTGCATGCGGGGATATGAGAGAAGCTCCCTTGGGCAACATCCTTGCAGATGTCCAATTTTCTTACACCAGAAGCGACTTGCAGTTTTTCAAGTTGCTCCTTACACACACACACACACAAATCCAGAAAGGTTCTTTCTTGTCCGAATAACTTGAAGTAACTGATGATGTAATTGTAGGATGCCACACACATAACTATACAATCTTGAACATTATTGCTGTGATGACAATGAGTTTAACATTTCTCAACTGCAGTCATTCTTATACATGTAAGGCACCTTGAGTCAACTTTGGATGCGTGAAAGGCAGGATAGAAATATTGTAAATAGATAATACATTTATTTGGGAGTAGGAGATGCAACTTTAGCCTTTTACAAAGAATCTTGGGCAGGGATGTTTGATCCCCTCACTCTCTATTTTCAAGAATGATTGAGTTCCTGGTCAGATATAGTGAAGATAGGAATTACAGGGCATTTTGATAAACATGGAATACGGCATCCTCCACCACTTTGCCTTGAACCCCCTTCTCCCATATAAATAGTTGCAATATTCTGCTACAACTAGAAAGAAAATGAACTTCTCCATCAGCAATGCATTCTTACAAAATATCAGTTGTTATTACAGAATATTCAAAATATCTAGTAAATGTGGCTTTACAAAAGATGTGTTCTTAAAAGATTAGAAACTGCTGGGCATGTTTAGCCTGAAGAAGAGGAGGCTGACAGGAGACATGATAGCCATGTGTAAATATGTGAGAGGCAGTCATAGGGAGGAGGGAGCAATCTTGTTTTCTGCTGCCCTGGAGACTAAGATGCTGAACAATGGCTTCAAACTACAAGAAAGGAGATTCCATCTGAACATTAGGAAGAACCTCCTGACTGTGAGATCTGTTCAGCAGTGGAACTCTCTGCCCCGGAGTGTGGTAGAGGCTACTTCTTTGGAGGCTTTTAAAGAGAGGCTGGATGGCCATCTGTTGGGGGTGCTTTGAATGCAATTTTCCTGCTTATTGGCGGATGTTGGACTCGATTGCCCATGAGGTCTCTATCATCTCTATGATTTTATGATTCTATGCTAGGAGTTAGATCAAAATAACCAGCCACATTTTTGCACCCTCTCTGGGCTTATGGCAAGTAAGAGTGTATACTTCAAGTTTTACTACTTTACCTGACAGCCCAATTGTTAAGAAAGAATTTGCACAAGGGTGACATCCCCATATGCCTGCTTTCCCTGTGCAATTAAACCCCAAAGGTCTACTAAAGAGCTAATTAGCCCCAGGCCCAATCACACTAGTGCAAAAGGCTTTCTGGACCAGGTTGTCTGGACCAGGCTGTCTTCACACATTCTCTTTCATCATGTCACTAGATTTCATCTATATGACAGGCTGTTGGAAGCCTGATAATTCTAAGGATGAGGTCGGTGGGGACAGCCATCTCTGTCTATCTTCATTTGTAAAAGTGATGATTCAGGGCAAAAGTTTGGCACAGCTGTACTGGCGGTTTCTGGGCACTGACAAGTATCGTTAGAAGTAACTCATATTAAGTCCAGCTAGCCTTAGTCCAAGAATAGTCAGTGTAGGATTGGAGTCTTAAATGTGCTGTGAGTTAAGCTTGTGTTCAAGTGCAATTGAGATCTGAAGGCTCATGTCTTTGTGCAATCGGATCCCTAAGAAAAACGGAATAATCTGTAGAAGAGCTTTGAACAAAAGAAAAAGCAGAAAAACAGAGCTCTACTTATTTCTAGTGCTTGAAAGACATGAGTTTCAAGCAATGCAGTTACTTTTAACTCATGGCTGCATCAAGGGATTTAATTTTCAAAGATTGTGTGGTAAAAGGTGTTTCACTAGTGTTTTCATGTGAAGTTTTGTGCCACATTCTAAAGAGATTATTTCCCTTAAAAGAACATCATGATCAAATTGTGGACAAAAATGAGTAGTGCAACAAATAACATAAGAAATTGCTTGACTTATTCTTATTCATAAAAAGTAACATTCAAAGTTTATTCCTCACTAGATTAAGACAGTGCATGTGTATTTCCTTTGCTGATCTATATATCTGAATCCTCTAAAGCATTACATTTACTGATTCAGACTTGGATATGTATCAGTTCACCTTGGTGTATAAGACTACGCCAACAAAGGTCTATAGAACTATCTGATGCTGTAGCACTAGAGTATACCTGCTATTGCATCTGAAACAGGTTTGTAATTTTGGTTTTGTTTGCTTATATTCAAGGCAAAGGAAAATACATTGGCTGATGTTCTAGTCTGAAATTACATTAATTATGAGAAAGCTAAACAATTCATGTTTAACAAATGGTTATTCTAAAAGCAATTCTGCAACTCTGGGGTAAATGTGCACATTTGTTTGCATGTATGTACATATACATATACTATTCATCAACTGATAATGAAGTCTATTCCTTAATTATATTGAGGTGACTATAATTGTATGGTACATTTTTTGTGTGTGCGTATGTTTTAATCTCCTCTTTATAAACTAGAGTGCATCCTATATCTCTTCATTTTAAGGTAACTGAGCTGCACAACATCAAAAACATAACTAGACTGCCTCGAGAGACAAAGAAGCATGCAGTGGCAATTATCTTTCATGATGAGACGTCAAAGACATTTGCCTGTGAGTCAGGTAAGCAATTATTACTGCATCTTCAGCTTGAGTAAATTGAGCTGCTTATGAAACAAAGCTTCAAATGGATTAAGATATACCATTTAAACAGGCTACCTTATCTTAATGGGAAAGTGCCACCATATCTTTCTTTAGCATGCAGCATTAGGTATCTGTGTGTGTGTGCTTGTGCGTGTGCGTGTGCATGCGTATTTCTTCCCTATTTTAAAAATACTAGTTTTTATCCTTGTTTATTATTTGCCTCTATCTTGGTTTGGCCCCAGGTTGGATGGAAGACTCTTGAGGCTTTCAGTTAAAATTCCAGAAATCAGTAAACAATGCCTATGGGATGTTATTAAGACAAGCAGTGATGTGAAATCTCATTTATTTGCCAAGTATTGCTGTAAGCATTTGCTAGGATAGTAATAATCCTGTCACTGTGAAAGAGCAGGAAAGAACAGCAAAAATTCCAGGATGTATTTAACTTCAACTTCAAAATGTTTGTGATTAGATTAGTTGTTCGGTACCACAAATAAAGATTTGTTTATGGTTCATTAAATTAATTGGCATTGAGGAAAGTAATCATTTTGGTTTTAAAATAATAATTATTCTATATAAATAAATGATGTTATTGAGAAGCAAATCCAGTATTGTAATTAGTTTCCTTTTATTATTTACAATAATCTTTGTTGAAAACATAAGAAGAAGCCATTAGACCAAGACCTATCTGGCTCAGCGTACTAATTTCCACCGTACCCAACAAGTATCCTGTGGGGAGCCCATGTTCTCTTCCATGTAGATTTTGCAATCTTGGTAGTGACAATTTTCCATATCTTGATAAATATATAAAGCAGTGCTTCCTTGATTGTTCTCTCATCTTTAGCTTATTGAGCAATTCTGGACTCAAGTAATGTGAGAAAGTGCGTCATCTACTACAACCCTTGAACCAATGTAACAAAGTCTGCCTTACCCAAGGAAGGCTGCAAATGGTGAACCAGCCAAAGGTGGACAAAGGCACTCTTGGCCATGGCACCAACCTGACTTTCCAGGAGCAATGTGAACAAGGACCCCCAACCTATACATGAAATACTCCATTCCGAACAGGCTGTGATCTCAATCCCAGATTTGTTTGTCTACTGACCAGAGCACTTGCATATTCTCTGAATTAAGATTTAGTCTTATTTAACGGTGTCCTTTACTGCATTCAGAACTTCTACAGTTTTGTTGACATTAGTTGCAAAGGAGTGATACACATGGTTATCATCAGCATACTTACAGTATAGCAGACCCAAAAAGCTCTGAATGACCTTTCTCAATGGCTTCATAAAGATGTAAACAAGCATAGAGGCAGTATTAACCCTTGTGGAAGTCCACAGGTTAATGGCCCATATGTTGTTTGGCAGTTCTGCCATGCCATTCTCTGGAAACAGTCAACCAAGAAAAGCTGGAACCACTGCAGCAGACTAAGTTCCATAACAGACAAATCCAAAGTCACATAACATCTAAGCAACCCATAAAGATACCATGATAAATGGTATCAAATGCTCAATTGAAGGACCAAGACGGACATAATCTACTTGTTCAACATCTCAGTGGGTTTGGCTGGATAGCCCTTGTGGTCTTTTTCCAGCTCTGTGATTCTGTAACCAAGCCTGAACCCAGGTTGGAATAGATACAAGCATTCGATTTCATTCAAAAAAGCCTGGAGGTGTGTTGCCATTACTCATTCTATGACCTCATGTTAAAAAATGATATGGCTTAAAGTTAGAGGCTGACTGACAGTTGCCTAGAGCAGTGGGTTCAATGAGTGTTTTTCCTAACAAATGTCTTGCAGTTGCTTCTTTTAAAGAGGATGGAACATAGCCCTCTTTCAAAAAAAACACTTAGAACCTCTGCCTTCCAACTGGTCTGTCCTCTTCTAGAAGCTTTAATTACTGCAGACATACTGTAGGTCTAACATAACTTATCCACATCATCATGGATAACTCTGGGGGGGTTAGAGAGGAGTTGCGAACGAGATTGTCTGGCCCTCAAACTAACTCTAGTCATAAATCACAAAGAGTGATCCAGCGTGCTCCCCCTTTTCAGAGGTTGAGCAAGGCGCTGGACACTTAGAGATTCAGGGATGGGCTTTGCAGGGGCGGGCTATTCGGGTGATCTCGGGCAGGGGCAAGTGGGACGGTAGCCGTAGGTCTTATGAGAGAGGACGGACGAACCGTGTAAGGGCTCGCCCACCCTCTGACCTACGTGCTATTCCAAGACACGCAGATGGAGAGCTCCCATCTACCTCTCCTCCAACTCTGATACTAGCCAATACCAGATCCGTGCGTAATAAATCCGCCACCATCAGGGATTTCTTGCTGGAGAGGAAGGCCGATCTGGCCTGCCTCACAGAAACATGGCTCCAGGAGGGAGACGGGGTCATCTTGCACGAGCTGGCATCTCCTGGGTTTACGGCTAGTTATCAGATGAGAACAGAGAGGCGGGGGAGGTGTTGCCATCCTCAGTCGAGACAATTTTAATTCTAGGACGATTCCGGTAGCGAACATTCCAGGCATGGAGTGCTCTGGCCTGGTGTGGGACCTTGGTGAGAGTGTGGCCTTCCTGCTAGTGTACCCTGCACCCAACGCACCGGGCGGGGAGTCTACCCAGGCTGCTGGAGGTGGTGGCAGAGTGGGCATTGCGGTTCCCCAGGCTTATGGTTCTGGGGGACTTTAATGTCCACGCCGACACCGCCGACCGTAGCCTTGGATCTGGTGTCTACCATGGAGGCACTAGGTCTCTCACTGTGTAAGACCGGTCCCACTCACCAGGCTGGGCACACCTTGGATTTGATTTTCGCTGCCGGAATTGGTGTGACCCCAGCCTCTATTATAGAGGTTCCATGGTCGGATCACAAGGTCCTAGAAGTCCGTCTGAGCTGGCTTCACCTCTCGGTAAGGGTGCCGAACCTATTATGGTTCGCCCGAGGAGACTTATGGAACCCATTCGGTTCCTGAATGCTCTAAGGGAATGGGAGCCCCCAGCGATTCCGCCGATGGGCAGGTGGAATACTGGATGCCAGTCTTTCCGCCGCCCTTGATGAAATCGCCCCAGACGCTCCCTCATCCTCGGATTAATCGCTCGCCTTGGTTCTCTGAGGACCTGCGGGCGATGAAACGGAGGAAGAGACAGCTAGAGGACGTGTGGCGGAGACTCCGTGACGAAGCTTCAAATCAGCTTATAAGCTGTTTAAAAAGGCTTATGAGCATGCTATCAAGGAAGCAAAAAAGTCATATTATTCCTCCTTGATAGAGTCAGCTAGTTCACGCCCGGCTCAACTTTTTAAGATAATTCGGTCCCTGACAGCGATCCCTACTGTCCTAAATGATAGGGGTTTGGCTCCGACAGCTGAGGCTTTTCAGAACTATTTCACCGACAAGATTTCGTTGTTCGCCGGGATATCCCCGCTACTTTTGCTACAGTTAGCGAACTCGAGACTCCGCCGCCACTCGGCGGGCCCACCTTCACCCGCTTCCAACTGCTGACGAGCAGCT
Source organism: Anolis apletophallus (assembly GCA_030556195.1). Classification (NCBI taxonomy): domain Eukaryota; kingdom Metazoa; phylum Chordata; class Lepidosauria; order Squamata; family Anolidae; genus Anolis; species Anolis apletophallus. Next base: position 69,498,245 of record JARBWK010000007.1, on the reverse strand, counting down.
GTCGATAAGTTACTTGTTGCAGCTAGACCAACTACTTGCTCCTCGACCCGTGCCCCTCCTGGCTTATTAGACCTTGCCAGGAGAGGTTACGCGGCCCCCCCTGGGCACGATCTTAAATAGCTCCCTAGAGCAAGGAGTCTTCCCAGGGGATTAAAAGAGGCTATGGTAAGACCGCTGCTGAAGAAGCCGAATTTAGACCCTTCGGCTCCCTCCAATTACCGGCCTGTTTCCAACTTGCCCTTCCTGGGCAAGGTGATTGAGAGGGCAGCAGCGGATCAGCTGCAGCAGTTCTTAGAAGACACAGCTGGATTTGATCCCTTCCAGTCCGGCTTCCGTATTGGGCACGGGACGGAGACCGTGCTTGTCGCTATTACAGACCAACTTCGCCGCCAGCTGGACCAGGGTGGATCGGCACTGCTTGTCTTGTTAGATCTGACAGCAGCGTTTGATACAGTAGACCATGCATTGTTGACCCACCGCCTATCCGCTTCCGGAGTCAGGGGGACTGCCCTTAAATGGGTGGCCTCCTTTCTCCGGGATCGGGACAGCGTGTGGAGGGGGCGGATGGTCTCCAGGCGGCTCCCACTTAACTGTAGGGTCCCCAGGGGCCATTCTCTCCCCTTATTATTCAACGCTTATATGCGCCCCTGGCCCAGCTGGCCCGCGACTTTGGTCTGGAGTGTTATCACTACGCTGATGACACCCAGCTTCTGCTGCGAATGGACGGCAGACCGGATACCGCACCGATTGCTTCCATCTGTGCCTCGGCCGTGACTGGTTGGCTGCGGCCAGCCGCTGAAGGTGAATCCGCCGAAGACGGAGATCCTATGGCCTGGTCGGCCTGGCCGGGATGAGTGCCGGTTGCCTACTCTGGACGGCGAGCAATTAAGCACGTCGTCAATTGTTAAGAGCTTGGGTGTTCAGTTCGACTCCCTGCTGACCATGGAGACCCAGGTCTCCGCGGTCAGCAGGGTGGCGTTCTACCACCTACGCCAGGCTAGGTGACTGGCCCCCTACCTGTCCAGGAATGACCTGGCTACGGTGATCCAAGCGACGGTCATCTCGAGACTAGACTACTGTAACGCCTCTACGTTGGCCTTCCTTGGCGATGATTCGAAACTCAAGCTAGTGCAGAATGCCGCTGCTCGCCTACTAGCAGGAGTGCCAGTGAGGCAGCACATTACGCCCATCCTCCAGCAACTGCACTGGCTGCCAATTGAGTACCGAATCACCTTCAAGGTGCTGGTGTTGACCTTTAAGGCCTTGTACGGTCTAGGGCCTGCGTACTCTTGGACCGCCTTGCCCCATACGATCCCCGAGATCACTCCGCCAGCAGAGCAAAATCTGCTGGAGATTCCACCGATCCGCCTCTGCCGCCTATCATCAACTAGGCAGCGCTCCTTCTCCGTAGCAGCCCAACGGCCTGGAATGCCCTGCCGGAGGAGGCTAGAGCCATACGGGAGCTCGCCCCCTTCCGCAGGGCCTGTAAGACCTTCCTTTTCAAGCAGGCCTTTGGTTAACATATAACGCCTCTTGCTTTCAATCGACTTATGACTCTGTGTTACTGTTTTTTGTCACTTGGTGTAATTTTAACAATGTTTTAATGATGTTTTTTAGTATCATTTTTGTTATTTTTTATGGTTATAGCATTGCTTTATTTTGTTCGTGAATCGGCATGAGTGTTGCCTGCCGATCACTATGTATGTCTTGTAACCCGCCACGAGCCCTCGGGAAGAGGCGGAATACAAATGCAAATAATAAATAAATAAATAAATAAATCATGTTGAACAAACTGAAATACATAAAAACTGGTCAAGTATGTCTCAGAGTTACCTTCCCAGAATCTGCTTACAGCATGGAATCCAAGTCTGAACAAATCCAAGCAAGTAGGTGATTTGTTGCAGCACTTTTCTGAGGGTTTCCCATCAGCATTCTGGTGGTTAGGATGCAATAATCCTTTAATTATCCAGAACAACTGCATTGGACAAGATTGAGCTGATGTAAAAGAGGCAGCAAAGTAGGTTCTAAAATGGTTTCAATCTATTCTCAAGCAGATTCAGCTTCTGTCTTTCTCCACCATCACTCTAGTCATATACCCACATTATTATCCTGGGCTCCTCAGAAGACCAAGGAACTTGTGGTCTGAATCCAAATAAAGAACCCTTGGGAGCAACTATTGACCAGGCCATCTCCCAATTCCAAAGCTCAACCATCAGCAGAATCACCAACTCTAGCATCTGAATTCAGGGATCCTTCCAGATCTGTTCATTGCAGCCAGACAATTTTAATCAATACATTACTACTGCAGAGGTTAGGAGTCCCTACAAGTCTGGTGTACATAACAGTTGATCCTCTGAAACAATTCTAAAAGTCCAGTGAGGGAGGATTTCTGTTTAAAGAATTAATTGTTATTCCTCTTCAGGAATAACTTTTCTTCAGTGTACATGATAACACAACCCACTCCCCTCCCTCTAATTTTTTTCCGTAATGTCTTGATTTTTGGACCAGTTCCTGAGGTTATTTGGGGCATTGATTCAGAAAATTGCATTTGATAGATCTCATCAGCTCTAGTCTCTTAGCTATGGTTATCATGATTTTCTATGGGTGAACAGTTAGCAACTGGTAGATGGCATGTGTACTGTATTTCAAAAACTGGTGCCAGGTTTGGAATCAGCAAGTCAGATATACCCAGAAACAGGGCTAATATTTGAAACATCAAAATGTGTGTTGGCCATTGATTTATCTATGATGCTGTTTTCTACTGGTTCAACTAGAATAGATATTAAGATAGCTGGTTCATAATTTCCTGCTCACTCCCATGCCTCCTATGTAAATATGTCAATAAAAACCATTGTATATATTCAAATCTTAGAAATATGAACTGCTGTGAGACACTTGAACTATAGCAAGTTGAATACTATGAAAAGTTTCTAAGGACAGTGAAATTTAGAATTTATCCAAGTATATTTTATATAGTAGTGCTGTGGAAGTATAACTAAGGAGGATATTATAATGGAACTAAAAAATGAGTTTCTTAGAGAAGGCCAACGTAAGACCTTTAAAGACTTTAACTGTGCTCAATTCAAACGATGTGATGAGATTGGCCCCAATCAGTTGTGGGTTTCCTTCTCAGAGTATGAGAATTGCCTACCATCATTAATTCAACCTTCTCTAGATTCTATTACACATAGAGGTCATTTTGTTCAGTATGTTGGAGTCAAGCAATTCAGTATCTTTTCATCCAGTAGCTTAAAATTATAGCTTAACAGAAGAGGAAGTAAGAAGGAATACAACTTCATAAAAGGTTTAAAGCCATATTTGTTTTAATAATAAGAGTAGTGACTTTTGGAATGATAGTCGATTTCTACATAGAGCTGTTTTATCTGCAGGTGATATAAATTTGATTTCAAAATTGAAACAAAGACATTTTGATCAGTTGAAAAATTAAAAATCTCTTGATCTTTCTGATTTTTTTTTCCTGAAACATTTAGGAAGGGCTGTTTTGTTTCAGAAAGATTCAGATGCTGGCTTCCCAGTTCATATTTTGGTGATTGATAATTCCGAATCACCCAAATTTCCTGAAATATAAAACGACCTCTGAAATTTTGCACACCCCTATTATGGAATAATTTTTATTTTGACAATATGGATAACGGAAGCTCCATCTGTATAAAATTTGCAGAATTTGGAAGCCATGGGGTGTGGTGAGGGGAGAAAAAGGCTTGGATGAAGGACTCCCAAAACTTTCTATGCCCCTCCACTCAGACACATGCCTTCTGTGAGCCGGCAATCTATTTCACTGATTCCATGAAAATGTTATTGAGAGACAAGAACTACATATGTAACAAATCCACATCTGACTCCAACTCACTTTTCATCCACTCAGGTTTGCCTTGTGACATCTGCTGGCCATGTGTTAAGAGATCTCTGAAGGATATATGTCAGCATAGTAGCAGATCTCCAACCTCAACAAGGAATTGTATTTCCTGCAATGTTTCAGTCCCTCCAAAATGGCCTGTATGGGATGCTGGGAATGCACCCTTAAAAGAGGGTTCATTTTTCCATTTGTAAATTGAAGAAATTAAGGATAGGTTCATTCTTAAATTAAGGAAAATAAGCAAAACAAACCTTTCAAGAATAGACCTTGTGTCTATTTTATAACTTAAAATATGAGTAGATTTTTCCCAGTTCATTGTTCTGCACACTGCTGATTTCATTTGGGAAAGCATCAGAGGAGCAAATATCAAATCATTTTGGAAAGCCATGGTAAATCTTACAGATGTAAATGGCTAGGGAATTAAGCCATCTAAGCAGTAAAGACTATATCGGTAGTGCTCCCGATGGGCTAGATTGTCATTTACTCCCATGAGGCATAATTGTGGAAGCAAATCAAGTAAACCTTTGCTGATAATATATATTCATACATGTGGTAGGTTCATGGATTCTCGAGAGAGATAATACAGCCAGGGACTGTATTATTACAACATACTACCATCTGTAGTTGCGTTAAATCCAAGTAGAATTAAACAAGTTGGCTTTTTCAGTCAGAGGTGTTTGCTGGAAATAATATCTGAGCTGCCTTGCAGCACACTTCTTGGAATGTACCAATTATGTACAAGGAAACAGGGGTGGGGGCAAATCACTCCTGTTGCACATAATGGGCACATTCCATGAAGTATGCTGCAAGGCCTAATGCGAGCCTGGTAGAGGATATTTTCTTTTTAAAGGCTTTTCTGGGGGGTTTTCTTTTATGCCTGGTGCCCAGCAGGGCGTCTGGGACACCCCTGCTAAAAAAAATCCATGGATGTTGGGGGTAGATGCCTAGACTTCAACCCAGATGCAATTGGGTTTAAGGAACGCAACTGTGCTCAGGTTAAAGAGCTGTCTGGAACCACCCTTAGTGTTACTGTCTACTCAGAATTAAAAAATGCTCTTACTGTGAGTATTCCTTATACATATAATCTGAAATACAGTTTTTTGTTCATTGTTTCTATTAAGGGTTATAAAATTGCTCCATGACAACCACCCTTTCCAATTTTTGAGGAAACTGGTTTTCTCTCTCTCTCTCTCTCTCTCTCTCTCTCTCTCAGCGTTACTTCGTGAACGAAGATTCAGGAAGGACTCATCCCACGCTTTTTACAAGCGCGTTGATGACTAAAAAGGCCAATCTGAGATAGGCAAGTTCGGTTGCAGAAAGCACAGCAGAAAGTCTCCTTGAGTGATGTTGTTTCCAAGTTGTGGTTCTTTCTGCGTTGTCGTTTCTCTTCGAGACCCATTTGGCGTGTCTTCTCGAAAGAGGCCGCAGCATTGTGGATAGTGCATCTTCATGCCTCCCGATGTGAGGCCATGGTGGACCATTGTTGGTGATCAATCTGGCCGAGCCTGAGATGTTGTTTCAGGGAGTCCTTATATCTCTTTTTGGGGGCACCTCCCTTGCGCTGACCCATGGCGAGTTCACCATAGAGTAGTATCTTTGGGAGGCGGTGGTCCTCCATCCTAGAGATGTGTCCTGCCCAGCGCAGCTGTGTTCTCAATAGCATGGCCTCAATGCTGGTGATCCCTGCTTGCTCAAGGACAGCAACGTTCGTCACATAATCGGTCCAGTGTATATTTAGGATTGTGCGAAGACAGCGCTGATGAAAGCGTTTGAGGAGTCGTAGATGTTGGCGATAGGTGACCCATAGAGGAGAATAGACAGTATGATAGCTCTGTACACACTGATTTTGGTACTTTGCCTCAGGTTCTTGTTGCTCCAGACTCTTTAATGAAGCCTTTCAAATGCACTATATGCCTTTGATAATCTGTGATCTATCTCTTTGTCAATCTTGGCATCTGAAGAGATGATGCTTCCCAGGTAGGTGAACTGCTGAATGGACTTAAGCACAGATGTGCTTATTCTGACGTGGGGATGATGGTGTTTTTCCTGTGGTGCGGGCTGGTAGAGGACTTCCATTTTCTTCAGGTTGACTTCCAGCCCAAATAGCTGTGCAGCTGCTGCAAAGCAGGATGTGAGGCGCTGCACGGCTGCTTCTGAATGGGCGACAAGGGCAGCATCGTCAGCAAAAAGCAGCTCACTGACTAGATAGTTTAGAGTTAGTGCGAACCCTCAGACAATTTAAGTTGAACAAACTACCATCAGTACGATAACGTATATATACGCCGTCTTCTTCTTTGAGGTCTGCCGTAGCCCTTTGGAACATCATGCTGAAGAAGATTGTAAATAGGGTTGGTGCAAGAACACAACCTTGCTTCACTCCATTAGTTATTAGAAAGGGCTCCAAGAGAGCATTGCCATATCTGACTTGACCGCGCTGGCCTTCATGTAACAGGATAATCATTTTGAGGAATTTGGGGGACATCCTAGACGTTCCAGGATCTGCCACAGACCTTTTCTGCTCACAGTGTCGACGGCTTTCGTGAGATCGACAAATGTTACATAGAGTCCTTTGTTCTGCTCTCGACATTTTTCTTGCAGTTGTCTAAGGGCAAAAACCATATCTGTGGTGCTCCTATTAGCTCTGAAGCTGCATTGGCTTTCCGGGAGAAGGTCTTCTGCAATAGCAGGAACTAATCTGTTCAGGAGTATCCTTGCAAGGCTTTTTCCAGCAATGGAGAGCAGTGTTATACCTCAATAGTTTGAACAATCAGATTTTGTTCCTTTTTTCTTATACAGGGTGATGATAACTGCATCTCTGAGATCTGATGGCAGTTCACCTTTTTCCCAGTAACTCACAAGGAGCTAGTGGAATTTAGCATGAAGTACATGACCTCCCTGTTTCCAAGCTTCAGGTGGGATTCCATCGATCCCGGCTGCCTTGCCATTTTTCATCTGCTGTATGGCCTCAAGGGTCTCTTCCAGAGTGGGAGCTGTGTCCAGTTCATTTTTCATTGGTTGTTGGATCATGTGTTGGATAGCTGAACCTTGGACTACTCGGTTGGCATTGAAGAGACTCTGAAAATGTTCAGCCCATCGGTTCAGGATGGAGGCTTTATCAGTAATTAGTGTTTGACCATCTGTACTGTATAAGGGGCTTTGGACCTGATAAGTAGGTCCAAACACTGCTTTGAGAGCTTCATAAAAACCTCTGTGATCACCGAGATCTGCACAACGTTGTGACTTTTGTGCTAAATCAATCCACTACTTGTTCTGAATGTCTCTGAGTTTTTGTTGGAGTTTACTACATGCGAGACGAAAGGCTGCTTTTCTTACATGGCAAGATGGCTCGGTGAGGTGTGCCTGGTGAGCAGTTCTTTGCCAACAGCTCCTGGATCTCTTGGTTGTTTTCATCAAACCAGTCTTGGTTTTTCTTAAGAGAGAATCCTAGGTTTTACATAGAAAAGAAACATATCTGAAAGATAAAGTAGTAAAAGGTCAACAAAACAGAAAGCAAAAGTATTCAGAGTACTAAAATGAGTCAACTGGCCATTCAAAATTGTTTTTACATAGAAAAGAAAAGCATAATGGCAACTCTGTCACAAAAAGCTCAACTAGATGATAGACACTTTTAAACTTTGGTGCTGGAGGAAAATTCTGAGAGCACTTTGGACCGCTAGAAGGACTAACCAGTCCATACTTCAGGAAATAAAGCCCAACTGCTCATTGGAGGGAAGGATATTAGAGGCAAGATGAAGTACTTTGGCCACATCGTGAGAAGACAAAAAAAACTTAGAGATGATAATTATGCTGGCAAAAGTGGAAGGGAAAAAAAAGAGGGGGCGACCAAGGGCAAGATGGATGGATGGTATCCTTGAAGTGACTGGCTTGACTCTGAAGGAGCTGGGGGTGGTGATGAATGACAGGGAGCTATGGCATGGGCTGGTCCATGAAGTCATGAAGAGTCGGAAGCAACTGAATGAATAAACAACAAAGAATCATCTAAAGAAGAAATAAATACATGATAATGTAACTTTGGCAGTCTGGTTAGTTGAAAGTGAAGAATTCCTTCACATGGGTGATGGTTTTACCTGTACACCAAATAAATTGGAGTAGAGATGTAGTTATTGGATTTAAGTGTGCAACTTGTAATAATTGTAAGCAATATCTGCACACCTGTGTGAACATATTTATGGTTTCTATCACTACAAAGATACTACCATCAAACAATACAATTTTGAGTGGCCAGTTGACTCATTTTAGTACTCTCAATACTTTTGCTTTCTGTTTTGTTGACCTTTTACTATTTTATCTTTCAGATATGTTTTTAATATTTTTAGCTGTATGGATGGTTTCATTGTTTAAAAAAGTGATATTCATATAAATATTGCTATGGATTTTTTAAATGGTTTTTGAGGTGTACTGTCTATATTCCATCTCATTGTTAGTGGGAAAGGCACAATATAAACAGTGATTATGATCGTGATAATGACGATAGAAGTCTGCCAATTGACTGCAAGATAATACATTTGAAGAAGCTTACTGCTCCCTTGTGTGAATGTAAGAGGGTTTTTTAAACACAATGTTTATTTGTTTGTTTATTTGTTTATGTATTTGGAATATAAAGATCCCAGTCATAGAAATGATGTGAAACAGTTCTGAAAGACTATAAATAATATAAGACAATTGACATAATTTAAACAGCAGAGCATTCAAAGGGAACAGTCCTGAAATTCAATAGATCAGAACCAAGGCATGATCAGTAGGTTCCAAAAGCTTAGGAAATCATTGAATCTTAAAGTTGTGGCAGCAAAACAGCTAACATATGTAGCCATTGGGTTTTTGTATTTCATCATGTATGCTTGAAAGAACTGCCATTTTTTCAGATTGCAGTCATTTCATGCCATTGTTGTGGCCAATTTCCACCTACAGATTAGAGAAACCCTTCAGTCCTATCTAGATTGGGCTTCAGTTGGCAAGTATATAGTCTGCCACCAAGGAGAGACTTACTTGCTTGATAGAGCCTGCCAGGATTTATGTTTTGATAGTCGACAGTCACCACCACAAAAAGGCAGTTGTACGATTTCTTGAGGATTAATCATAGACAAAAAAGAAGTGCTTGATGCAAAATCTTTTTAGTTCAGTTCATATAATAAAGAAACAAGTAACAAAACAATATTTATCCATGTATGAAATTGTTTATTGTCTTTAACATCTCCAGAAACAGCAGACAGCAGATAACAAAACTGACTTTTAAGAACACTTTCCCCTAGTTAGAACTTCTTTGTGACCAGGTGCCCTTCCTAAAAGCTGACATATTTTACAAAACCTACCAAACTAGCAGTTGAGGACATTTTTGATCATGATTGAAAGATGACATAAGACTTTTACAGTAGATTAGCAATTTTAGCATACAAAGTTGTTGAATGAAGTATTGTATTCCATCCAAACTCATAAAATTTGCATATATAACACTGTCTTTGTTGTGGTTCAAAAATACTCCATATTTATTGTCCTGACATAAAGAAGGATCAGCGAGTATATTTCATGGTGACATGGCATTTTGGGTAAAAAATTACCATCGGTAAGTTTTCCATCAAGGAATTAGCAAAGAAAAGCTTGACCCTGTTTGGCACTTTGAATCCAAACAAACTATAAATTATCCTGGCCCAAAAATGCATGAATAGTAATGTCTGGATTTTTTAAAAAAAAGATGTACATTTATTATATACCAATGAAATCATCGTGATTCTCTCTCTCTCTCTCTCTCTCTCTCTCTCTCTCTCTCTCTTTGACGTGTAAAATACAGAACTTTTACCAATAATTTCATTTATATCAATGACATCTTGAAGTCAATTAACCCGAATATTTAATGTATAGTCTTTCTTTTCTAACCATGGAAAATTAAATTAACCATCCTTCTCATTTTCTTTTCTTCTGCCTCTTTCTAAATAGCCTCTTAGAGCCCTTAAAAATACTAAATTGTACACATTACATACTAATATTTTCTGATAAGAGACATAAATAAATTATGATAGATGGGTAAGTTTGTTGTGTAACTGGGTCATAACATGGACAATTATGAAAGGGTTGTGATTCATATGATGGGCCCAGACACACACCAAAGTAAGGAAGTAATTTTATATTCTGAAAGATAAAAGTACTTCAATCCCAAGACTGATATTTGGCTCACACTACTGCCTGGGCAAGCACTGTCATTTGCTTTAAATGACTGACTATTTCTCTGTTCAGTTAATGAGTTTGGAAAGCTGAACATGAGTCAGCCTAATCCATCCAGACTTTAGTAGGGTCAGGCACTAAGCCTGGAGGGAAATTACTCAAGATGGCATATAGACTTTTGTGATGATTCTCAAGTTCTGTGGCAGCCTGCGAATCTGGCACATGATTCTTGCCAATTTCTTAGGGTAACCAGCTTGTTTTAAGATTATGTTTTACAAGGTCTTTGTGTGAATTTGATGGGAGAAAAGCAGATTAAGTCTGATAATGTATTCTAAAGTTAAATATAACCATGCATTCAGAGAGTTCAGTCAACACAAACTATAACCCTCCATCCATGTGCCCAAATAGCAAAACATTGGACAGATTAATATTGTGCATTAGAGTTAGTTGCTAAGATTCCAGCCATTTGTAAATGCTGCAAGCATAGAACAGTTTTTCAGTCCTGTCACCTTGGATATTGCCTTTTACAAGTACTAGTGATCTTTAGTTCCATGGCTCATAAATGATCCATATCAATTATGCACCGGTACTGTGGCGCAGCTGGCTGGGTGTCAGCTGCATTAAGATAACTACTGACCGAAAGGTCATGAGTTCGAAGCCAGTTTGGGCGGAGTGAGCTTCCGGCCAATTTTGTGTAGCTTGTTGTCGACCTTTGCAACCCAAAAGAAAGTTGCATCTGTCAAGTAGGAAATTTAGGTACCACCTATGTGTGGGGAGGCTAATTTAACAAATTTACGAGGCCATAAAAAATCTCCAGCAAAAAGCATGCAGGGAATTAAGACAGTACTTCATCAGTGTCGCAGATGGACAGTGGCGGCCAGAAAAAAGTTAAATAGCCTCTGACTGTCTATATGTGTTGTGTGTCTATCTATGGCATAGAATGTTTGCCATGTATGTGTACATTGTAATCCACCCTGAGTCCCCTGTGGGGTGAAAAGGATGGAATAGAAATACTGTAAATAAATAAATATGTAAAATACAAAAAACCACAACAGATTCTACATGCTGAAAATCCCTGTCCTGTTCTTAACCCAAACCGCGTGATTAATAGATTAGGAATTAAATCTTCCAGCCTAGCATTTTGGTAATACTTGAATATTGTTTGCATGTTAGGTATAGAGCCATATGTTTTAATAGCTTCCAAAACTTTGATAGCATTCGTAGATTCCGGGCCCCTCTATATGAGTCATATGACTAAGCTTGGAAGTTAATGGATTCTGTGGCAATTACACAATGCATGGGGTCCATTTGCCTTAACATGGGAAAAGACCACTTAATGTGACCTTGTTCAATGTTAAGAAAAGTTGTGGGATACTCTAGAGCAGTGGTTCCTAAACATTTTTGGCCTACCGCCTCCTTTCTGGAATTTTTTTTACTCAGTGCCCCCCTAGAAATTAATTAATTATAATAATAGTAATAGTGTTGGAAGGGACATCTAAAGACCATCTAGTCCAATGCCCTTCTACCTTCATGCAGCAGAAGCACAGTTAAAGCACCCCTGACAGATGGCCACCCAGTCTCAATAATAGTCTCAATAATAGTAGTAGTACTAACAACACTAACGAAGAAGGTTGTAAGAGACTCCAAGGGTCATCTAGTTCTTTCTGTCTTTCCCTCCTCCCCTCTTGCGGTGTATGAGCTTTCCTCAGTGGCAGCGGCGGCAACAGAGAAGGGAGCCCCAGCGACAGGCTTTTCCGCAGCCTTACTCTCCTTCTCCCTTGTCCCATGCGCGGTGGCGGGGGCAGCGGTGGGAGGAGGCAGAAAAGCCGTGCATGGGGCGAGGGAAAGGTGTGCTCTTCTCCCCTTGCTCTCTTGCCCCCCGCGCGCTTTCCTCGGCGGCAGCGGTGGTAAAGGCACGCATGGGACATGGGAGGAGGAGGGAAAGGTGTGCACCTTTCTCTTCTCCCTCATGCGCTTTTCCTCCCTCTGCCGCCGAGGAAGGCGTGCGCGGGGGGCGAGAGAGCAAGGAGAGAGGAGTGTGCCTTACCCTCCCCCCTCGCCCCATGCGCAGCTTTTCTGCCTCCTCCCGCTGCTGCTCCTGCCCTGCGGCCATGCATGGGACAATAGAGAAGGAGAGTAAGGCCGCGGAAAAGCCTGCCACTGGGGCTCCCTCCTCCTCTGCCGTCGCTGCCACTGAGGAAGGCTTACCTTTCCCTCCTCCCTAGTTCCGTACAAGGTTTCCTTGGCAGAGGAGGGAGCCGTAGCCATGGGGCTTGTCCGTGGGGCTCCCCACTGCTCCCTTGGATCGCTCCACAACCCCCTGGGGTAAAAGACTGTGGTAAAAGTTAAAATAGAAAGTATTTATTAACTTTTACAAACAAACGAGGCACAAGCTTGATGGTTAACTACTAACGAGGCCGTACGCTCCAACACACTTAGATCTTTTAGAAACCATATGCTTTTGCCATTAATTGTTTAACCATATGCTCGTTACCTCAAAGTAGATAACCGTACGCTCGTTGCCTCGTTAGTAGTTAACCATCAAGCTTGTGCCTCGTTTGTTTGTAAAAGTTAATAAATACTTTCTATTTTAACTTTTACCACAGTCTCCATCGTATTTCCTCACAGTTTCCTCACAGCCATTTATTTAGTTAGGAGCCTAACTGAACATCTTATTTAATTTTTAAAATCCTAATTAGGTTAATTAGGTTGGTGGCAGTGTTTTGAATATTGGGTGCATCCGAAGTCGTCACAACGGCTCTAGAGCTTCTCAGTTTTTTTGGGCCTGTATAAACAGTTCTGCCGCTTCCTATTCAAAAACCAACATGGCTGTTCACACCACCATCCCACTTTCTCTGTACTTAATTACCCTTGTAGTACAAATGTAACTACTTTCATTCCATGGTCATTATTTGACCCTTCTACGGTGGGCTTTTTGGTCTCTGCTGGAGTTTGGTTCCAAGAGCCTCCAAGAATACTAAAATCTGTGGATACTCAAGACCTATTCTATACAATGGCATAGCAAAATGGTATCCCTATATTTTCATATATAGGTGTCCCTATATAAAATGGCAAAATTAACATTTACTTGTTGGATGTTTAAAAATATTTTCAAGCCATAGATGGATCGAGATAGATAGATAGATACACACACACACACACACACGCAGAGAGAGAGAGAGAGAGAGAGAGAGAGAGAGAGAGAGAGAGAGAGAGAGAGAGAGAGAGAGTCTCTGTGGATAACAGGGGCTGACTGTACCTATATTTACTTTGTACTACAAGGCAGTGGTTAAAAAAAGTTAAATTCCCTTAAAAGTAAATTAAATGTAATTGTTTCCATTCATTTTTTTAAATAAATAAATCTTTTAAAAGTAATTTTAAAAATACTTTGGGTGACCTTGTGAATGTAACTAATGAGTTCTTTAACTTTCCAGACTCTGCATGAACTGCATAGTTTAACTACTAATCACATTGATATCTTTCCTTACATCTCATGAAAGAATCATGTTGCAGATGTATGAATGATTGCAGCTGTAAACTTCATGCTTTCTTTCTTTTATTATTTGGATTCCAACACTGATTCATAATGCCAAGACTGATTTGCATGGCAATTAGGCTGGTCATTCTTGTAACTAATCGGAGATTCAGGATCTATGCTTACAGTAGTTGTCTTTACAGCTTGAATAGCACAGGGAATAAAAGAGATAACTTTGATGCAGAAGCTCTAACTCCCCATTTCAAATAACTCATGAATTAACATTCTATTTTTAGACAAACCAGTCTTCTCTCAGCTATCCTAATTACAATTAGCTATGGACGCTTGCTTCTCTTTGGCAAAGTCTGAGACCTATGTACCACCCTGGTTAAGGGATGAAAGCCTTTGCTATAAATTAGGACTGCAGCATTTAAATAATTAAGCAGATCAGTGTTGTTGTTTTATAGAAGCGTTTAATCAGCTAAAAGGTTTTTTCTGATAAACCAGGCAGTGTGTGTGTGTGTGTGTGTGTAAAACATTGGTTACATTTACTTATCTCTATACATTAGCTTACAGATAAATACAAATGCATTTGATGAAAGATCCATATTTTCTTTTTAGAGGATGCATATATGTGTCATAGAAGAAGTACTTCTAAGAGACGTAATATTTTAAAAAGTTATTTCCATGCCCACCATTTATAAGCTGGCTCAATCACAACATAAGCACTTATTCATTGACTTATGCCACATGAAAACAACTTTTTCCAAAGAGGTCGTATTTTAAGTATATGTACATCATTAAAAAAACAATATATTCCTTTAGATGTATTGGCTTTTATCCCTATGAAAGTATTACACTTCACCATCCAACTTGTTGGCTGGTGGAGCAATTTTGTCTCCTCCTCGAAGAAGAGATTGGTTAATTTTGCAGAATCTGCTGGAAGGGAGGAGGGGCTGGCATCGTGGTGCCAGCCCCTTTTCCCTCAGTCTGCATCAAGACATCGCCCACCACTCCCGCCCATGGATAGTATAATAATGATCGCTCAAATGGTTTAACATTTGGGGGTCGGATAGGAATTCGCCCACTGGGTTTTGCCTATCCTATACTGTCTATTAGGGGCTTAGATGGAATGGTCGGCTAGTAAACTAGCTAAGCGTAAATAGTTGAGTTATTCAAAGGTTTGTAGACACTTAAGGCACCCCTTAAGGGTGTGGGGCATTATGCAAACACTCACCTAGACGGTTAATTTTAGGGGTGAGGTGATGAGGAATGTCCCAGGAGCGGGAGAGTCTAGTCTCAAAAGTTGAGAGAGATTTCTCCTGATGTTTCCCTTCCGGGTTGCCCGGGTTGAAATCTACAGGGGACCCAGGCAGTACGCCTGAATAGCTGAGGGGTAGACGTTAGGTGACGCTACCTCAGCTTACGCACACCAAGTTGAACTGACACCAAAAAGTTAGTTGAGTTACAAGTTAAATAGGTAACTATTTAAATAAAAGTTGCCCAAATTTGAAACCATATATATTTGTGTCTGTCTCGTTATTTCGGGGGGTTGGAAGACAAATAGCGATGTAGATAAATGTAACCAATAATGAATTCATGTTCATACAGTGAATCAATGTCACCATTTTAATCCTATTCTAACCCTATTGTACGAATATTCTAACATATAAAAATACAAGGATTTATTACTGTAAATACTGACTGGAGTTTGGAAAGCCGAGGTCCCTTCTACACTGCCATATAGTTTACATTATCAAAGCAGATAATCCACATTATCTTATTGGAACTGGATTATATGAGTCTCCATTGCCATATAATCCAATTCAAAGCAGATAAACTGAATCCCTCACCCAAAATAGAAACAGGTGAGCTTTATTCTCAAAAGACCATAAAAGTAGCATATTCCGGGTGTTAGAATTAATGCAGTTTATCACCACTTTAACTTCCATGGTTCAATGCTATGGAATCACGGAAGTTTACAAGGTCTTAGTCTTCTGTGCCAAAGAGTTACAAATCCCAACTGTCTAGAATCAAACTGTATTAATTCTACACTGTAGATGCACCCTAAAACAATGCCCAGAGTGCCCCATAGACCTTTTATGAGCCCAGTATTACAGATTTTTTTTAAAAAAATTCAGATCTCATGTTATCTGTCCTGACTTTGCCTACTTTCAGGCATCCTTCCTTGTTGCTGTTCAGTTGTTATGTTCATGGAATAACAAGTCACTTGATTTATATTTAGGTAAATATATAACAATCCCTCTACATTTGCAGGGGTTAGGGCACAGATTCTTGCAAGAGTAGAAAAACATTTTTTAACCTGGGGTCCCTTTTACACTATGTTAAAACCTGAGAGGAAGCGGGTTAAAACAACCTGCTTCTTCTCGGGTTCTAGTCCCCACTCTCCAACCCAATCCCTGGGCTTTCCTGGAAGGGGTGGGTACATGGCATCCCAGGTAAAACTTTGGTTAACCTGGGATGCCATCCAGCCCCTCTCCAGCCCCCCCCTCCCCATTTCACCCACAAAACATACCAGAGGGACCTGCGGGCAGGCCCCTCTCTACAGGATTCATGATGCGAGAAAATGGCACATTGGGAGCTGGTGGAGAAAAGTTGCAGCATGGCCTGTTCCTGGTCAAAGTTTCATTTCCTTTGTTGTTGTTGTTGCTGTTGTTGTTTCATTTTTCATAGCAGTTGATATCCAGGAGTGATATTGTCCTGTTGGCTGTAGAAGAGTGGTATTGCCCCGTTGGCTTTTTATTTCTAAAGATAGTCCCTACCTCTGCATATTTTAGGGTTCCAGCAGCCATCCTGATATCTTTATTTATTTATTTCTCCCCCCCCCCCCCCCCACACACACACACAAATATTAGTATTCCACATAGAAAATCCCTACTACAGGAAATAATTGTGTGGTGTACTAACGTTAAATATTCCAGACATTTCATGAGATTTCCATCCAGGAGGAGATGTAGCCTTTCAGAAAAGACCTAAACTGATTAATTTATTTACAGCTGCATAAATAGATAAATAAATACAGCTGCAAGTGCAACAAAAATAGCCAAATGGAAGTGAGACCAAACTATGACAGAAAACAGAAAATGAAAAATAGACATGTTTTCTCAGGTTAGATGCAGTAAATTACCATGTTATTCATTGAAATCTCTCTGGCTCAGCAGCTCATACATCTTCTGTCAATAGCACAAATTTTATATATAAATTAATGTCATTTTCTATGCTGTTTCTAAATGTACATTATTCTCACCGGAGTTGCATAACTTATGTGTCCCTATGGTATGGCTTATGTGTTCACAAATTCTCATTTGGTACTAATGTATATTCCAAGGAAATGGGAAGCTTTAGAACTTTCTGTGTATAATCCATTGTGTCTCCACTGCCGTTAACATATGAATTTGTGGGCAAATTAACATACAAGCACTGTTACATTTAGGTCAGTGGGCTAGGCAGCTCCTAGCTCTTAGTGATTTGTGAATTTTTGACATATGTGTACAGTCTAGATATTCACTGGCAGCTTGATGAAGTTATGTCTAGTGATGTTCTTAAATTGTATGTTTTGAATTTTGGAAATGCTAATTCAATTTGGCAGATCAGAATGCTTCCCTAAATACAAAGAAATTGTTGCAGCTTCATCCCTGGTTCATGTTGAAATGGAATACAAATGTGAGGTTTTCCTATTCATTTGGATATAGAAGGCAACTCTGCAAATGTTGGGTGGGTGTCTTTCCAGTGCATCTCTTCAGGTGATCTTAGATGTACATATGCTTACAAATGGCCAGATTTATATTCATATTCTATTTAATAATTAAAAGGATCAGGATATTGCTATGTAAAGCAATTCAGATGTACAGTTGCATTCCTGAGTGCCATATGTTCAATTCAACTCATATGTGATACACACCAAATTATTGTAGTCCCATTACTTATCATTATACTTATGCCTGCTTTACTCTCCGTTGGTGCCCCCTTGTCATGGGGAGAGGCTTGCGTACTCTAATGAAGTTGTGAGCTATGCTGGCGGTGGCATAATAGCCACTGGTAGGGCCTCCCATGCCGGACAGGTCACAACCAAAGGGTCTGACAAAGAGTGCCAAAGGGCAGGATGGGCTCTCTAGCCTTTTGGCAACCATCCTAAGAGAAGGAAAACTCAGATTTCAAACCCGGGCAGATGGTGCTTGTTTAACCCTGTAAGCTCAACCATCTAAGAGAAGGAAACTCGAACCAAACCTACGACCTGAGGACCTCGCTGCCACCATCCCAGATGAATCTTTGGTTTAAAGGGTGAGGCCAGTTCTGTGCACACTGCACTCCTCCAGAAAAATCCATTGCACAGGCTCAAAGGACACATCCAACCTCTGAATCATCAACATGCTTGTACAAAGCGTGGGATGAGTCCTTCCTGAATCTTCGTTTGCGAAGAAAAGCCAAGAAGACTTGTGCCTGAACTGATAAATGTGAGTCCAGGGTGCATAGATTCTTACAGATGTTGTGTGAAAAAAGGAAAGGTTTCAAGCTCCAAGTTTAACAATTTAAAAAAATCCTCTGAAAGAAAGCTCAACCTTAATCCTATTTATGATATTCTGAAAACACCATGCCTCTTCTGGTTTTGAAAGCTATGCATGGTCAGCCCTGGATATTTCTTGAGTGAAAAATTGCAAATTAATATCAAGTACTGTAGGGAAGGAACTGGCAAAACTAGGCCATGTTTGACTAGCATTGGTACAAGTCATGAGATATATGTGTTATCATACAGTGTCATCTCTAGAGAATGTACCTGTTGCACCTTAGACCTCGAGGAACCTTCAGTAAACCACCAAAAGCAGCAGGGATTAAATGCTTTATTTAGAATAAGTAGATAGGAGGAAAGAGATAAAAATATAGTCCAATGATGCAAGGCAATAGTTCTAAAGAGTTCAAGATCCAATAAATGAAGAAGAAAGCTTGAAACCCCAATGGGCTAAAAATCCTGGATAAGTCCTTGGCAAACAATGGCTTGGCTGAATACTAGAGTACGATGACTTGGAGGCTCTAAGGCCTTGTCCTGGACTGAAGTTCCGTGGAGCTTGGCAAGAAAGCTGAACGTTAGCGCGAGATCCAGAGCGCCCACGGAACCCAACTTAAATAGGTCCCGCAGTCCTCTGATCTCTGAGACGCTGACTGCGTCGTAACTCTTTCCCATGGACAGTTTGGGGGCTTGACTTTCTCAGGCCCTTCAAGGCAGGCAAATATGTCAGCTCATTAACGACTGCACCTGGAGATACAGGGGAAAGCAAATCTTTGCCTCCCCAGCTCTTCTTATCAGCTTGGGAAGGAAAAGGGCTGCGGCTAGCCTTGACTGCTGGCTGACACGGAGGCCTCTGCAAAGGCTTCTCTTTAGACTTGGTTGAGGCCTGTGGTCTAACATGGCTTCTGTCTTGCTTGGCTATGGAATCAGGCTGGAGCATGACAGTACCATTTGAAAATGGCAGTTGTGTCTTTTAAGTAAAAAACAGGGTAATAAAGAACCCATATAGATAGATAGATAGATAGATAGATAGATAGATAGATAGATAGGTAGATAGATAGATAGATAGATAGGTAGATAGATTTGAGTATACACATGATAACATACAATATCTGGAAGACTTCCAGTATTTGTGTAAAATATTTTTCTTCAATGTATTAACCTGAACCGAAATATTTAATCTGAGGTCCCATCTACACTACCATGTAATGCAGCATTTCTCAACTGAGGGTCGGGAGGGGGGGTGTGAGGGGGTGTCAGAGGGATCTTCAAAAACCACCAGGAAACACAGTATTTTCTGTTGGTCATGGGAGTTCTGTGTGCCAGGTTTGGTTCAATTTCATTGATGGTGGAGTTCGGAATGCTCTTTGATTGTAGGGTAACTATAAATCCCAGCAACTACAACTCTCAAATGACAAAATCAACCCCACCAGCATTCAAATTTGGGTGGATCAGGTATTTGTACCAAATTTGGTCCAGTGAATGAAAATACATCTTGCATATCAGATATTTACATTACGATTCATAACAGTAGCAAAATTACAGTTATGAAGTAGCAATAAAAATAATGTTATGGTTAGGAGTCACCACAACATGAGGAACTGTATTATGGAGTTGCGCCATGATGTAATGCAATTTTTATCTCAATTATATAGCAGTTCTGATGGGGCCTGAGTGATGCCTATCTTTCCACATCTCAAAATATTTCAGCAAGCATTGAGGACAAATTCAGGTTAATGATTTGAGTAATATCCTGAAGAACCAATATACCCAAATACTTAATAGCTTCTGGACACCAATAAAACTGTCAATTGATAAATTGAGTGTTAGCTTAAACAATAAAAACCTCAGATTTAACAGAAAGGACCCAAAGCCAGTAACAGGAAAGCTGGAATGGGGGTACACCTATTAATTGTATCCACTCTGGTAAGGTGGATTCTGACATAAATAAAAATATCAAAAGGCCAACAGCATACAGAGTGGCCTTATATCCATATTTTCCTCATTCATAACTGGAAATGACTATATTTCTGCCTAATTGCACATGACAGTGATTCAAAACATAGATGAAGTAGCACTGCATCTTAATGTTACAAATACGAATCTTGGAACTGGACCCAAACATGTTAGTGAACTGAAAGAGTCTGTTTTGGAAGGCCCTGCATGGTAGATTTCAGTTGGCACTGATTGCTGCAAGTGGGAGGTGAGAGAGAAAGTCCTGTTGTGCTAGCAGATTTCCAATGGCATGATGATTAATTTAGCTCTGTACATTATGTAAAGAAAATTATGGTCTGTTCCACAAGTTGCGGGGAAAACGGAAAATGTCTATAGTTGCATAGCAACTATACTACATTTACTATAAAGCAAATTTCATACCTCCTGTATGCTATAAGGAAACCCAGAAGCAAATCTGTCTCAGTGGTGATTTTCTGTTTTAGTACAGTTCTCTTTCACTAATAGAATTTTAAAATCTGTTGGAGGCATCATAAATGTTTGTGTTTCACATTTTCTGGTATTTTATATCATTACAGAGCTGGCCTTATGTGCACTGTTAATTAATATTAGTTATTAATTGCAAATGAGCTAAAAGCAAAGATTATCTCATACTGTGAATGAGATAAATAATAAAGTGCTGTTTTCTCCATTGCAACATTGAACTATTGACTTCATCTTCATGGTTCTCATCTAAAAACAAAATGATTTTACTGCACTGTAATCCAGATGACAATGATGCTAATCCTTGAAAGTGTATAGAATTACGTCAAGCTCCAGTGGCATCTGCCAGATCTTTGAAAAATGAAAAAGCTTGTTGCGTTGTCTTTTCAATATAATGAAATAAACTGTCTAGCTCTCTGTCCCTTTTAGCTCAACAAATTCTTCTGAGTAGTATTTTAGAAGCAAAATAAATATCTAGTCATCCCAAAAATATTGGCGTCTGGTCATGAAGATTATTTTTGTAGTCTTTTATGTCATATCCTTATATGAGAGAAACATGTATTTGCCTTTTTACATGTTTTGTTCTTTGCATTCTAAAGCTTTGTAGCAAATTCTGTCTTAAAAGTGAAGTCCTATGTTTACTCAAAATAAGCCTCATAGGTTTTAATTAGTGATTATTTACAGGAAGGTTTGCATAAAATTAAAACTAGATTTTTTTACTTGGATGTTCAGTAGGTTTATGCTGAAGCAAATTTACATGGACTTGTTTCTAAAACTTTTCAATATAAATTCAATATTAGGACAATACAATGGACCCCTAATTTGGTTTGGAACCCAAACAATGCTCCACCTTTTCTGAGATGGCTCAAGCCACTTTATTTCCATCTGAAAAGTGGGATCTTTTATGGTGCTGCAGCTGAAACTGTCTTTTGCCTTAACCTAAAGACTCAAATAGTATAATCTTGACAAAGAAAGCCAGCTTCTTCCCAACATAAAAATTACTGTCCCTTACAAATCCTGCTGGGGATGACCCAAAATAGTTGACTTCTGTCTGTAGAGATGCCTTGTGACTGATTATCTTAAACCAGGGGTTCCCAACCTGTGGTCCGTGGACCACCAGTGGTCTGCAAGAACTAAACTATGGTCCACAGCCTCACTGTTACTACATCGTTGCAATGAGAGTGACTAGTCTCATGAAACCCTCTTATAGTGCCTAGGCTTATTAAATATGGTTTTCTGTGGGTGAATAGATAGCGACTTCTGGGATGGCATATGTTCTGTATCAGAAACTAGACCTGATGTGGTCTGTCCAATGCAATTTTCTGAATCACCACCCTGAATAACCAAACTGAATCTAAAATTGACCAAAAACTGATTCTTAACTCTTTTGGTAATAATGTTGGAGAGTGATCTCTGGTCAAGTGGTCCCTGGTCAAAAAAAAGGTTGGGAAATACTGTCCTTAAAGAAAGACCAGATATAACAATAACAGCAATACAGTATGCATTTATTTATTTCATTTGCTTCCATCCCACTCTTCTCCCCACAAGGTGAACTCATCTTTCAGTTCAAAACATGTACAGATAGATAGCTGGGATTGTTACACCTTTGTTTTTCGATGTACACAAACTTTGTTTCATGCACAAAAGTATTTTTTTAACAAATAAAATTATCTTCATAGTATCTGTATAAGGTATATATATGAAATATAAATGGAATTCTTACTTAGACATGGTTCTAATATTCAGGATATCTCATGATGTATATATATGTCAGACACCAAATCTCAGGCCTAGCAAAAATTAGAGCCATTAACTACTGGTGCAAGGTAAACAATCTAGAAGACGCGAGACTGCCCAAGTTGTGCCTGATGGAGCAATTCAGAGTTCCCTCTCAGAAAACATGGGGGGGGCTCCATAATGACATATCTCAACCTACAGGGGCTCCAGGTGGATCCGTCGAACATCAGAGTGACTTCAATGATGAACTAGGTGAAGCAGAGGGTACTCGATGTATGTGCCCAATATGACCTAGCCCATTTGGCTAGGGTTAAATCCATGCACTGGTTAGCCCAACAACCCAACCACTTTGATACTGCCCCGTATCTGGCTCGCCCGCTCCTACCTCACCTTAGGATTGCCCTAACTAGAGCTAGGTTCGAGCAATTCGAGTCTATGGTGAGGGCCGGCAGATATGCTGCCATACCCTATAGGGACAGAGTCTGTGTCTGCGGCCTACCAGAAGTCAAGGATCTAGTCCACATTCTGTTGATCTGTCCCATATATGCAGAGGAGAGGGAGAAATACCTTAGCTATTTACTATCCAAAAGGACATATTGGCCCTCTACCTTTAAAATTAACTTCCTCCTCTCGGACTCAAACCTTCAAACGGTGTATAAGGTAGCTGATTACCTATTTAGAGCATATAAAAAGAGACAGCGGTATATGGAGTCTATTGCAGTCAACTGTGCGGGGGATGAGTTCCAGTAGGCGGCATGGAACAGCCCGCGGTACAGCGGTAATAAGCGTCACATCAACTGATCACCGGGCCTCTTAAGTATCCTATGCTAATAGTTCCCCTTCCTATGTGTTGACGCAAGACAATTGCAATATGTTTAGTTTTTAATGTGTTACATTGCTTGCCTTGTATATTAGGTACTGATTTTATCCTTATCTCATATACTACTACTGCTGTTGGGGCTTTTATTTGAAATGTCCTGACGGTTTCTCAATAAACGTGACTGACTGACTATATGCAAAATCAGAAATAAATCCAAAATACTTCCAGTCGCAAGCATTTTGGATAACAGTGACTCAACTTGTAGCTAATGGGTAGACATAAAGGAATCTCTGGCATTACTTCGCGAACAAAGATTCAGGAAGGACTCATCCCACGCTTTTTACAAGTGCATTGATGACTAAAAAGGCCAATCCGAGATAGGCAAGTCTGGTTGCAGAAAGCACAGCAGAAAGTCTCCTTGGGTGATGTTGTTTCCAAGTTGCAGTTCTTTCTGCATTGTTGTCGAGACCCATTCGGCGTGTCTTCTCAAAAGAGGCCACAGCATTGTAGATAGTGCATCTCCATGCCTCCCGATGTGAGGCCAGGGTGGACCATTTTTGGTGATCAATCTGGCCGAGCATGAGATGTTGTTTCAGGGAGTCCTTATATCTCTTTTTTGGGGCGCCTCTCTTGCACTGACCTGTGGCGAGTTCACAGTAGAGTAGTATCTTAGGGAGGCAGTGGTCCTCTATCCTAGAGACGTGTCCTGCCCAGCGCAGCTGTGTTTTCAATAGCATGGGCTCAATGCTGATGATCACTGCTTGCTCAAGGACAGCAACATTCATCGCATAGTCAGTCCAGTGTACATTTAGGATTATAACAAGACAGCGCTAATGAAAGCGTTCGAGGAGTCATAGGCATTGGCAATAGGTGCCCATGTTTCAGACCCATATAGGAGAATAGACAGTACAATAGCTCTGTACACACTGATTTTGGTGCTTTGTCTCAGGTGTTGGTTACTCCAGACTCTTTTGTGAAGCCTTCCGAATGCACTATATGCCATTGCTAATCTGTGATCTATCTCTTTATCAATCTTGGCGTCTGAAGAGATGATGCTTCCCAGGTAGATGAACTGCTGAATTGACTTAAGCACAGATTTGCCTATGCTGACGTGGGGATGATGGTGTTCTTCCTTTGTTGTGGGCTGGTAGAGAACTTCCATTTTCTTCAGGCTGACTTCTAGCCCAAACAGCTTTGCAGCTGTTGCAAAGCAGGAAGTTAGGCGCTGCAGAGCTGCTTCTGAATAGGCAACAAGGTCAGTATCGTCAGCAAAAAGCAGCTCACGGACTAGATAGTTTAGAGTCTTAGTGCGAGCCCTCAGACAGCTTAAGTTGAACAAGCTACCATCATTACGATAGTATATACATATGCCTCTTTCTTCTTCGAGATCTGCCATAGCCCTTTGGAGCATCATGCTGAAGAAGATTGTAAATAGGGTTAGTGCAAAAACACAACCTTGCTTCACTCCATTAGTTATTAGAAAGAGCTCTGAGAGAGCATCGCCTTATCTGACTTGACCGTGCTGGCCCTCATGTAACAGGATAATCATTTTGAGGAATTTTGGGGGACATCCTAGTCATTCGAGGATCTGCCACAGACCTTTTCTGCTCACAGTGTCGAAGGCTTTGGTGAGGTCAACAAATGTTACATAGAGTCCTTTGTTCTGCTCTCTGTATTTCTCTTGCAGTTGTCTAAGTGCCAATACCATATCTGTGGTCCTGCTATTAGCTCTGAAGCCTCATTGGCTTTCAGGGAGAAGTTCTTCTGCAATAGGAAGAACTAATATGTTCAGGATTATCCTTGCAAGGATTTTCCAGCAATGGAGAGCAGTACTATACCTCAATAGTTTGAGCAATCGAATTTTCTTCCTTTTTTCTTATGCAGGGTGATGATAACTGCATCTCAGAGATCTGATGGCAGTTCACCTTTTTCCCAACAACTCACAAGGACCTCGTGAAATTTAGCATGAAGTACATGACCTCCCTGTTTCCAAGCTTCAGGTGGGATTCCATCGATCCCGGCTGCCTTGCCATTTTTCACCTGCTGTGTGGCCTCAAGGGTCTCTTCCAGAGTGGAAGCTGTGTCCAGTTCATTTTTCATTGGTTGTTGGATCATGTGTAGGATAGCTGAACCTTGGACTACTCGGTTGGCGTTGAAGAGACTGAAAATGTTCAGCCCATTGGTTCAGGATGGAGGCTTTATCAGTAATTACTCTTTGACCATCTGTACTGTATAAGGGGCTTTTGTCCTGATAAGTAGGTCCAAACACTGCTTTGAGAGCTTCGTAAAAACCTCTGTGATCACCCAGATCTGCACAATGTTGTGTCTTTTCTGCTAAATCGATCCACCACTTGTTCTGAATGTCTTCGAGTTTTTGTTGGAGTTTACTACATGCAAGACGGAAGGCTGCTTTTCTTACATGGCAAGATGGCTGGACAAGGTGTGACTGGTGAGCAGTTCTTTTCTTTGCCAACAGCTCCTGGATCTCTTGGTTTTTTCATCAAACCAGTTTTGGTTTTTCTTGAGGGAGTATCCTAGGGATTCTTCTACAGACTGCAGGATACTATTTTTGATATGTTGCCAAAGCGCTGAAGGAGAAGAATCTGTAGGGCGGTCTTCAAGTTTTGTTTGCAGATTTGCCTGAAAGTTGTCTCTCACAACAGCCTGTTGAAGATTGTTGAGTTGGAGTCTCCTCTTTAAGATGCCACCCCTCTTAGGTTTGAGCTTAAGGTGTAGATTTAGTTTACATCTTACAAGGCAATGGTCTGTTTGACATTCTGCACTGGGTACCACTCGAGTATGACGGACATCACGAATGTTTCTCTGGCACACTAAAACATAGTCAATGAGGTGCCAATGCTTGGATCAGGGATGCATCCAGGTGGTCTTCAAGCTATCTTTCTGTTGAAAGATAGGGTTTGTAATAGTCAGCTGCTGTTCTGCACAAAACTCTAGCAGGAGGCGTCTGTTATCATTACAGTTTCCAACGCCATGTTTGTCTAATACACTTTTCCTACTCTGGCATTGAAATCACCAAGGGTAATGATTTTATCTTCTGCAAGGACCTTTTGTATGAAGTGGCATAGGTCTGAGTAGAATTTGTCTTTCTCCACAGGGTCGGCTTGCATAGTGGGGCACAAATACCAAAGATAACAGCATGTGGGAAGCGTAAGGAGATAATGCAATCAGAGTGACATGTCATCGTTATCATCCATTCAATCTTATCTCTTTTCAGAAAGTCAACAATTAACGTCCAGTCTGTGTACTTCATCTTGTCGTTACTTGCTAGGGCTCTGGTTAAACAATCCATGTTCATAATATCCATTATTTTATTTTTCCATTCCTCTGGAATCGGTATATTTTCCTCTTTCCATCTCCTTGCCAGTACCAACCTGGCCGCAGAAATACAATATATAAAGAGCTTTTCTTTATTTTTCTCTACCTTGAAGTCTATCAGCCCTAATAATAAATATTCTGACTTTAACATAAATTTTACATCCAGTGCCTGTTGTATTTCTTTATGGATTCTTTTCCGGTATTTTTAAACTTTCCTACACCCCCACCACATATGAAAGAAGTTTCCTACTTCTTTCTTACATCTCCAACACTTATTGCTAAAATTTCTATTATATTTTGCTCAAGTGACCAAAGTCCTGAACCGCCTGCATGCAGCGATGGGTCTGCGGCTTCCAGTGCATCTTTACATCTGCTGTTTTTTCCCTCGCCTATCGGTACAGTCCTTTTTTGGAAGTTGGATGTGTCCTTCGAGCCTGTGCAATGGATTTTTCTGGTGGAGCGCAGCGTGCACAGAACTAGCCTCACCCTTTAAACCAAAGGTTCGTCTGCCGGGGCCTAACAAGCTGGGACGGTGGCAGCGAGGTCCACAGGTCATAGGTTTGATTGGAGTTTCCTTCTCTTAGATGGTTGACCTTACAAGGTTAGATGAGCACCATCTGCCCCGGGTTTGAATTTAGAGTTTTCCTTCTCTTAGGATGGTTGCCAAAAGGCTAGAGAGCCCATACTGCCCATTGACGCTCTTTGTCAGACCCTTCGGTTGTGAACTGTCTGGCATGGGACGCCCTACCGGTGACTGTTATGCCACCGGCAGCATAGTTCACAACTTCATTAGAATACGCAAGCCTCTCCCCCATGGCAAGGGGGCACCAATGGAGAGGACATAAAGGAATACTATGTAGCTAATGAGGAGACATAATAAAAATTCTTTTACTTGCTATTTTATTCAAATTAGTTACAGAAATTGCATATAGTTACTAAACCAATATGAATAAAATAGGAAATAAAATGATAATGTTTGGTTTGCTTCAAAGTATAAATTAAATGTGTAATATAATGGTAATATGCTTTGTAAATAAAACTAATATACTTATAGGCATGGAAGGGTAATACAGCATTGCACACATTAACACCAATGAAAGAACTGGATAAATATTTTAAATAAAATCACATTAGAGTAAATCATGGCGCAGGAAAGAAAAATAACTGCATAAAATATCCATAGATTCACAACAACAAGAATAAACAAAACAAAACTTCGTGAAATGAAAAAATCAAGGACTTTGAAAAACCCAGCTAAGATAACAAGCAGTGGCCACTCACATGTTCACTACAGCTCATTTGAGTCGCCTTCCGGCTGAGAAACGCGGCATAGGAATGCAGTAAATAATAATTTAAAATAAGGACTATCCCGCAGGCAGAAGGGAAGGGGGAGAAGTAAAGGAAAGTGGGGGGAAGTATCCTTAAGAGTGGAGATGCAACCTACCCTGGCAAGATCCATCTTTAGAGATGGCAAGGCATCATACAACATTTCCCTGTTCTTTTTCAGTTTTCCTGCACTTCTTGCCACCCAACTCTTAAAAAGGAAGTCTTCTGACTGTCTTCACACACTAGTGTGACAGATTTCCATGCACAGCCACCGGAAGTGACTATACATCATGGGATAGCCTCCATAGCACAAATTCAATGGTTTAGATCAGTGGTTCTCAAGCTGTGGGTCCCCAGGTGTCTACAACTCCCAGAAATCAGATTTCTGGGAGTGGAAGGCCAAAACATCTGGGGACCCACAGGTTGAGAACCACTGATCTAGACCATTGAACTTAAGCCATAGAGGCTATCCCTTGATGTACAGTCACTTCCAGTGGCTATGCATGGACATCCATCTCACTAGCATGCCAATAATGTCCATGGACAATGGATTTCAATCTTTCTATATTCCTACTGTATTCTAGAAAGCTTTTTATCCTAGGAATTTATTTTGAATGCACAAGATCTTTTTATGTTTGGTTGATTGTTCCATAAAAATATGTGTAATGCACATTTTTGTATTTAAAAAACATGATGTATTTCATTTCTCATTATATTGTCAGGTTTAGAGTGTGATTAATATATCACTGTTTGGGGGATGCTTCTCATATTCGTGTTGAAAAGGAATATATATTTGCACACCCTTCAAATTTACTTGTTTTCTAGTACCTTTGGCATGCATTGTTATTTGAACATAATTAATTTGAATCAATTACAAATTTGACATTCTTGTGGCCAGTTTTTATACTGCTTCTGTCTCTATTCAGTGCTATTGTACTTTAAATCCTGACCCAATCTTTATTGTCAAAAGACATTAGTAGATTTTAGTATTCCTATGGGATAAAAGTATGTTCACTGGTGCCCATCTCCAGTTGATGATGTATTCTTTATCTCCCCCCCAGACATGGCTTAATCAGGTCAGATAATAACAGCTGTCTGGGTGATTTAGACCAAAGGGCCCAGCTCAACATTATGTCAGCCTCTAGAAAAGAATGGGTGCTTTTTGGCTTCTGGGGATGTGGTTGGGAGAGAACACAGTTTTGTTTAAATGGAGCATCAGCAATGGTCCTAGACAGATTTGATTAACATTGGTCTGCAACAAGAGAATCTTTCTTTGCTTTTTTGGTGGGTGAGTCACGTGTGAAAGATGGATGAAGATTCTCTTCATGGATTTTTGGTAGATAAACTGATGCAAACCTCTTTCCAGTGTTTTAAAGAGGGCTGCACCCAACTGAAGGGGTGATCTATGTCATCTACCCATCAGTTGCTTGCAGACAAGTGAATTATTGCTTGTCTACAAGCAACTGATGGGTAGAGGATCTAGATCACCCCTTCAATTTGGTACACCCCTCTTTAAAACATTGAAAAGAGAGCTACATTGGATTATCTACCACAAGATTTATGAAAAGAAGTGGGTGTTTTTTCAAGGCTTTTCTTGAAAAATGGTAATAATAAATCTCAACTCTTATCAGACAGGGGTTGTTTAATAGAAAACAACTGAAGATTAGAATAAAAAGACTGTTCCATTTTAATCGTCCTGGCAACATCCTACAGAATCCTGGGATTGGCAGTCTATTGAGAGACATTAAGGTTGCTCTACCAGAAAGCCCTTGAGCCCCACTAAACAATAAAGCCCAGAGTGCCATAGGATGATGGCATGAAGGTTAAAATAGAACATGAGGATAAGTGTCATAAGGCTATATATAAGTGACTTACTACTAAATAAGATGGGGTACTCCATCATACACCACGTATGCTGTGCCACGACAACACATGACCCTTCCCGTATTGCCTTACCAGCAATAGGTTGAAGCTGGTTGGCTATACTTCCCATTATGGGGACTTTGTATGTGGTGCAATGCGGTGTGGGAAGCGATGGGATCTCCACACACCTCTCCGGGAGTCCATGCATTTGTCACGATGTGTGGCAAATCCATGATCCTTTGTGATGAGATCCTATCTGCAACAGTCAAAAGTAGAGAATTAAAACAGATCAGACATTCCTGGAGAGATCATGGTGAGTCAAAAAGTAACTTTTACTGTTACATGCTGTACTTGCAACTGGAGGGAAAGGGGTGATTTAGAACATCAAATGATAAGAAACCAATAAAGTAATTAGCACTTAAACAGAATAGGAGTGATAAAATTATCTCCTAAATAGTTTTAATACTCCTCAGCAAACTGCATTCAACCTTAATGTTCTGTAACATCCTTTTCCTCAGTATGTCTACATTTTGTCCTTTAATCCAAATTCTAGGAAAACAGTTTACGTAATTTCCACAGTAACGTTAATTTTCTGTATGAGCTGAACATTTGGTACATATGAAGTAATCTATAAAAATATTTGCTGAAGGTAAAAAGTTTAAGTTCATTGGAATTTTCAGTCTTTTTATGGAAAACAAGTAAACGTCAAGCTAAAATTCATAAGGAAGAGAAGCATACCATATGTTAAACACAGAAATATCAATGCATTTAAAATGTTTAAAGTAGGCTATGTTACTTCATAGCTCCCCAAATATATATTTCCATACTTGTAAAAATATTTCTGGAATTTTAGGTCTTACCTGCTGGCTTTCCTTCAGAATGTTAATCAGCGACATTCTTGCCCTTCCTCATCCTGCGCACCTCTTAAAACTGCCTCAAAATCAACTGGGGTTTTATCATCCTTCCAGATCAGATTTTTTTGGAAATGCAGCAAGGAAGGGAATTCAACTCCATCCTGGATTCTGCTGTCTGATAATTAAAAGTCTAGCATTGGGTCTTACCCTGTGTTCATAGAATTTCGAGTGGAAGTTTATAAAGCTCTGTTCGTAAGAGCAGCAATAAATATATATGGTACCTTTTGGCTGGCGTGCTTTACTGTTTATAGGAACTGGATATTGAAATTCTGAAATGTTAAATTTGAATCCAAGGGTGCTTTGACTCCTACTATACACCCTTCTTTGGTGCTTTATTGTTTACAGGAACTGGATATTGGTATTCTGAAATGTTAAGTTTGAATCCAAGGGTGTTTTGACTCCTACTATACACCTTTCTTTTATAATAATAACTAGCTTGGGAACCCGGCCCTGCCCGGGTTATTTGTGAAGCGCAGCAGGATGTAGAGTGGATCATGGGGGCTCTGTGTGCCAAGTTTGGTCTTGATCCATCATTATTGGGAGTTGCAGTGGTATCATGAAATTACTGAAGGTAGTGCAAGTCCCATCATCTCTGCCCCCCCCCCCAAGTGTAGTAGGATGTAGATTGGGTCATGGGGGCTCTGTGTGCTAAGTTTGGTCTGTATTGGTGAATGGATGAGGGATGCATTGTTTTTTGGAAGTGAGTGAAGGTACTTCAAGTCCCATCATCCGTGGTCCGTCTCACAGTAAACTTCACCAGGCTGTAGAGTGGGTCATGAGGGCTCTGTGTGCCAGATTTGGTGTTGATCAGTCATTGGATTAGGTTTGTAGCAGTATTGGGAAGTGAGGGAAGGTACTGCAAGTCTCATCATCCATGTTCTGTCCCCCTCCAAACTTCAGTAGGATGTAGGGTGGGTCACTGGGGCTCTGTGTGCCAAGTGTGGACTTTCTCGGTGTTTTTTGAGGGCCACAGTGGTCTGTGGGACCCGAGGGGGGAGAAAATACTACAAATTCCATCCTCCATGGTCAGTCCTCCCCGAACCTCACCAGGACGTGAAGGCAGTCATGGGGGTTATGTGTGACAAGCTTGGTCTCAATCGGTAATGGATGAGGGTCGCAGCAGACTTGGGAAGTGAGTAGAGGTACTTCAAGTCCCATCATCCATGGTCCACCCTCCTCCAAAGTGCACCAGAATGTAGAGTGGGTCATGAGGGCTCTGTGTGGCAAGTTTGGTGTTGATCAATCATAGGATTAGGTTTGTAGCAGTCTTGGAAAGTGAGGGAAGGTACTGCAAGACCCATCATCCATGTTCTGTCCCCCTCCAAACTTCAGTAGGATGTGGACTGGGTCACTGGGGCTCTGTGTGCCAAGTGTGGTCTTTATCAGTTTTTGTTGGGGGCCACAGTGGTCTGTGGGAACAGAGGGGTGTAAAAGTACTACAAATCCCATCATCCATTGTCAGTCCTCCCCCAGAGGCACTTCAAGTCCCATCATCCATGGTCCACCCTCCTCCGAACTGCACCAGGACGTAGAGTGGGTCATGGGGGCTGTGTGTGCTGAGTGTGGTCTGTATTGGTCCTTTTTGGTGGCCTCAGTGGTCTGTGGGAACCAAAGTGTTGGAAAGTACTACAAATCCCATAATCCGTGGGTCATGTCCCCGACCTGCGCCAGGACGTAAAGGGGTTAGGGGTTATGTGTACCAAGTTTGGTGCAGGTCCATCACCCGCGCTGGTCGCTGTGGCCTGTGAAAGTGGTTGCCACATATCCGCCCTGGCCTGTGAAAGTGGCTGCCACATATCCGCCCTGGCCTGCGAAAGTGGCTGCCACATATCCGCCCTGGCCTGTGAAAGTGGCTGCTTCCGCCCTTCTGCCCTCCTGCCCTCCGCATACACACATACAAACATTCCGTTTTATAAAGGTATACAGATATAATAATAATAATATTATAATAATAATAAAGAAAATATCTGGAGTGTATTCTAAGTACACTGCACAAGCAAGATGGGGGTTTGCACATGTTAAAGAGATTGGGGTAAAGGAGGAGAGACTGGCTCTGCTGTGGGCTAGAGACAGGCAAAAGTATAGGTGACATTGGCACCATTTTCAGGGGGGGGGGGGGAAACCAGGTTGAAGATTGGTTGTCCTGGAAACATTCCCCCCTTTTAAATAGATGACAGGTCCTTTATTTAAAACTGACTAAGTTCTGAAGCCTGTCTTCATAGCATAAAGAAACTAAGAAGTGTAAGTAAGAACACTCTAAGAAAGTGGACCAGTAAATCATATTGATTTTAGTGATTTCAAGCCTCCGTAATAACATAAAAATGCTTTACAGGCACCTGGGATTGGCACTTGAAGGTGTACTTATAATGCTCAAGTCAGAAAACTCCTCTAGAGTCTCAGCAGGCTATAAAGTCTCAGGATTCTATAGGATTTTGCCATGGTAGCTGAACTGCACTCACAATGCTATAATTGAGTAGTGTATAGGAAATACAGATTCTCTAGTGAGATGATGAGTTGTTTCTGTTCACCTTATCTTGGCCCTTATTATTCATTTTGTACACTTAGTTTTGTTTTTTAAGTAATATCTATTCTGTAGTGCTTGCACAATGTTATCTTGAGCCCTGGCAAAATACCATATTTACTCAACTCTAATGCTCAACTTTTAGGACAAAATGAACTGGCCAAAATTAGGATGCGCATTTGATTCACGTCGTATTGTCATCTCAGAGCTGAGCCAAAGGCAAAAGGAAAGCTACTTCAGGAGCTCCTCTTTGAGGGATGTCATCTCTAATTAAATGGCTGTGGCTCAATGCTATAGGATCCTGGGATTTTTAGTTTGGTGAGGCATCAGCATTCCTTTGCAGAGAAGGCTCAAGACCTTGGAAAATTATAGCCCCCATGACTCCATAGCATAGAATAGAACAACTTTATTATCATTGTACATTGTACAACAAAATTAAATGCTTTCCCCAGTACACATCACAAACAACACACCCATTCCTCCACATTCCCACCCCACCGCACAGCCCCCAATGCCACATCAATGCGAAGCTATGGAGTTCAAAATAGTTACAGCTCTAGGATAAAAGTTGTCACCCAATCTGTTTGTCACCCTGAACCAAGGCAGTTAAAGTGGATTCATTCTACAGCATAGATAAACCCCAAGGTTTTCCTTTCCTGGAAGCTTTGGTGCTCTAAGACTTTGTTTATAAAGAAGGACTCCTAAACAGACAGCAACTGTAACACACATCTTTTTTGATCAAATGACAAAGAGCGACCTTTTTGCTACTGCACATCATATTCAGCAACAAATACGTTTTTTCATGTTTCAGGGTTTGGAAAACTAAGGTGTGCATTAGATTCAATGACGTATTAGACTTTAATCAATGTACTGTACTTCTGGGGAATAATGCCACACTGGCATAGCAGCTGCCTCTCTCCTTTCTTTTTCCCTCCCATCTTTTTTCTTATATGTTGGTATGAAACTTCACAGGAAGAAATGTTCCACATAGTATTTTATGTTTGAATAAATCAATGTAAATATTTGCAACTGCATGCAACTACACCTTTTTAATGAGAAGCTTAATCATGTTTTGAAAATGTCATGATCCATTACTCCGGGAAAATATATAGGCAGGATATGAATCACTTGCAACATCAACAAAAGGTCCTCTTAGGATTTTAATATTTATGCCATAGACTTTTGTAGCGTCAAACAAACATCCTGTTCATTAGTCTGTGTCATTTAAAACTACTTTCTTGGGAATTATACATTCTAGATGATTTTAGAACACAAATGTCTTTTTAAATGTTAGAATTTTTTTTCAGTGTCTCAAAAAAGATGTAATCCAACCTTGTTTAAGGAACTGGTTAGTCACAACTATTTTGGAAAGCCTATGCATTGGAAACCCTTCAGTGCCATATTCATCCACCGTTTACATGGAGTCCTAGCCAGATCTATTGGGCCTTTCCATCACTTTGCATAATTGACAATGTATTTCTGGCACATGCTTAGTATTCTCATGTGGAAGAGGGCAGTGACAGTTGTGAGCAGATTTATTCTTGGCATTGATTTATCATTTTATCATTGAAGAATATCCCCTTTTGCCATGACTGCCAAAAAGGAATTAGCAAGTTTTAAATATAGTTGAGAATGAAGTTATTTATATAGGCAACGTTTCTGGGATTTTTCTCTTGCATCTGCAAATTGCCCTACTAATTCTTTTAATGAGTTTCTTCTATGTTGCATTGCTATTCTGCATACCATCTTTTACCTCCAGAATCTCCCTGGATTCTGGAGGGAAAAGATGTTGTGTGGCTAGAAGCTAATTTATTTATTTATCATGTCAGGAACGAACCAAAACAGTTGTATTGCATTAAAAACAGACAAACAAACAAAACACAAAGTTTGCAGACTTGTTATTCTATTAAATGTCCTTTGACCAGTAGCTGGCCACTTGGAGTGCCTCTGGTGTTGCTGCAAGAAGGTCCTCTATTGTGCATGTGGCAGGGCTCAGACTGCATTGCAGTAGGTGGTCTGTAGTTTGCTCCTCTCCACACTCGCATGTCGCAGACTCCACCCTGTAGCCCCAATTCTTAAGATTGGCTCTGCATCTCGTGGTGCCAGAGCACAGTCTGTTCAGCACCTTCCAAGTCACCCAGTTTTCTGTGTGCCCAGGAGGGAGTCTCTCATCTGGTCTCAGCCATTGATCAGTTTTGGGTTTGATCCTGCCACTTTTGCACTCTTGCTTGCTGAGGTGAGTGTCTTTGTAAACCGCCAAATGAGATGGGCCGGAGATGTCACTACCTTGGTCCTTTCACTATTGGTTTCTACTCCCCAGTGGGTGTCAGGTGGTGCAATACTG
The DNA here is from genome assembly GCA_030556195.1 of Anolis apletophallus. Classification (NCBI taxonomy): domain Eukaryota; kingdom Metazoa; phylum Chordata; class Lepidosauria; order Squamata; family Anolidae; genus Anolis; species Anolis apletophallus. The sequence continues at coordinate 69,462,894 of JARBWK010000007.1, read as the reverse complement.
GCTAAACAGTGTAATTTCTCCAGTGGTGTAGGGCACAGACAGCCTGTGATAATGCGGCATGTCTCACTAAGAGCCACATCCACTGTTTTAGCGTGGTGAGATGTATTCCACACTGGGCATGCATATCCAGAGTAGCATAGTGCAAGGGTAGATGTCTTCACTGTATTGTAAAAAGTGTGGGATGAGTCCATCCTAAGAATCTTCATTCGCGAATTAATTCCGAGAGAGATCTGGTTGTGATCCCCAGGTTGTGCCAGTCAGCTTTCAAATGATATTGTTTGTGACTGAGTTTGAATTTTAAGTCTCTAACCCCATATTTGCTAAGGTCTTCTAATTTTACCAGTTTGTCTTTCAGTGAAATCAATTTCTTCTTTCAGTTGTGGCAAACCAAATTCCAGGTGCAAAAGTAGTTTGCATAAAATTAACTACAGCAGAAGAGAGGAGGAAATGATAGAATCACATCCTTTCCTGTAAACCCAGGCTGGATCTACACTGCCAGTATCTGATCCCAGTTTTCTAAATTTTGAACTGGATTATATAAGTCTTTGTTGTTTATTCATTCAGTCGCTTCCGACAATTCATGACCTCATGGACCATCCTACGCCAGAGCTCCCTGTCAGCCGTCATCACCTGCAGCTCCTTAATCCAGTTCAGAACAGATAAGGAATCGGATATTAGGTTACATGTCAGTGTAGATGGGGCCTCAGGCAAAAGCAAACTACAGCAAGTTCTTTTTCCTGTATGTTCTCCCTCATTAATAACCTTTCCCAACATGACCATACACTGAAGTTGTTTGTTCACACATGTCCAGGTTTTCACCTGTGAAACATTGGAAGGTTGGAAGTTAATTTTTTTATCAAGCTCATGCTATATACAGCTATGAGAAATAAAAATAAATAAATTCACGATTTTATGCATCTATTAGTAATTATAAAAGAACAGTTCACGTGAAGACAAAAACTGAGAAATAAAAAAAACCCACCTTTTCCACTGGACATGATAAAATATTGACGGAGAACCAAAATAAGGCATGCTGATGTCATTAGCCCTGCCCTTGATCTGTGATTTATGAGCTCCAAATCATGTTGGATAGTCTTATGAACTACAATGAAGGCAGAAACACAATTCATAGAGAAAATATGTGACCATTAATTTGTACTCACCTTGAAGTCATATTGGATTTCCTTTTATATAAATATAAGTATATAACTGAGGGCATGCAGTTGACTTCTTTAGTCACTGCTAAAAGTGTGAGGGGTTTCACCCAAAGAAGATGAAAGCACTTTGTAGAAGAAGTGTGAATTCTGATTTAATTCATTATAGAGGAATCATGAAAGAGGTCTCTTCTCTAATAGACATTTTGATTCAGTGGTTGGTATAAGTTTAAAATATATCTTTGACCCAAGCAGACTTTCATGCACAGAGCATGTATGCTAATTACCAGATTCAAAAACTAGCTCTAAAGAAATATTAACTCCCTCCCCAGTAATAGGAAAGATTTATATTCCTCCTTTCCTTTTGGAATTAAATCAAGGGTGCAGCCAAATATGGCCCCAAGTGGGGGGTTTTGCAGGCAGTTTTTTTCAAAACAAAGAATGCATATCAAAATTGGGGTTTCTTTCTTTCTTCTTTCATTTTTTCACTATCCATGTAGCCCTAAGAGAGAGGGATGTTCCAGTGGACTCATGGAAATTTCCCAGCCATATGGGTTCCTCTACAGTAGAATTAATACATTTGATTGACACTACTTTAACTAGCATGGCTCATGCTATAGAGTCATGGGAGCTGCAGTTTTACAAGGTCTTTTTACCAGGAGCTGTTCCTTTTGTTTACAAAATATGAAAAACTGAAAGGTCTTTTTTTTTCTCCTTCTTTAGATGTTCTTCCCCAGAATCAGTTCTATGTATTCTGTTTTCATTTTATTCCAGTAGATGCATAGAAAGAAATGAAACTCACCTCATGCTAATAGAATAAAATATACTTAGGACAAATCTATACTGAATTCCTACTTTTGCATCCATGGATGCATTCATCAGGATGTGATCCCATCCAGTTCTCTGGAATATTATGGAGGTGATTCAGCTATGCCCAATAGGCTTGTGCACAGATCCATTTCAGCTGTTTTCCTTCAGCCAACCTAGCTTCTTTGGTTCTGCTGGATGGCCATAACAGCAAGGTCCCAGCGTCATGTTTTCCCATCCATAATGGGACCACGTGGCAGCCGATCATGGCTTCTAATAGGTATCATGCAGCACACTAAAATGGCAAATCTTACACAAGCTATTTCTGCTTCCTTAATCCATTGCTAAAACCCATATTCCCTTGAAGGAAAAAAGGTAAGGGAGCCAATAAGGGTACTTCCTTTATTCTACTACTGAAACCCAGGCTCCCTTGAAGGGAAAAAAAAGGAAAGGATCCTAGGAACAGAAAGGGGAAACCTCATAAGTTCCCCATTGCCACCAATGGGCCAGATCAAGCCCTATTTTTCAGCTGCTGTTTTTGGAAGGTGTACGGAAATGGATATGGGGAACTACCGGTATCCAGCTAGCAGAAATGGATTAAGGTTCAGCCAAAATGCACAAGTCTAATATGCAATGAGTGAAAAATGTGCAGAAGCAATTGCCTTCATAAGATAAAACATATCTATAGTCCACAGTGACACCATGGGTGAATCTACATTGTAGAATTAATGTAGTTAGACCCACTAATTGCCATGTTTTAGTACTATGAATTATGGGAGTTGCAGTTTTACAACGTCTTTAGCTGCCTCTGCAAAAGAGTACTGATGCCTCCCATGATTCCATTAACATGGAGCCATGACAATTAAAGCCGTGTTGAACAACATTTATACTATTGTGTAGATGCAATGTAGGATTTTGTCTGGGACACCATCAATGAGTCACTAAGGATGGACTATTAAATGGGTTTACCACCTACCAAGATTGGAATAGTCATTACACATAGGTTGTGAAACTTAATAAACATTGAGTAAAGTCTGTAAATACTATGCTTTATAAACATACAGTGGATGCTAGATTCAGGATAGTAGCACAAAAGCAACATTATATACTTTTCCTCTTTCTGTAATGTGGCACTGGTTAGGTTGAACCATTATGTTGACTGCTGTGGCAATGAATCGTGGAAGGTTTTAAACTGTCCTAAAAGTATGGGCACAAGTTACATTCCTTTTACTGTACAGTTTAGACGCGCGCGTGCACGCGTGTGTGTCTCCTTAAAATCTGGAGTCAATTTGGTTAGTCTATGAAACAAATTACTGTCACCAGACACTTTCTTTTAAATTGTAACAAAATGCAGCAGTTACTGCATGGCTATTGTTACTTGCTTATTTGTTTATTGGTCATTTTCTTGCTTTCTTTCAGAGCTTGAAGCAGAAGAATGGTGCAAACATCTTTGTATAGAATGTTTGGGTACCAGACTTAATGACATAAGCCTTGGGGAGCCTGATCTACTTGCTGCAGGAGTTCAGAGAGAGCAAAATGGTAAACTATCATTTTATACCTTTTTAGATTAATGTACATGTTCTAAATATTTTTGCAAGGTCAGCATGGTGTAGTGGTTTGAGTGCAGAAACCCACTGGGTTACTTTGGGTAGACCATATTTTCTCAGCCAAAGTGTAAAGTAATGATGAAACTCTTTTGAACAAATTCTCCCAAGAAAACCCTATGGTATGTTCACTTTAGAGTTGCCATAAGTCGGAAACAACACGAATACACGCAATCATAAACAGTAATTAATGCAAATTCACACTTGTCAGTTTTTCAGGGCTTTGTTATTTCTCTCTGACAAGATCTTTTTATGAATTTGTTGTCCTAACATTGCATAAATTACTAAGCCTATTTTACTGCACACAAATCTTTTATTAAGATTGCATTGTACCATGAGATTTGTAAGGTATGTGATGTTTCTGTTCTCTCTGTTTATCAACACTGACATAGCAGAGAATATTGTGGGTTTGCATTACAGAAGATAGGCTGGTAAGCTCTATAATAATAGGTTGTTATCCTCTTTTTTTTAAAAAAGAAAAACAACACCTCATTATGCCATTTAAATACATCATTGTTGAAGGATATAAAGAAAAGTCCTACCTATATTAGCATGCACAACAATTGAATTGGGATGATCATGGTCAGATTTGAATCTAAATTGCTGGAATGGCAATATTGGACCTGAATTCTTCTTTAGAAAACTTAGGCCAGATCTACACTGCCATATAATCTCATTTCAGAATAAGGATTAAATGCACTGAACTGGATTATATGAGTCTACACTGCCATATAATCCAGTTCAATGCAGTTGATCTGCATTCTGAAACTGGATTATATGGCAGTGTAGATCCAGCCTTTGATAGCAGCATTTTCCAGAAGTGATCTGAGTCAGCCATAGCCATTGCAGCTAACAGCTAAACACTGACAGAGATTGCATATCACACTTCCATATCATACCCTCTAGACCAGGGGTGGGCAATTACCGGCCCTCCGGGTGTTTTGGACTTCAACTCCCAGAAATCCTAACAACTGGTAAACTGGCTAGGATTTCTGGGAGTTAAGAACATAAGAACATAAGAAGAGCCATGCTGAATCGGACCTCAGCCCATCTAGTCCAGCATTCTGTATCACACAGTGGCCCACCAGTTGTACACGGGGATCTGGAAGTGACCTGCTCCCGACCCCCAGTACCAAAATCCTGCCTACCTCAACCAACTCCGAGGTGGCAGTTGAAGTCCAAAACACCTGGAGGGCTGGTAATAGCCCATCCCTGCTCTACACCATTGCCTCTTAAATTGTGGCCCCAACCCCAAATGGGGTCCCCTTCACTCAATGTTGTAGTCCCAAAAAATTGGGTACAGTAAAAGGTTTCTGACTGTCACTCATTTTCACAAATCTGTAAGCAACAATGTGTTGTGTTTATAGTGGACTCTGCAGAAAATGCTTCAGCTGTACTCCAAAAAAGAGAGGAAAACAAGCCTGTTCAGCAAGGCTTTCAAATGCTAATTTTGTGTCAGTAAATGTTTGACTTTTATACCTGTTTTACATATCATGGAGTCACATGAAAAATTATCAGGTAAAAAAATACGAGCAAAAAAAAGGTAAGGAAGCCCTGTTCTAGATAGCCATCATGTTTACCATCAAAAGCTCACTGAGAACCCAGTGTGGACAGATATTGTCTCCATGTGTTTGAACTGAATCAGGGATTGATGCTTCAATGTGACATTTGAATACCCTGACAGTTGCAAACTGCTAGAATTGAGCATAATTACAGTGTTTATTATCCTGTAGTAAATAAATGGGATGAAACAAATACAATTAGGCCAGTAGGCACGGGGTCTTCCTACAAGATACACCCCCAAGAAACCAAAAAGTGGCATAATTAGCAGCATCACTTGAAAGGAAAGGAGTGAGTGAAACTGATGTTTCAGTAATATGCTGTGATGAATCATTAGGTACACTCCCTCTGACATGGAAATTTTGATAAATATCCCCCAGTGCAGAAATTTGCATTTAAATTAGGAAAGCTAAAGCTGACACCTTAACTATAAAAAGCAAAGCAAGACATTGTGACAATACATGGTGAACAGTAAACTATTTGTTGATAGAAATAAGTTGCTTATACAGAAAAACAGTCTCTCTACAAAGAAATGGGATCCATGAACTTTGCTTAAATTCAGTAAAGTCTGTTTGCCTCTGCAAACTACATTTAAATGAACTAAAGTTCCCAATGAATAATACCTCAGTTCAGTTGCAAAATCTATTTGTGGGAATAGTTTTTATCTACCCTGGCCATTCTCTTCTGGATTAAGAGAAATCTTGACAGAGCACCACAAGCGGTTTCTACATTTTATATCTTTTCTATTTGTTGTTTTCTAGCTGCATCAAAAGGGACATGTGTTGTATTAACTGGTTAGCCATCAAGCTGTATTCTGTACCGAGGCTCCCATCTGCAGTGATTTAAGTAAATCTGAAATGGATTTGACTTCCAGCTGTGTTAGGAAGAAATGGTAGACACAGGTTAAAAAATTAGGAGAGTTTAAGTGAGGTTTAGTGATTATTGCCAAGTTTTTCCCATAGTCCAAATATTCCATTCACAAAATTATTTCCTTTTTATCCTGCACTCTTTGGGTTCTTCTCCTTCAACTTTTCATTAGAATGATTAAGGGGCCCAAGTTCAAGCAAGAACCAGATTTAAGAGAACTTCAAGGCACTTCACAAGTGTCTGTTTTTTTGTGTGTAAAAAATTATTAAGCAAAACTGGAAAAAAATCCCCTCAGAAAAAAATAACATTAAAAAAATAAAATATAGCAGAATATTTTGGCTGCCTCACACATCAGATGCTGAAATTCAGTTATGTTCCATCATTAGCAAATGAAGAAGGTAGAATCTGAAACATTTTGCTCATTTCTTTGTTCTGTTTGTTAATCCCTTTCTCTTACTCTGTCTGTCTGTCTGTCTGTCTGTCTGTCTGTCTCTCTCTCTCTCTCTCTCTCTCTCTCTCTCATGGTTACCTGCATCCTTCTCAAGGTTCTTCCAGACAGCACCCAAATTAGCCGTCCCCCGTCCCCAAAAAAACAGCCTTTCTTGGCAGGGTGCCTAGATGCCATCCTGGTGATACCGAGATAACATCATACCACCCCAAAAATCTCCAAAATAAGCCCTTAAAAGAAGAAATATTTTACTAGATTTCGTTGTTGTTCATTCGTTCAGTCGCTTCCGACTCTTCGGGACCTCATGAACCAGTCCACGCCAGAGCTCCCTGTCGGCTGCCACCACCCCTAGCTCCTTCTAGGTCAAGCCACTCACTTCAAGGATGCCACCCATCCATCTTGCCCTTGGACAGCCCCTCTTCCTTTTTCCTTCCTTTTCCCCCAGCATAATTGTCTTCTCTATTTTTTTAATCTTTTATTCAACAAATAATAAAAACATTATAGTACATTACATTGGTATAGATTACATTTTTCTCTCCCTCCCTCCCTCTCCCTCCCTCCTCAATCACAGTATATTTCTACGAATCTTGCAGATCCAGCCACTGGTAAAGTCTTTGTGTTTTTTTTTATGATGTGAACGTTGGCTCCTCCATTTTTCACCCAGTTGAAATAGATCATCCATCTATCTGTGATGTCCTTTTGTTTGTCTGTTCTTGTTGCTTGATTAGTCATAATTCCCGTAATATCTAATAACATTTGATCATACATATAATCATTCCAATTACTTAATGTCCATTTTGTTTTGTCTTTCCATCCTTTAGCAATCACCGCATGGGCTGCTCTTATTGTTACCTTAAATAACTCCTGAAATTTGGTTTTTATACTTGGATGATCCAACACTCCCCATAGTAGCAAATCATTATCAATTTGAATATTTATCTGGAATATCTCTTGTATTTTTCCTTGTATCTTTTGCCAGAAGTTTTTTTTATTTCAGAACACTTCCACCACATATGTGAATAAGTACCTTTTTCAATATTACAGTGCCAACACTTAGAATTCCTTCCTTTTACCATATAAGCCAGTTGCGCATAATTGTCTTCTCTAAGCTTTCCTGTCCTCTCATTATGTAACCAAAATACTTCATTGCTTTTTACTGGATTACCATTAAGGTATTCCTAGAGTTGTCCTGGTGTGTAGAAATGACATACCAGGAGGTAGGAGGAAAATTGCTGCTCTTCCCCCTTTGCCCCCGGCGCATCATTTCTATGCACCAGGAGTACTCCAGGAGTACATCAATTGTGGCCTGATACGTTATTTCTTCTTTTAAGGCTTGTTTCAGGGGCTTTGGGGGAGGGGTGGGTGTCCTCTTGGTTTTCTGGGCTCATGGAGCCCAAAGAAATGAAAGAACAGTGTGGATTAGGCCTGGGGATCACATGTTGTTGTCCCCAGACCCAAACCATAATGGGCCCACACCTCTTAAGGCCTGGATTTTATCAAAGATCCAGGTCATACTAGACATCTAATTATATTGGGACAAAGAAGGATTTCCCTGTTTTGTCCTGAATTAATTTGCTTTTGCCTGAGGATAAATGTCTAACAGGTCCCACATTTTGGGGCCTGTCTGGAAGGGCCCTGACATCCAAGGCAAACTTAGGAGACGTGATGGTGTTTCACTTTTAAATTTTATGCATCTGTGTGTGTTTCAAAAGAGGTTGGACTATGATTCGGAGAGAACAGGGTTCAAACCTTAGTTTGACCATGGAAATCTACTGCATGATTCTGGGCACACTCTTGCAGCTTCAGGAGAAACCAGTAGAAAAATCCTTCTAAACAAATATGACGAGTGTAAACTTGTGGCCTCATTTCTCCAGTTTTGATGGATAGTTTTCAGCTTGTGCAACCTAAGGATTTAAACAGGATTATTTGAGAAAAGCCTTTATTGGATCCTACTATTCTTGATAACTATAATCCAATCTCCAACCTTCCATTTTGGGGCCAGACACTGGAGTATGTGGTGGCTTATCAATGCTGTATGCATGGATATGGATCCATTTCAGTCTGGTTCCAGGCCAGGTTATGGGACCAAGACAGCTTTGGTTACCTTGGTCGATGACCTACACAGGGAACTTTATACATAGATGGTACTACTGTCCATTTAAACTACATTTTATAACTTAATCTTTTAACTAATGTTTAATGCGTGTTATATTGTTTTTCTTGTATGTGTTGGCATCAAATTGTTGCTGGTTGTAAGCTGCCCAGAGTGCCACCCCCACCCCACCCCCTGGGGGGTGTTGAGGAGGATGGAGTACAAATGTTTGAAATAATACTAAATACATAGAATTTATAATTTTTTAAAACACCTAAATTATGTTGGAGAAACAGGAGATTGTACCTCCATGTGGTTAATGCACCCAAAAGTTTGAAGATTCTGGGATGAAGTTCTAAAACAGATAAGACAAATCATGGGTGAAATAATGCATTTCAAGAGTGCTTTACCACTGATATCTCTATTTAAAAGTGAGAATGAGGATTTGTTAAATAAAAATCTTATATTACTCATGTTTTGTGCAGCAAGACTTGAAATATCTAGAACATGGAAAAACTAGAGACTTTATTTAAAAAATAAACCTACACAGGGATATGGACACAATGCTGCCAATAAACGCCAGGGATTACTGTAGGCTGTATTTCAGATGAAATAATCTCTTGAAACTTGCTAGCAAAGGCAGCATTTAATATTTTACCCCCAGTGTTTTGGCGGAGATCTTTTCTGGGTTCAACAATCACGATTTAAGAAGGACATATATTTTACATCCAAAAATTTAGTGCAGGATAGGAGTGGAAGTTCTTTGAGCCACTGGATGTTTTGTTGGATTGCAATGCTCAGTAGCCCTAGTCAGAACATGTGGTAGTAAAGAATCATGGAAACCACAAAATCCCTTGGCATTGGGGGTTATAGACAATCCTAACTCACAATTGACAACCCCAATTTCTCCTTGCAGATACAAGAAAAATAAAGGTGTAATATTGGAAGGAGAAATCAACATTAGCCTTATCTATATTACCATGTAATGCCGTTTGAAACGGCATTATATGGTGAGCATAGACTCCTATAATGTGGTTTAATGCGGTTAAGTGTGGTTTGATGCAGTTATGAGTGTAGATGGAGCCATAGATGCTGTAGCAATGGAAACTTCACCCAGAATATTCTCCAGTATACACATTGCCTTTATTACTTAGAATTTAGGTTTAAAGTTCTTGTTGGAAGCCTGACATCCATTAGTGTGATTAATGAGAAATATAGCCTCAGAGCAAAGGATGGATAGCTGTGACGCTGTGTGATTTAGCTAAGGATCCATCAGTGGGACAAAATTAAATGGACTGAGACAGAAAAAATATTGAGAATGACAGGTTTACTTATAGCCATGTGGGATCTTTATTCTCACAATATATGGAATAGTTATTTGGCTGCATATATTCCTCAAGCACATTTTCGTCAGTGTTTATTCTATTTTCAACATATAATATTCATCCCCATCTTATTTCTAACTTGTTTGTCTATGACACTATTAAAAATGAGGATATAAAGTTAGGCTAAATTTGATAGCCCTTGGTGAATATGGAGCAAAAAGTCCTTCTGAAAACATCATTTTAAAATGAATGCATTGCATTGCATTGCAACTGCATGGTAATCCTTTGTATTGGTCTTGCTGGATTTTTACAAGAAGTTGATAACCGCCACGGAGTTTAAATGTTTGTAAACCTTTAAACTTTTGAAAGTAATCCTCTTAATGTCTTGCTCCTTAGCCATTGCAGTCATAATAATCCAAAAATGGAAGTCCAAAGCTGTTGCTGGATTGCAGAGAAATGTCTGTGCCAAAATGAGATGATGTCTAAAGGAGTTGGTCAGTAACTGAGATCTATCTGAAACAAGAGGCAAGGCTATTAGTTTTAGGACCTATCTGGAAAAAAATGACATGATTAATATTGGTCCTGAATCAGAGTCCTATGTCAAGTCAAGTAGTACAAAAGACGAAAAGGCAAACCCCGTAATATCTTTTTCTTTTTTCTTTTCTTTTATTATTTATTATTATTATATTATTATTTATTATTATTATGTGAGCTCGGAGCAGCTCACAGCACAGTATAGATTGCCATAAAACAAAAATGGACATTAGTCAATACCAGGTTAAAATACAAATTTCAAATTTCAAATGCCAACCAGAACAGGTGGGTCTTGCAAGCTCTGCGGAAGGCCGACAGGTCTCACAGGGCACAAACTTCAGTTGACAAGGCATGGAGTCTGGACAAGAACAAGTGGAGTGACAAGGCATTCCAAAGAGATGGCGCCACAGTGGAGAAGGCTCTGCGCCTCATAGATGTTAGGCGAATAGCTTTAAAGCTGGGTACTTCCAGTAAGTTTAGATCTTCAGAGCTAAACAACCTCTGGGGTTGGTAGGGGGTGAGATGGTCCTTCAGATACATCGGCCCTGGACCATACAAGGCCTTGAAGGTTAATACCTTCACCTTCAAAGTGATCCGGTGCTCGATGGGCAACCAGTGGAGCTGCTGCAAGATAGGAGTTTTATGACATCTCACTGGAGCCCCAGTGAGAAGTCAAGCAGCGGTGTTCTGGATGAGCTTAGGTTTCCGGGTCACAGGCAAGGGTAGACCAATGTAGAGGGTGTTACAGTAGTCTAATCTTGAGATGACAGTGGCCTGGATCACCGTGGCTAGATCGTCTCTAGACAGATAGGGGGCCAGCCATCTAGCATGCCGCAGATGAAAAAAGGTGGTTTTGCTAACAGCAGAGACCTGGGCCTCCATTGTCAGCAAAGGGTCTAAAATGACTCCTAGACTCTTTACTGAAGATGACGGACCACCCCACTGTCTGGTCTTCCCAGCCACAGTATCTCCATCTTTGCTGGATTCACCCTCAACCTGCTGGCACGCAGCCATCCAGTAACGGCTTCAAGGCACTGATGGAAATTTGCAGGCATGGAGTCCAGACGGCCTTCCATTTTCAGAACAAGCTGAGTGACATCAGCATACTGGTAGCACTCCACCCAAAACTTCGAACCAACTGAGCAAGTGGTTGTATATAGATGTTGTATAACAAAGGGGAGAGAATGGCCCCTGAGGAACCCCACATGTTAGAGGAGACCTCTCAGAGACCAAGCCTCCCCTTTCCACTCGCCGTCCCTGGTTGTGAAGAAAGGGCAACAGCCAATTTAAGGCTGTTCCCGACTCCGACAACAGCAAGGCGGTGGGCCAGAAGATTGTAATCGACCGTATCAAATGCTGCTGTGAGGTCCAATAACAAAAGCAGCACTGAACCATCCTTGTCAAGCTGGCATCGAAGCTGATCTGAGATGGCGACCAGAACAGTCTCCATCTCATGCCCTATATGGAAGCCAGACTGGAAGGGATCTAGTCCAGCTGTGTCATTTAGAAACTGCTGCAGCTGCTCCGCTACTGCCTTCTCAATCACTTTGCCCAGGAATGAAAGATTTGAAACCGTTCGGTAACCGGAGGGAACTGATCGATCTAAGTTCAGTTTCTTCAGTAGCAGGGAGACCACTGCCTCTTTTAACCCCTCTGGAAAAACTCCTTGCTCAAGAGAGCAGTTAATTATCTTCAACAGAGGGTCACGTAGTCCCTCTAGAAAAGATTTCACTAGCCAAGAAGGACACGGATTGAGGGAGCATGTGGTCAGTCCAACCGCAGCTACAAGTCTATCGACTTTGAAAGGCTCAATGAGGCTCTCCATTCTGCAGGGCTCGTTGTACATAGTCTGGCTTTTGCCTCGGAAACCGCTGTGAATTGGGTGAATTGTAAGTCTTCCATCCTAAAAACCTGTCCAGAGCTAGTCTGTAGCATCATCAACCGCTTTCAGATTGAAGGAATTGGTAGGAAGAGTCCCAGGGGCAGAGGTGGCTCTTGCAGACAGAGCACCCTGCCGTGCCGCCATCATGTGATGATAATAATAATAATATACTTTATTTATATTCCATCCTATCTCCCCAAGGAAACTTGGGGCGGATCACAGAACACATATACAGCAAACGTTCAATGTTTTTCAATACTGACCACCGGGGGGGCTGTCACTCCATCCTCTATGATGAAGAACCATCACAGACTTCCTCCTTCCTTTTGGATGCCGACATTTCCGAAATTTTTGGTATTTCCTTTATGGTGCTGTAAAATACCTTCCCCACTTTAAGCAATACCTAATTTCTCTACTTACAGCTCTCAAATTGTTTTCGAACTGCTTAGATGAGTAGTAAGCTGAGCTGGCAGTCAGGTGCTCAACCCGCCCTGAGCTTTTAACTGGCAACCTTTCAGTCAGCAGTGATCTACTGCTGCTGATGATTTACCAGCTGTGCTGTCCGACAAGAGTCTGACTTTTGAACAGAAATTTATTATAGGTTATCCCTCTTTTTAGGTCTTATGTCCTTTTACTAGCCAGCTCAATATCTGCATTCTGGAAGCTCTAGGCCTTAAATGGTTCCAGCCCAGCTTACCTGTCCAAACATATATCTCCTTATGAACCATCTAGGACTCTAAGATCGGGGAGGCCCTGCTCTTGGTCCTGCCTCCTTCTCAGATGTGTTTGGCGGGAATGAGAGACAGAGCCTTCTCAGCGGTTGCCCCTCAGCTGTGGAACGCTCTTCCCACAGATATAAGATCTGCCCCCTCCCTTCTGACATTCCATAAAAAGGTTAAAACCTGGCTCTTTGAGCAAGCTTTCACTAATGCAACATAATCAGGTATAGATGAAATCACGGAACAACTTGACGACGCAACTGGATAACTATTTTAGTTAGGAGATGCTGATGACTATGCCTTTATGACTTTGTATGGTTTTATATTATATGCTAAATGTTTTGATGTTTTTAATTGTATTTTATAATTGTGGAGGCATCAAATTGTTGCCGACTGTGAACTACCCTGAGTCACCTCCAGCTGAGAAAGGAGGTATATAAATGTGGTAAATAAAAAAAATGAATTCTCACCCAACTAAAAGTTTCTTTTTCTGTGGCATGACTGTAATATTTCGCTCACTGGTCTGTACTCTTCAAATTACTTCCCTGAACATTTGCAGGCTGCTCCTTCCCTTATAATTTTGAAATCTCTATTTAAACATGTTTTTGTTTTCCAAATATTTGAGACAATAGCTATTTCTAATGAAGGTTAAAATACACAGTAGTACTCAACCTTCCAACCTTCCAACCTTTTCTCTCTCTTTCTTCTCATCTGCCAGTATGCCTTTGTTAATGATGTGTGCTGTACTGTATTCATCCCTTTAGCAAGATAGTCTTCCCTTCTTCCCTTTTGCTTTTAAAATAGGTCCATCATATTAAACTCAATCAAAGGAGCTTTTTCATTCAGATTATTAATACTATACAATAAGAGGAAGCTAATTATACCACTTTATAAAAGTTAGTAAAATTGGTAATGTTTAACTATTTTATGATATCAATGAATATCTGTTAGTAAAGATAAAGGGGACTCAGCTGTGTTTCCAGATGTACTATGAATAAAACACAATTTATTCATAGATGTACTTTGTACTATGAATAAAACACCACCTCCCAGGGAACAGCACTTGTGTTTATATATATATATATATATATATAGAGAGAGAGAGAGAGAGAGAGAGAGAGAGAGAGAGATAGCTTATAATTTTAACTGTGATTTCATTATTTTTCTTTCGCTTTACCCTTAGAGCGCTTCAATGTATACCTTATGCCTACACCAAATTTAGATATCTACGGCGAATGTACAATGCAGATCACACATGAAAACATCTATCTCTGGGATATCCACAACGCTAAGGTGAAACTTGTAATGTGGCCTCTAAGTTCCCTAAGAAGATATGGTCGTGATTCAACATGGTTTACTTTTGAATCTGGAAGGTAAGAGAGTATCATGAAAATATGTTAAGTAGAGTTATTTAGTAGAATTAGCATGTTATGTATCATGAGGCATTATGGAGTACTTGATTCAGGTGGCATATGCAACAATAACTCCTATGACTCATCACATTAACCCCGCAATTTGCCACAGATTGCGAGTCTGGCTGGGCCTGGTAGGGTGTGTGGGGAACCCGTCACTTCATACCCCACATCACCCACCTGGCCACTTGCCTTATCCCATAGGGAGAAGCATAATTGCCTGACTTCCCCTCGTTGTTTCTTATGCCACTCGTGAAGTGTCCTGTGTTGCTGTCAGTGCTCCTGTTATGCTTGGACTTCAGTTGAGACACAGAGCTGTACTGGAAGTTGATCAACGCCATGTGATGGGAGCCAGTGGGCTCCATCTCTCAATTAAAGTCCAAGCATCTTAGGATCAGCAATTTTGCCTGTGAGATAAGGTCCCTATTTTCCTACTGGAGTTTGGAAAAGTTACTTAAGGGGACTGCAACTCCCAGTATATCAATCTTGGCTGTAAGGTTTTTAAGATGTGGTCCCAAGCTCTGGTTCTTGCCTTGAACATGTGGCTTTGTGATATTGGTATGGGTGTCTATCTAAATTAAAGGTTGTTATTTTTTCGGAGTGTATGGCCATGTTCTAGAAGCATTCTCTCCTGACGTTTCATCTGCATCTGTGGCAGGCATCCTCAGAGGTTGTACATTAAAGATTTTTTTACTTTCAGTTTGTAATCTCCTGTGAATGGGACAGCAACTTTGAATGTATTTATTTACACTATAGAATGAGTCTAAGGAGACCCCTAAGGAACCACCAACTAGTGACTTTCTATCGCTGTGGTATAGAGAGTGTCCTAACCTACAGTACTTCATTTGTGTATGGTTTGGTAACTCCACAGTGGCAGATAGGAAGGCACTCCAAAGGGTCACCACTTCTGCACAGTGGAACATTGGTTACCCTTTCCTCTCTTAGAAAGAACTTTGTAATTCCCGCTGCCTTAAGAAAGCTCAAAGTATTCTTAGGGATCCAAGTTGCCTGGCATATTCTTTAATTATTATTATTATTATTATTATTATTGCCACCTGGCAGATGGTACAGGGTGACAAAGACAAGGACAAACAGACTGAATGATAGCTTGGATCCTAGAGTGGTGGCTATGTTGAACTCTGTGATTTCGCATTAATTGGGGTTGGGGGCGGAGGTGGAGGGATGGATGTGTTGTTTTGTGGTGTATGTAAGGGAAGGCATGTAATTTTGTTGTGCAAGAGCACAATGACAAATAAAGCTATTCTATTCTGATCCTGAATGTACTTCGACATCACTTTAACTGCCATGGCTCAATGCTATAGAATCCTGGGAAGAGAGGAACCAGCATTCTTGACAGAGAAGGCTAAATATCTTGTAAAGTTACAGTTCCCATGTTACCATTGAGCCAAGACAGTTAAAATTGTATCTGATTGTATAAATTCTACAGTTTAAATGCATACTAGATCCAAAACATTTGATTCTGTTACCTGAAATATCAGAATAATGTCAGAATAAAATTGTGTTATGGAAGAATACTCCATCTTTGAACTATAATGTAAGGAAAACACTCAATTTTTTAAACTATGCTATCCATTTCTGGACATAAAATATAACTGGACTTAGAGAGATTAAGTTTGCATTCCTAATAAAAGCATGAATAGGTGCCACAGCCATAAAAATGAATCCTAGTCTAGTTTTGCTAGCCAAAACACACTCATTTTTTTCTGTCAATGCTGGATTGTAGATATGCTGAGTAATGCAAAATTGACAAGTGATCCTGTAAATCCTGACATTTACATAAATTGATAGGATAGGCTTAGGACAAGAGGATGAAGTATGAATTTCTTTATCTTACCAAGCACTTAACAGGGAAGAAATTCTTTTCATTTTGTGTAGTTTTAGGAAACTGTAAGATATTAAAATAAATTTGAGAACTGAGCTAAATGTTTAAATGGTCATGAATCCTATAGCAACACAGAAATATATTAAAAGCCTCTCTCTACATGTGAATGCATTTAGGTTTTATTACACCCCCAAGAAAAAGGACAAGAGGATGAAGTATGAATTTCTTTATCTTACTACATATTTCCCTGAGCTAAATGTTTAAATGAACACAGAAATCAAACAAGATGGTTTTCCTCTCAAAGTTCTTCAGACATGTTTTGGATAGATAGGAATATGACTGTCAATTAATACTTGCAACAGAGAAGTGGGAAAAAGATAAATCTTTCAAATAGTTAAATGGTTGAGAAAATAATGCTAAATCTACCAATATGGATTAGTACATGGTAGTTTAGTTCAGTGGTGTATTTAATACTAACACATGGCTATCATCAGAGCTTGAGACCATAAGCAGTACTTAAGCAACGGAATGAGGTTGGAATTAAGCTGATAAGACTGCAGGAGTGGTAGAATGGATGATGGCACTTTAGACCAGTTTGGTGGAAATCATATTTTTAATATACCCTTGTCTGTTTTGTCTTTAAAACAACATTGCAAATCAAAAACTAGAAGAATGATATGTAATAGAAACAGTCTCCATCCTGTGTTCATTCTTAGTTCCTTGCTTGATTTCTGTTATTTACATGCCAGGGTTTCCTTTTACGAGTATTTGTGGACCTGCCACCTACTTCTGAATAAGTAGAACTGATCTAAATTGAGCTAGGAAAAATAGATTTTGGTAAATGAGGGGGAAATATCCCATAGATAGCTCTCTCTGATCACTCATGGTAGAAATGAAATTGAATGAAATAATAAAAAACATAAATTAAACAGCTAATAGGATATTGCACTTTCACGACACCCAAGATAAGCAGAAACTAGAATGATATGTAATAGAAACAGTCTCCATCCTGTGTTCATTCTTAGTTCCTTGCTTGATTTCTGTTATTTACATGCCAGGGTTTCCTTTTATGAGTAGTTGTGGACCTGCCACCTACTTCTGAATAAGTAGAACTGATCTAAATTGAGCTAGGAAAAATAGATTTTGGTAAATGAGGGGGAAATATCCCATAGATAGCTCTCTCTGACCCTCATGGTAGAAATGAAATTCAATGAAATAATTAAAACATAAATTAAACAGCTAATAGGATATTGTACTTTCACAACACCCAAGATCTGCTGCATAAAGCTAACGCCTTATTTGTCTTTGATCTGACTCCCAATTCCTCCTCTGAATGCCAGCAAATTTGGAAACATATTTGAAAGTCACTGAATATCAGATGAATTGATAAATATGTAGATGCATATAGAGTAGGTGGGGAGGAAGAGCCAAACAAAATGTGTTTTGTGCTTCTTCATTCTGTAGAGAAGATGTTGGACTTCCAAGCATTATCTATACATGTTGAGCATTCATTATCCAGGATTCTGAAATCCAAAATACTTCCAAAATCTATAAATGGGTAGCCAAGATAGTAACACATTAGCTTTCTGATGGTTCAGTGTATGTAAACCATCATGTGCAAAATTATTTAAAATGTATAAAACTACCTTCAAACTATGTGTATAGGCAGTATATGAAACATAGATGAATGTTATGTTTAGACTTTGAGTCCCATCTCTGAGATATTTCATTATGTATGTTAGTCAAATATTGGTATCCCACCCACCACAAAAATCTTAAATCCAAAACACTTCTCAGCTCAAGCATTTGTACAAGGTGTTGGTTTTGACCTTTAAAGCCCTACATGGTTTGGATCCAGGTTACCTAAAGGATTGCTTCCTCTCAATACAATCCACCCCGCACACTTCAGTCTTCTAGGGGGGAATCTGCTCCAACCAGCCAGAACCCGACTGGCAACTACTACCCAGAGAACATTTTCATCAGCCGCCCCATGACTGTGGAATGACCTGCCGGAAGAACTCTGATAGCTAAATTAGCTGTCGGAATTTAAAAACCATTTAAAGACCTATCTCTTCCAGCAGGCTCCTCAAACACTCTTTAAACATGAATTTTAAGTGTCCCTTGTATGATCTCTGTTTTGTGTATTTTAGTATGTATTTTGCAGAATTACGTTTTGGAGTATAACTTGTATGGAGGTATGTTTTAGTGTGTGTATTTTTGTAGTGTTTTTCCTGTGCTTATTTCTTTTAATTGCTTTGTAACCCGCCTCGAGCCATGAGGAGAAGCGGGTAAGAAATAACATTATTATTGTTGTTATTATTATTTGGATAAGGGATATTCAGGTCAGCAAGGCTATTTTCTTTTACTGAGAAGTAGAAAAACAAATATATTGGATAGGGAGGTATAGGCATGTGTAATGATATCAATATCAAATATTCTGAAGAGTTTGTGGTACATTCTCAAGATAATATATCCATGTGATACATGAAAAAATACTGCATGAGTATGCCATGGAATTTAGCCTTCATTGTATGACAGTCATACAAGCAGGCATCAATATGCTTCAAAGGGGATTACAAGATTTAGTTAAAATATTTACACATGAATGCTGTGCAATAAGCATGCAGGGATATGAGTCATTTCTGTTCATATCTAATGATAAATCAAAGGTCAATTGTGTTTCTCTTTTCTTCTGCTTGTCCACCTTCATTATAGTTTTCCATCTCCAGCAGAACTTTCTTTTTAACTGAACAACCACTTGTTCATTTTTCACAAGACATTTGTATTTTATTCTAACTTGATTTAGAAATGGGCAGTTGAAGAAAAAGAGCAGTTTGAGAACGTTATAAGAGAGAAAACACTTTGTGGAAACATGCAATTCTTTAAAACCAATATCTTAAAACAATTTTTAAAAAATATGGTTATATTGAAAGAAGTTGTTCTTACATAGACAGATTTTATGAAGCCACAAATAGGTTTCTCAGTTCATTTGAGGGAAGGGAGCCAGCCAAAGCTTTTAAACTAAGCTATTCTAGAATGATATACTATATATCTATTGTTAGTAATCATGTTTGGAGTTAATGTAGCAGTTTAGCATCTTTAGTACCAGAAAATAAGAAATATAAATGCTTAAATAATAGCAGCATTGAATCTTCCCTTCCTACTACATCCTATATTGTGCCAGGGAATTTCCAAGCCTGTAGGAATGGATAGGGGGCAAAAAGGAGGTCCATATCCAGGATAAAAAAGAGGAAAGAAGTCTAGCAGAATTTCTATCCTTAACTAATATTTACATAGATGGATCAAAATTTTCCACAAAATGGATGAAACATAACTTTCCACTCATATAGTTCCACATTTTCCCCTCCCTCCCCATGGCAACTGGAAGTCCTAGGACAGTGGTTCCAAATCTGTGGTCTGTGGACCACCAGTGATCCACAAGAACTAAAATATGGTCTGTGGCCTCACTGTTACTACACTGTTGCAACGAGAGCGGTCTTGTGAAACTCTTGTATAGTGCCAAGGTTTAGTAAATATAGTTTTCTGTGGGCAAGCAGATGGTGACTATTGGATGGCATATGTTCTGTATCAGAAACTAGAGCTGATATGGTCTATCCGATACAATTTTCTGAATAACCAAACCAAATTGAAAGTTGACCAAAAACTGATTTGTAACTCTTTTGGTACTATTGTTGGAGACTGGTTCCTGGTCAAAGTGGTCCCTGGTCAAAACTGGTTGGGAACCACTACCCTAGGAGAACCAAGGGGAAGGGGAAAGGCAATATAATTAATTCAGACAATGAAGCAGGAATTCATCACAGCTTGGGAAGAATTGATGGCCTAGAGCAGCTCTACATTGTTCATTTACTCAGGGGCCAATCTGACATGACATACACCAGATTGGCTACTGCAGAGGCAAGCGGGGTCTTGACTCCAGCAGTGCTGAATCTAGTTTGGTACCACCGGCCAGTCTTACCACACTTTCTCTTTGTCATGGCAGCCAAAAAGCATGACATGTGTCCTGAAGAGGCCAAGCCACTGTAAATGGTCATTGTCTTAGCTGAAGTAAACTTTTTCTTTCTTTCTTCCCCTGGGAATTCATGTCAATGGAGGCATATAATAATGTGTCTGCTGATGGAAATGTTGAAGCCATAAAGGAAAGTGTATTTTAATCACATGACTTGTTTTGATACAAAATTGGCATGTATGAAATATGAAAAGTATAGATTACAGATATAAGTAGAGATAAAAGTACAGCAAATAAAAAAACCCCAATAAAACTGGACAAAATAGCAACATTAATAAAACAGAGATCATTATTTTGTTTCGAGCAGTTCTCCACAGCATCAAGTAGACATTACAAACCCATTTCCATAAAATGAATTGATAAAAACAAAAACAAGACTAGAAATTATAATATGATACTGTTTCGTATAGTCTTACATAAAAGTTGTCATCTTACATACTGTATATCCTTGTTTCTTTTTTGTGGTTTCTATGAATGCACACTTATGGAGCCTCCTGCCCAGGCTGTCAGAAACTATCCAAGCAGTATTATTTCAATTTTTGGCAGTAACCCCACCCATTTCTCCCCAGGACTTAAAAGGTGCCCTGGCCCCACGCTCCCCAGTTCCTGAGCCACAGTAGCAGCTAGAGTAGCAGCATGTTGAGGGGAGAACGTTTGGGATTGTGTGAATTCACAGAGAACCACTCAAAGAAACACAATTACAAGTAAGCAATCTGTCCTCCTTCGTGGTTTCTGTGAATGCAGACTTGTGGAGACTGGCAAGCTATGGTCATGGATGGTGGGGTACATATCAAACCAACATCAATTAAGTGAAACACCTAATATGTTTTATTGCACATTAGGAACAAAGACATAGTGCAAGTATAGAAAAAGGGGTGCAACTTCAAACAACCTTAGGCAATTGCATGGCCAGGCCACTCCACTGGCTGCCAGTTAGTTTCCAGGCAAAGCACAAAAATGTTGGTTTTGACTTTTAAAGCCCTACATGATTTGGGTCCAGGTTTTCTACAGCATCACCTTCTCCCACACAATCCACCCCAAACACTGATGTCCCTTAGGGAGCAGCTACCATCACCCAGAGGACATTTTCATTAGGCAAGACTGTGGAATGACCTGCCAGAAGAGCTCCGACACCTAAATGAGCTGTCAGAATTTTAAAACCATCTAAAGACCTATCACTTCCAGCATGCCTACCAGCCAGTTTGAATCGTGAATTTTAAACTTTTGACCCAATTGATATTGTTTACCTTGACTTTCAAAAGGCTTTTGACAAAGTCCCTCACCAAAGGCTCCTAAATAAGCTCTTCAGCCATGGAATCAGAGGACAGGTCTTGTCCTGGATTGGAACCTGGCTAAACTGTAGGAAACAAAGGGTGGTAATAAATGGACATTTCTCTGGGTGGAAAGAGGTGAGAAGTGGCGTACCCCAAGGTTCAGTTTTGGGTCCGTTACTTTTTAATTTATTCATTAATGATCTGGATGTAGGAGTGAATTCTGAGGTAGCAAAGTTTGCAGACGACACTAAATTGTTCAGGGTAGTTAAAAATGAAACTGATTGTAAAGAGCTCCAGAAAGATCTCTCGAAATTGAGTGAATGGGCAACAAAGTGGCAAATGCATTTTAACCTAAACAAGTGTAAAGTCATGCACATCGGGGCAAAGAACCCCAACTACACCTACAAATTGATGGGGTCAAAGCTTTCGAGACAAACCAGGAAAGGGATCTTGGGGTCTTGGTGGACAGCTCAATGAAGATGTCAACCCAGTGCAGCAGCACTGAAAAAGCAAATTCTATGCTAGGCATGATCAGAAAGGGAATCGAAAATAGGTCAGCAAATGTTGTATTACCTCTCTACAAATCGATGGTAAGGCCACATTTGGAGTACTGTGTACAATTCTGGTCTCCGCACCTCAAGAAGGATATAACAGAACTGGAAAAGGTACAGAAAAGGGCAACAAGAATGATCCAAGGGATGGAGTGGCTCCCTTATGAAACCAGGTTGCAACGCCTTGGTCTTTTCAGCCTTGAGGTGACTTGATCGAAGTGTATAAAATCATGCATGGGATAGAAAAGGTGAATAAAGAAAAATTATTTTCTTTGTCACAAAACACTAGGACTAGAGGGCACTCCCTGAAAGCTCCAAGGTAGGAAAATTAGGACTACTAAAGGGAAATATTTCTTCACCCAGAGGGTCATTGCGTTATGGAACTCACTTCCAGAAGAGGTTGTGACAGCTGTCAGCCTGAACAACTTCAAGGCAGGATTAGACAGATTCATGGATACCAAGTGTATCGGTAGTTACTGAAAAGGACATTCAAGTGCCACCTCGGTGTTGGTGGAGGTAGGCAGGATTTCCTGGGTACTGGTTGTGGGGGTTGGGAGCAGGTCAGGTTTTGCCCTCCCTTCTGCTCGAGATCCCCGTGTACAACTGGTGGGCCACTGTGTGATACAGAATGCTGGACTAGATGGGCTGAGGTCCGATTCAGCATGGCTCTTCTTATGTTCTTATGTTCTTAAACTTGTGGCTTATGTTTAATATGTGTTATGTGTGCTTTAATATGTATTTTGTAAAAAAATGTTTTAATATGTGTAGTTTTTAGAATGTTTTTAGATGATTGTGTGTTTTCAGCAATGTTGTAACCCACCTCGAGCCATGTAGAGAGGTGGGTAAGAAATATAATTATGATTATGATTATGATATTCTTTAAAATTATTCCCTTCTTTCTAAGGCAACTTAAAATCAACATTATGATAAAAGCTGCAAGGGCTAAAATCCAATAGGTAGAATAACTATTAAATCAATTACATTTACCATTGTAAATACCATTGTTTGAATGAGTCTATTTTTGTTAGAAGTAGCAACTGAGATTTAAATCTTAAATTCTAATGTTGTCTGCAAGTGGTGTGCACTTTTTATGATGTACGCTCTTTAATGCATTTGTCTTAATGCTACCTTTGAATGCTTTCTCCCATTGATTAAACAATTTCTGTGTAATTTTCAAATATAAACATTTTATCATTCATATTTATTCACATATATTGCAAAAATAGTTTTAGAAAAGCCTTGTGATGCTCTCACTTTTTCCTGTTAAAATAATACAAAAGATATGACTATGTTTACATTCAAGCTGTCTTGAGACCACAAATTGGATTAACCCATCAAAAATCTCAGTTAGTACACATTTTTCCATCCTTGATGATTACCAACATAAAGCATGGGATTCTCTCCCCTGAAAATCATATTCTCCATAATGCAACAATTATCTATCAAAATATGAGTTTTATTCTTTGTTTCACGTGTAGGTAAAGAGAGTTACTTCTTTGTTCAACATCCAGATGGCGGGATATTGAACATAAAAAGCGTTTTGCAGTCATTCAAAACATGAATAATGAATCCATGTGGAGACGGTATTTTGGTGGCAGATTTCCCTCCCTACATGCACTTTATGCATTCATTCAAATGTCTTTAGAGGTTCCAGCTGTAGCGGATTCTCCACATTGGCAAGCCTGTTTTACAGCTGCCTGTGTGGACTTTCTTTAGACTTTACAATGCATCTTGTAGGTTGTTCATTAGGGCTCAGAGTATCCAGCTCATATTTTAAATGTCTCCAAAGGGCTATGGACTTTAGGCACTTCACTTTCTTCAAACCATATTGCTGGTTAAAACATGAATCTGTTCTTTCCTTGGCCCTTGGTTCAAAGTATATTTAATGGTTTCATTACCAGCAAGGAAAGACGTGAGATTTACCCTAAAAATAGTCATAGAAATATAAGATGCATTTCACAAATCATAACTTAACCCTTAAATATCATGGTAAGTACAGGCAGTCTCCAAG
Organism: Anolis apletophallus; assembly: GCA_030556195.1. NCBI lineage: Eukaryota > Metazoa > Chordata > Lepidosauria > Squamata > Anolidae > Anolis > Anolis apletophallus. The sequence goes on along the minus strand of JARBWK010000007.1, from coordinate 69,438,784 downwards.
TTACAAACATCCAACTTACAAATGACATAGTTAAGAATTGAGGTGAGAAAACAGGAAGTGAGAGAGAAATCTACCTCATGGAAGGTAAATTCACTCCTGAAAGAGATATTGTGCAGGAAAGGTGTCTGCGCAGAAGCTTTCTCACCAATCCTTGTTTCCACAAGCCAATTTTTTCAAAATCCAATTATCACAGGGACAAAAGTGAGGTAGAATCTTAGGATCAGGTGAACAGACAGCAAAATAAACACCACAGAAGGGTTAACCCTTCCATATATCCCTTCCCAATATCAGAAGTCAGTTTGTGCATTACTTGCTAGAGAGGTGAAAAAAGCTTTTGCAATTGATTCAATATGTTTAGTTGAAGTCACCCTGAGTCCCAAATCCTATAGTAACTGGTAACATAAGTGCATTCGCATGTTCAAGTTAAGGAATATTTATTTAATTTAAAACAGAAAATTCAATATGTAATACTTTTAAAATGAATAATTCCACCCTGGCTCTTTTTTGTTCAGAATTTATAATACATTCTGTTATGCTGTGTGATTGCTTGAAATAATAACTTGTTATAATTAGATACATAATCAACAGTGACAGCTGTTTTACACTTTAGATGATAACAAATAGTATCATGCACCATTCCATATACAAAATCAGTCAACAGCTAAATTAAGAACTCATTGCAAAAGGTGACCAAAGTTTGACATCTAATTTGAAAAGCCACAGGCTTATTTCTAAGATATAATTTCAAAAATACACAGCCAGGATTTTTTTTTTTAAAAAATCTCACAGATATTCATATAGGAGAGTTAAGCTGTGTTTAACCCTGATTCCCTCTTTGACACCAATGTAAGGCAAAGGCATTGATTCATAGTCATTTAGTCCTTGTCCTAGATGATTCTAAAATAAGCACTTGAATTTCTACATTAGTAAACTGAGAAGAAGATCTTAAAAGAGCCTGTATTTGATTTTAAAGATAGTTGCTTAATATAATAGATTGGCTCTGGATAACTATGGCATTGGTGGTAGTGTGGCAGAAGTTGGCTACAATGTAAGTTGACTTCCTCACTGCTCCTCTCCCAGACAGTTCCCCAAAGACCTTTCTGAGGGTGGAGGGACTCTGAGGAATGGCATGGAATGAAGTTTGAGGGAAGGAGAATGCAAACATCTATAAGGTGGAAGCAACCTCCATAAACATAGCTATCACTATGGCTTGCCTGATAACTCCTTAACTGGTTTTGTGTGTGTGTGTTCCCAGGCTTTTGAAAATAAATAAATAAAACTTTATTTATACCCTGCCCCATCTGCCCGAAAGGACTTGGGGTGGCTCACAAAAGCACTCAAGGTAACATACAGAAGAATAAAATTACATAGCACCAGAACAATACATAAAGTCACTGAATACAAACAATGGAAGAAAATGTTGACTTGACATTGCTTTGACTTCAAATTATCACTTTTTTCCATTTAGTCTTTATTATGTTTTATTTGATTTGTTCACTTTCTATTTTAGCTATTTAATTTATTTCCTTTCAATGTAGCTCACCATGGGAATTTAACTGAAACACATTATAAAAATGTTTCAAGAATTGGGGGGGGGGAGGGAGAGAGTTCTCAAATATTTTCAGAAGTCAAGTGTTTAGAGGTTTTTCATGTTTGATTAAGGATGGCATAGATGCTTCTGCAGCTTTGCTTTCCTGCCTCTGCACATGTATGGGAATGGGGGAATCAATATGAGGAAACAAAAGGTGTATAATTTAACAGATTGCATATCACTGCATAATATTATTATGTAGCACTCATCTTGAGAAGCTAGCAGTTTATAACACTTCACCCTGATTTCAGGTAGAGAGAAACATGTGTGGGAGCAGAAGCTGCTATAAGTTATATTCTGATAATTATTTCCTCTCGCTGTACTCATCTTTACCTAGCAAATGAAATCCAGGGCCAGTGTAGAGCAATAATACAAAGCTCCAGAGTATTCTCTGTATTCAGCATTGTGTCATGGAGTGCTCTTCTGATTCTGAGGGGGAGAAGTGGATGAAGAAAAAGCACTTAGGGATTTGGGGCTAAGTGGTGAAGGAGAAGAAATGGCAGACATATCAGAAATCCCTACATTTCTGGGACATCGAAGGGAGAAAGAAGAAGAGAAAGAGATCGGCTAGGCTAGCAGAGAAAATGCTGAGCAATCAGACCACGCTCTAGAGACAACTGTGCTGGGAAGCTCAGGAATATAAATAAGCAGCAAATTCAGGGGCCAAGTGCTAGCTGCAACTACCTACTTCAGGGGAGTTCCTGTTCCAAGCATCGTGTCTCCATTCCAGTGTCAGATCTTGCTGATGGTTCTTGGCTACGGACATTGTTTTTGCAAGTTGTAAGCCTGTTTATCAAAGACATTAATTTCTGTCTGATGTGAGGACTTCTGTTTTACATTTGCTTGAAGACCATGCATTATCATCAGGATTGTACTTTCTGTTTTATTTATTGAATTATCTTTATTTTGGCTGAAGCATAGCTTTTTTTATTTACTTGTGTCTAAGGCCGTTTCTAAACGTACTCTATCCTGCATCAGGGACCAGAAGTTCTTGGACATCATTTGGATATCCAGGAGTGACTTTTGGTCTAATTCTGCTTTTAGGATTGATATATAGAAACCCACTGTTGTGTAGATGTGAGAAGATCATTGGAATTGTACAATTCCAGTAGATTAATGGAGTGTGTTTTCCCCATATATCTTGTACAAGACTTCAGAGACTGGGAAAGAAGGTAAAAATAAGATTAAATATCATTCATTTGGGGACTATACAAGTTAGGATGCATTCAGTTTTAATATGAATCATTCTGTGGTCACTATTACTTTTTATGTTAATGATATAACAGCTTGAGTATTGGACTATGAGTCTGGAGACCAGGGCTCAACTTCTCCTTGGGTGTCTCAAAGGAAGGTAAAGGCAAATCTGCCCTGAATAAATCTTGCCAAGAAATCTTGTGATAGATTTGCCTTAAAGTTGCCATAAGTCACACAACCACAACAAAAGAAAGTAATAAATGTGCGTTCAGCGGGTGGAGTGTCCAGATTTCCCTTTTTGGTGTCACTGTTAATATTTCTGCTCTGTTTTTTGTAATGAAGTGAATTTTTCTTCTAGACACACTGAACTCTTGCTTCACATCTAGATTTGAGATGACAACTTTGGTTTCCATGGTAAATTATCTAGAACAGGAACTATGCATGAGGATTGTGTGGCTGCTATTCTACTGGATGGCATGGTGGATATGGACACGGGAGGTTCGCTTTTATAGTATTTTGGCCTTTCTTAAGGACTGATTTGAGAAAACAATTTTGGAGGATTTTTGTTCAACTCTTTCGTATTGGGTTATTGCATCTTCCAGGGTTTACTATTGTCCTCCATGTTGTCTAACCTTCACTGGTAAATAAACTGCTGTTAGGCTGTTCAATACTATGCAGTCCTATGTCATCAATATAGAACTGAAATGCAGTTTTTCATTTCTTTTTCATGTATAAATAGGAAACCTGACTTTGTTCTGAATTGTTGTCTGTAAACAATAACTAATGTTTAAGAGCTAATATATTGAGATTTAATATAGACAAGAAATAACTGCTCATTATTAGAAAAAAGATAAATTCTGAAATATGGAGCCTACATTCTTTAGATGGGATCATATTTCCCTTAAAGCCTGTTCATGATGCATGGTATTTCAAGATTTGTCTTTGCATCTGTTATGATCATATGCCAGATATAACTAGTAGTGTATTTACCTAGATTAGCACATTCAGCAACAAGATTAATTACCAATAAAGTCAGACCTGACTGTGGTGACAAATACCTTAGTTACACAAGAATAAATTACTGTAACGTAGTCAACATGAGGTCACCTTTCACAGATCTTTAGAAGTTAAGATGCCCAAATAAAAGATCAATCCAATAAATTCTATAAAAAACTTTATGCATCAGATAATCAAAAAATGGAAATAGTCCAAAAATATATCAGTGATAGGAAACTTAACAAAATAACAGAAAACCAAAGAGAGGAATTAAATAAACCAATCACAGTACTAGAGATTAAAAATACAATAAAGAAATTAAAACAGAACAAAGCCCCGGGCCCCGATGGCTTTACAGCCGTGTACTACCAAACACTAGCTGAAGAGTTATCCCCCCAACTTTGCAAAATAATGAATGATGCAACGAATGGAAAAGCAATTCCGGATACATGGAAGGAAGCTTCCATTACTCTAATTCCAAAACCGGGGCTACCAAAGACAGAAATGAGGAACTACCGGCCGATCTCCCTTTTAAATCTAGATTACAAAATTTATGCGAGTATATTAGCGGAGAGACTTAAGCCATTTTTAAACAACTGGATAAGCCATGAACAAACAGGCTTCTTGCCGGGGAGACAAGGTAAAGATAATGTTCGAATCCTAGTTGACTCGGTTGAATATTATAGGCAGAATATACAGAAGAAAGTAGCTTTCCTATTTCTGGATGCCGAGAAGGCCTTCGACCGAGTCAACTGGGATTTCATAAACCTGTTGGTTAGGGAGTTGGATCTAGGGTTCCACTTCTGCAACGCAATACAAGCAATTTACACCCATCAGCAGGCCAGAATAGTGATTAACGGGGAAGAAACTGAGTCCTTCTCCATAGAGAAGGGCACGAGGCAAGGCTGCCCCCTCTCTCCGCTACTGTTTATTTTGACGCTCGAACTCCTCCTCAAGGAGATAAGGGAAGACAAAGAGCTGGAGGGCTTAAAAATAAATAAAGACTCACTAAAGATTAGGGCATTCGCAGATGACCTGGTTTGCATTATAGAGAACCCTTTAGAGAACATCAATAAGTGGTTAAAGAAAATAGAAAGTTTCGGGGACGCAATGGGACTAAAGATAAACATAAAGAAAACAAAGATTTTGGTTAAAAAATATCCCACAAAAAGAGAAAGATGAAATTGAGAGATTGGCGGAAATCGAAGTTACCACAAAAGTGAAATACCTGGGTATTGTTCTGACCCCGAACAATATTAATCTGGTTAAGAATAATTATGATCCTACTTGGAAGGAAATTAAGAGAAAGTTAGACAAATGGAAACATCTGAATCTGTCTCTCCTTGGTAGGATATCCCTAGTCAAAATGAATATCCTTCCAAAGATGCTTTTTCTATTTCAAAATTTACCTATCCTGAGCAACGACAAACTTTTTCTTGGTTGGAGGAGGGACATAACAAAATTCATCTGGAAAGGGAAACATCCCAGAATTAACTGGTTAAACATGGTGGATGTAAAAAGCAGAGGCGGCTTGGGGGTCCCAGATCTCCAAGTATATTTCGAGGCGTGTGCCCTGGATTCGGCAAGCGAATGGGCAAAGCTGGAAAAAGAAACCCTACTCGCTATCGAGGGCCACGACCTCAGAGTGGGGTGGCACGGTTATCTGTGTTATAAAAATGCAAATTGAGAAAAATTTCAAGAACCATCCAATAAGAAGAGCGCTCCTGAGGGTATGGTTAAAGTACAAAGAATCTCTGTATGAGAAAACCCCATGGTGGACATCCCCACAGGAGGCTTTTTTTAGGAGGCAATTTGGGAGGAGGGAGTGGCTAAGATATAGGGACATACTAAAAGAAGAGAATAAGGAATGGAGGTTAAAGGACTTTAATGAATTAAGAGATATGGATGGCTCCATGAACTGGCTACATTATTTACAAATAAGTGAGATCTTCAACAAAGATAAAGCTATTGGTTTTGTAAAAAAGCAACAATTTTGGGATAAAATTTTATTGAAAAAAACAAAGAAATTAACTACAATATATCAAAAATTGTTAGAAGTGAAAACCGAGCAGGAAGTAATAAAAACCTGCATGGTAAGGTGGGCCCAAGACTTCGGTCATGAAGTCCCCCTTGCCAGGTGGGAAAGGATGTGGAAAGTTCATTGGGGCTACACATACTCTTATGACCTGAAAGAAAACAATATAAAGATATTTCACAGGTGGTACCATACTGTAGCAACCCAGTTCTCGTTCTTGCCTGGGGGGCTAGGAACGACACCGGGGGTCCCACTTGCATTACAGCCAGCTGGAGCTGAGGTGGATTCTGAGGAGGATTTGGAGGGGCTGGAAGAAGGGGAATTTGAGTTAGCTGGGCCTTCTTTGCCCACCGAGAGCCTAGCCTGGGATCCTGGCTGGCCTGACCCTTACGAGAATCAGGAGGACCAAATGGCCGATGTAAGCAGTGATAGTGAAGATTACGAACGGCCGGGGGGGGGGCGAGGTTCGCAAGAAAGAATGTGGGAAACCACGGAGGAGGAGGCCAGGGAAGGAGATAGGGAGTTAGCTTCTCAAGGAGATAGGGAAGCAGGTGCTGGGAGACAAGGCCGAACCTTTGATAGGAGACGGAACATCGAGGCTAGCAGGAGGGGTTGGTTTCACAGCCTAGACCGGCCGCGGTCCCGCAGCACAGATTGGAGGAGGAGAAGCCTAGGCGTCGGGGCCTCGTCAAGGGGATTAAGTATAGGATCCGTGAGAACGGATCCTCAGTACCTCGCCACGTTTATCCTATGCAGACGTGTTAGCGAGGCAAGTCCACGGAGCTAAGTTTGGGCTAGTGGCCTGCCAAGGAGTGCCTTGGATCTTGTAACCTTGTTTTGTTTCCGTGTTCCGCTTTTGCTGAGCGGAGCCTTGCCAAGTCTTTGGAAACCTTGCCAAGCTTGATTTTGGACATTCTATTCAACCTATACCTTTGGATTGCTTTTGCTATTTTTATGGACAATACCTTTTCTACTGTTCTTATTCTTCAATAAGGTAGTTAGCTGAATACCGTCTCTGTGTGTGTGATTAAGGGGCCGGTCAAGTCCGTGCGTTGTGACACATACACCCCAAAAAATTGCTCGTTACAATAAAAATTACAGCCATTTATGTTGGAAGTGTAAGTCGGAGGCGGGAAGTCTTTTACACCTATGGTGGAATTGTAAATTTGTCCAAATCTTTTGGATTAAACTACATAAGATTATGGTTAGTATGCTGAAGCTGAAGGTTGAACGAAAACCGGAATACTTTCTATTAGGCCTGTTAGATTTTGAAGTTGACATAAATACTGAAAGAATCTTTGTGTATTGTATCACTGCAGCCAGATTGACCCTGGCAAAATCCTGGAAAGAAGCTGTCACACCAAGCATTGAGGACTGGACTGCAAAACTTACCGACATTATGAAAATGGACATGTTAACTCAAAAATTGGCACAATCAGACATTCGCAAGACTACAGACTGGAAAGGGGTCGAAATGTTCCTAAAACAAAATAAATTTGAAGGATGGGCGAATCCGTGAGTTAGGCTGTATAAGGACTCTAATACTATATCAGGATGCCATGTCATAGTGCACCGGTTTATTTGTAATTATATTAAATGAACTGAACTCAAGTAACCCCAAGTAGGGGGCTACAGGCGGTGGGTCTGGGGGTGGGAAGTACTCATGTAAAGTTTGTTTATGCTGTTTTGTCTTTGTTTTATGTACGGTAACAGCACTTCTTGGGGAGTGCCGACCGGTGTGTGCCTTCTGTTTTAAAACTTTTGTGTGAAAATTCAATAAACACTATTTTTAAAATAAAAAGAAGAAGAAGAAGTTAATGCTAGTCCAAAATACAGCAAAAAGAATGCTTATGTGTAGCAACCCAGTTCTCTTTCGTGCCTGGGGGGGCAGGGGGCAGCACCGGGGGTCCCACTTGCATTAGAACCAGCGGCAGCTGAGGAAGATTCTGAGGAGGATTTGGAGGGATTGGAAGAAGGGGTTAATGAGTTAGCTGGGCCTTCTTCTCCCACAGAGAGCCTGGCCTGGGATGATGGATGGCCTGACCCGTACGAGAATGTGGAAGGTCAGGGGATTCAGATAGCAGTGATAGCGAAGGTTATGAGAAACCCGGGGGGCTCGGTTCACAGGAGCGAATGTGGGAAATGGAGGAGGATGAGTCCATGGAAGTGCAAGGGAGTTTGACTCTCACGAAGATAGGGGAACCAGGTGCTGGGAGGCAAGGTCGAGCTTTGATAGGAGACAGAGCATTGAGGCTAGCAGGAGGGCTGGCACCACAGCCTAGACCGGCCAAGGGGCGAGGGCCCGAAGCTGATTGGAGGCGAAGCCTAGAGCGTCGGGGTCCTCGCCAAGGGACTTAAGTATAGGATCCGTGGGAACGGATCCCCAGTACCTCGGCCACTTCTAACCTAAGGAGGTGTAGCGAGCAAAGAACCACGGAGCCTAGTTACCGCTCGTGCCTTGCAAGTTTTCTTGGATCTGATTGAATCTTGCCTTGTTCCTTGATCCGCTTTGTTTTGCAGAGCTTTTGTCTAGCCTTTTGCCAAGTCCCTTTGCCTTTGGATTTTACTACGGACTCCTTGCTTTTGAACTGAACTTTTATATCTTATGGACAATTGCCTTTTTACTTGTGTTTTTATTCTACAATAAATAGTTAGCTGATTACCGTCTGTGTGTGTGTGATTAAGGGGCCGGCCGAGTCCTTGCATCGTGACAGTTGGCCGAGGTACTCCACGAACCCCTTTTTCACATCACGGGGCCCAGGAACGCGGACGGCGGGCCTGCAACATGGCTCAACTGACCGAAGCTCAAGTTGCAGTGATGCAGCAAGAACTGGGAGAACTACGGGCCAGGGCTGGCCAACACCCTTCCGTGGCTGCACCAGCTCGGTTTGGAGGCAACCCGGCCCAAGTCAACGTGTTTATTGGACAATGTGAAATGTATCTAGAACTCCGGCCCCTGGAGTTCGCCACGGAACGAGCCAAGGTGGGCTTCTCTGCTACTGGAAGGCACCGCAGCGGCATGGCGACCACGCAGATCCAGTTGGCATCCCCACAAGTGGCCACGGTGGCGGCATTCCTGGAGGCTATCAAGACTACTTGGGGAGACCCAGTAAACACCGAATTGGCGGAGAGGGAATTGGATCGGTTGTCCTCCTCACCGACCCTATGATTGTGCCATTGAGCTGGAACCCGGAGCCCCTATTCCCCGTGGGAGACTCTACCCTCTCTCAGACCCAGAGCAACAAGCTCTCCGAGAGTTTCTGGATGAGAATCTGCGAAAGGGAGTTATCCGGCCTTCTCAGGCCCCGGCTGGGCGCGTAATCCTGTTTCTCAAGAGAAATCGGGAATGCGGCTCTGTAATGACTATCGGGAGCTCAACAAGATCACGATTCGAACACGCTACCCTCTGCCACTGATCCCAGAACTGTTAGAGCAGATGCGGGCGCCAAGGTCTTCACTAAATTAGACCTCCGAGTGCTTATAATCTGGTGCCCGGATTCGCCAAGGCGGCGAATGGAAGACCGCTTTCCAGACCAAGTGGGGAAGTTTTGAATACAGAGTTATGGGATTCGGTTTGTCTAGCGCTCCCGCCTGTTTCAACATTTCATGAATGACATTTTTTCAGGACCTGCTGGATGCGCTATCTGGCAGTGTATTTGGATGACCTGCTAATTTTTCTCTCGATCAAAGCGACACGACCTGCCATGTGAAGGAAGTGCTCCAGAGACTGAGAGACCACGGTCTCTATGCCAATCTGGAGAAAATGTCACGTTTGATCTCCGCGAGTCGATTTCTTGAGCTACCGCATTTTCCCACGGCATAGCCATGGGCGACACCAAGGTCCAAGCTGTGGCTGACTGGGCGGCCCCTGCCAACAAAAAGACATTCAAAGATTCCTGGGCTTTGCCCAACTACTACAGAAAGTTCATTCCTGACTTTGCCAAGTGGGCTGACCCCATCACTCAGTGCTTGCGGGAAGGTGCCGTTCAGTGGACACCGGAGGCGGATGTGTGGGGTTCCGGGAAGTTGAAGCAGCTGTTCACCCACACAGCCGCTTCTGCAGCATCAACCCCGCACCCCTTTCATCGTGCAAGCTGATGCCTCGGATGTAGCAGTGGGAGCGATCCTGCTACAGCTGCAGGGACAGACCTTTTGCCCTGTGCCTATTACTCCCGGCAGCTGGCGGGCGCGGGAACTATACCATTTGGGAGAAGGCTCCTGGCCATTAAAGTAGCTTTTGAAGTTTGGAGACATCTGCTTGAAGGGGCCAAATTTCAGTGGAATTCACACGACCACGGAACTTGGAGCACTTGAACTCAGCATAAATTGAACCAGAGGCAACAGAGATGGCCCCTGTTCTTTGAGAGACTCAATTTCCGCATTCACTATGACCCCCAAGCAGACCAAACAGGCTGATGCGTTGTCTCGGGCTTGGTATGTCCGCGGAGGAGGGGCTTCCTGAGGCACGGCTGTTAAAAGCGAGAACTTTGCCACTGGCACAGCCCCTGCGCCGCCCTGGTGCCCAACCCGGCCCGGGGCCAAGAGACATGATGACCGGATTCAAGCTCGACAAAGGAGACCCTTGGGTGCAAGAACAGTTGACCAAGGGTGCAACCCCTTTTCACGTCAACAATGGGGTGCTCTACCACCGTGAGGGGGTGTATGTTTCTCCTGGGCCTGAGAGGGAGGAGATTCTCAGACTCTGTCATGATAGCCGGAACATGGGTCACTTTGGACTGTTCAAAACTTTACAGTTGGTGCTGCGGGATTTCTGGTGGCTCAAGGTGCGGAGGGACGTGGAGGACTATGTCAGCTCTTGCCCTGTGTGCCAGCGGGCCAAGCAGCAAGGGGGCAAGCCGGCCGGCCTGCTCCAGCCACTCCCGACCCCTTCCGCTCCGTGGAAGATGATGTCGGCCGACTTGTTCCTTGATCCGCTTTGTTTTGCAGAGCTTTTGTCTAGCCTTTTGCCAAGTCCTTTTGCCTTTGGATTTTACTACGGACTCCTTGCTTTTGAACTGAACTTTTATATCTTATGGACAATTGCCTTTTTACTTGTGTTTTTATTCTACAATAAATAGTTAGCTGATTACCGTCTGTGTGTGTGTGTGATTAAGGGGCCGGCCGAGTCCTTGCATCGTGACATTATGGGAACTCAGTCACAGCATCACATTGCACCTATCATGGAACATACCATTATTCAAGGTATAAGTGAGATTCAGGAGGCTGTAGGGAGCATCTGCACATACGCAAACTTCCTTATGCCCTAGGATCTTCCTTAAGGAAATCCCGAGTCTCTAGGCTCCAGCTAGTAGTGGTGTGTTATGAAGAAAACAGAAAGGGCTTTCTCAATAGTCACCTAATTTGTGGAATTATGTGATTCAACAGTGAAAAGACGCATACTTAAAACTGCCACCATTTGAAAAGATTCGTCTTAACTTGTATTCGCTGCCACCATTTTGTACTGAGGTAACTATTTGACCACCGTTTATAAAGAGAGATGATGTGTTAATCCCTGTTAGGCTTCAGAGTGAGGCTTGTCTTTAAATATAAATACAAGGAGTCTTATGAACCAAGAACTGTAACAAGTTTATTTTAACAGTGTTTTGGTGTGCTGAGCTTAGTTGGTTACAGTAACTACAGATGAGGTGCAGATCTTTAATGTTACAAAATTCCTAAATATAATGCCTGACTGAGTTTTCTCAATCACCGGCTTGACAGTACTTATAGATACTTTGCCATAATAGGCTTCCTATCTATATATTAGGTTAGCTTCCCCAGCCTAACCTATAAACAGTGGTTTCTATAGGCTCCCTAAGCCTAACTACCTTCTGCAGTATTGCCACTCTAACTTATAGGCACCTTGCTTCTATCTAGCCCTCAGGCTCTCCACCACAGACTGGCTCGCAAAGCTCAGCCCGTCAGAACTGTCTCCCACAGCTCTAAAAACAGATTCCCCAGCCCGAGGAGCTACACTCGCTTCGCTGACAGGAAAAACTCTAACTGCTCTCTCTGAGCCTCTCAGTACCAACTCTCTTAGAGCTGGTCTGACAGTTCAAACTGTCAAATTCAAACTTAACATTCTAAAGCTAGCCTTGGTTGGCTCCGCCACTGTTACCATGACAACACATTCCCTTAGGAGGAAATGTCTCCATTATCATAGTTAACCCATTAGGGTCTGTCTAACATTCAACCCCATTTCAAATACAAATGTTATCATACCACCACATATTCAACTATAAAAACAATACACAAATTGACTTCATTACAAGCAGCTTAGATTGATGTCCTCTCTGACTGACACTGTTGCTAAACAAAATACGTAGTTCTATTTAAATGAGCATTTGCTGTGTAGGTTTAACTAATATAATTGTACTCTCTGATTTTATTATATTGTTATTTATTTGTATCACTAAGTGGTTTTTTAGTATTTTAATGCTGTTTTGAAATGTTATCAGCTACCCTGACAGGCATAAAAACATAGAAAGTGATATAATCTTTGCAATATACACATGGATAGATAAATGTAGGTTCATCTTAGGCATTGTGAAGTAGGCATGGGATCAAATGTAGAAAATAGCATGAGGAACTAAAAAAAAATGAAATAAATAAAATGTATATCAATAATGTAATCATCAAACAGTATTGCTTCTATGTTAAACATCTTTCAAATTTCTCTTTTTCGTTTAGATGACAGTGAAGGTGAAAGTTAATTTGAACTTAGCGATCCTAATTATTGCTTATAACAATGTTGCTTCAGGCTACTTAAGAGTGAGGAACCACTGCATCTCAGCAAAGTTAAACAAGAGCAATAGTGAAGCAGACTAGGAGTTATGGAACTCCAAGTACCAAATTAACTTTACCAAAGCTGCTTGTACGCGCGGGTTCTAGGATGAGGGAGAACACACGACAACTGTGAAGTAGGTGAAAATCAAAAAGATTTATTTCTGGCACCAGCTGGTGGGCCTTTTGCTGCAGAACACAGCTGCAAATCGGGGCAAAGGAACCCCGTCACATCTCATACAAAGACATTTATACCCCAATGGAGTCATTTCAGTTAAGCCCACCTCTTCTTCATGGATAAAAACAATCATAATTGGCTGGTGATTACTGTTGCTTACATGACATTTCATTAATCCAATAAACAGTGCATTTTCATTAGCATCACATCTTTGTCATACCTAAGAATGAGAACAATAGCCATCTATAAGTTATTTCTTTCACACAGTGCAGTTATCAATGCTGAGTCTCTCTGTTCCCTGATTGAAACATTACTTCCAGGCTCCGTGCCAGCAGCGGAGAAGGACAGACTCTTTGCCATGCGCAGTGGTGTTTCCATTCGCATTAACTTTTCCATAGCTCAAACTGTACTGCTTTCACCCATCTAGCCTAATGTTATCTACAACTCGGGCACAGGGTGTATTAGAGAGCATTAAATCACAGTGTTAGTCTTTCATTGCAAGTGCCTGCCTGATTCTTGGCAGCAAAACCCACTTTTCAGAGCTAACACGCATGTAGCATCACTCTCTGACTGTACTTTTTACACGGAAAAGTACCAAACCTGCTCTATTCCAGAATTTCTTTTCTTGTAGGAAACTCATCACATGGAGTTTTCCTACACACACGTCTGGAACACCTTCTAAGAGGACCAATCAACCCTCCAGTCCCGTGGGACCCCAGGTCCTCTAGTTCGGACAGTATGCACACCTTTAACTGTATCCATGGAACTCTGTACTGCCCTAGCACAACATTTGAGCACAATGGGCAGACAGCACATTATAATCAACACAGAGCATATCACCACAATGATTATCATCACAAGTGAACGTAACCAATGCAGGTTCGGCAACCAGCTCAGTAATGTATTCCAAAAATCACTTGGGCCGAATAAGTTTTCTGTATTTCTCTAGCAACACTCTGAATCCTGTTCAGATCCAGCTCTATATCACCACTCTTGTTTATGAAATGACAGCAGGGCACGTTCAGCCACACACAGACCCCCTCCTTGGACAGGAGATAATCTAGGGCAACTTCTGCTGCATGGCCATTCTTGCTAAGGAATCCACCTCCACCTGCACAGATGTCATTCCTTGATAAGTATCATTTGCCAAAGATTCTAAACCATAAGATAACACACGCAACTGCTTTATGTTCCAGGCCACACCAATCTTGGCCCTGCAATTGCTATAAACCTCTGGGCTTCATTTAAATAAGTCCGGTCAGGATCATACCCATAACGCTGCACATCAGCAAACGAGCGTCTATGGATGTGTAGGTACAAATTAGTCACATGAGTCTCTTTGGGAAGCACCCTCAAACCCCTGGCTGCAGGGTGCCTAGGTACAAGTCCCTGACCAAACTACAGGGAAA